>JAPMUY010003275.1:0-25812 GCA_026901105.3 Galaxias olidus
TTCAAGGGTGAAAGCAAGATACTTGTTTCATAATTGTAACATGACCTTCGTCGGGTCTAGAAAACATAACTTGAATCCCAATTCATGATGATATCGAATGGTATTCCTGTGCATATAAGGAAGCTGTGAGTGCATTTATGTAGAATAGTACGCTCTTGCATTTTAGAATTCCTGGAAGTTGATGACTGTTCGTTCAATATTTTATATGCAACCTTTGGTGGGAAGCATTGGGAGCAGTTGACCCTTCACTCCTAAATGTAAATATAAAACCATTTTAGGCTTTTAAATTCTCCCGACTGAAATACTGAAGTCCCAGAATGCATCATTAAGATGATAATATATGTCAAAAAGTGCTTTTGAATTTAAGGAGCTGCACAAAACCCACATAAATTGGGTCTGACAAGTCTATTCTGTACCATGGCACACAACTAATCCAAGGGAGCACTTTAAGTTACAAAAAAGCATAGCAACAATCCTACCCTACTGCTAACAAAAACGTTTTTGCAAATATGGAGCAAAAAAAAAACATACTCATCCATAAACACAAACATACATATTCAAATTATTTCTTTGTACTATTTTTATAGGCTTTCACAAATGACAAACGCATATCCCATCAATTGTAAGTGATCAGTCCCTTAATTGTTTGTAAAAATTGTTTTACAAACAATATTTTCATAAAGTTATATTGATTGCAAACAACCTAAACTGATCCTAATCATTGGCAGGTGGGGACATTTCAGATGTTTGTTTTGGCTTTAGGTGCTGCATTCTAATAAAGCAAGTCAATTAATCTCTCTTGTTTGAAGTGTTATTATTTACATTAAACATTTAACTGATTCATTTTTAATAATTTATTAAATATTGCAATTTATACAGCTGGTACATGTTTTTTTACAATGACTGGTTTTGTAAATTACATTATTGTAAAAATGTATTGTAAATTAATCCACATTGCAGAAAATTATATATTAGCCTTAACCCCAGCCAAATAAAATACTGTAGTTTAAAAAAAGAAATCTGTTGGGCAAGGATTTCTTTGTGGCACAAGGAACTGCGTCACTAAATCAGGAAGAGAATGTCATACTTGGAGCATATTCGTTGATTGTGCTAGCGACATGCAGTTACCACGAGCATTCTGCATGTCTTCTTTGTGACGGTTAGGTAAAATAATTATACTATGCAAACAGTTGAGGTTGCCAAATACAGAAGCTACTACACCCTTAAGCTCAAAACAATACATTTGAAAAGAACATAAGACATATATTTTTGTAATCAAACAAAACCTATTGGATCATAACACATTAAATGTACATCTATTTCAATACAGAGCTCTGGCTAAATTAATCACTCTTGCTTAATTCATCACTATTTATTTGGTTTATTTGAGTTATCGGTCTGGAATATTTATCAAGCCACAAGGATAGCGGAGATGTGAAGTCTGTAAGTTTTCCAGTCCAGTCTTCATAATGCTATGATATGTACAGTAGTTGGAGCCCAATGAATGTCAGAAAAGGACTTACTAGCTTATTAGCAAGCAAACATGTCTTTCAAAAAAGAAGTAGAGTGACTGCCAAAAAGACCAATGGCAGGGCAGTGGGTCCGGGTGGACTTTCTGAAAAAGCATTAAGAAAATTATAGTATTCAACCATTCAGCCATAAAAATAAAGGTTTTATATGAATTAAATTGGCCTTTAGACATAATGTGGGCATTCAATCATCTGTTGGCTATGTTAAGTATTCGTTAATTAGATCAAACAATGTGCCCAATTTTGATCAAGCTAGAGCGATAGTTCTCCCATTTCCAATTTTTTGATATGTTTTTCATTAGATACCAATGCTGTATTTTAAACATTGTACAGTCAGTTAGCATTTCACAATCAAACAGCAGAATGTCAAACAAGTTGATCATTGGGGGTCCTAAAACTTTGCTGGTTTTAAGTTTGATTCGCACAATGATCTATGGGCAATGTGTTGTACAATGAATTAACCATGTAAACGCAAGTGGCCGATTTTTTATTTTTTTTGCTTACATTTATTCGATGACGCAAACGTGTTCAATATACTCACTAAATTTAGCCTATACAGCAACATATATTGTTTACGAAAATCAGCGAAGGATCCCTTTTAGGAACATCTTTCTAAAATGTGGAAAAGGCTATCCTGAAGATGTACTGTATGCCTAGTGCATTTGTCAGTAAGTATATAGATGACTATCATACTAATAACAAAACTGCTTCTTAAGTATAAAACAAACTTGGGTAATTATTGCTTGTAGTTGAATGTACAATATCTGAAACAGCTGATAATATGTATCTTTAAATGCCTATAATTGGCCCCATCTTTGCAGTCTAGATAACCACATAGCAATGCAAAATGTATGTACTGTAACAGTAACACACGTGCACACAGACACATTATATGTATGTGTATTTATATTGATTGTGTGTGTTGAATATGTTAGTGTTGTAGTACTTACTGCTGACAGTAGCTGGGTCGATGGGCAGGGTAATGTTGCCATCTCTTATGGCAGTGAGTAGAGTTTGTGTAGTCGTAGTTCTACTGGGAATTGCTGACGCATTGTTGAATATGAGGGTCATATTAACAACTATAGATCCATCCCTGTTGCGTGACAGCACAATGGAATTTATAAATCAAAAATGTCTAGGTAAAACCAGCATCAACTATTATTTAAATTTAAACATATCTCACCTGAAATTGTTTACTCTGGAGCGACGGAAACCTGAGAATGCTCTCAGAAATACATTGTTTACCTGTACAGAGAAATTGTGAACCAAGTTAAGGCACCTGATCAATGTTCAGAGCTGTATTTAATCATTGATGTGGTTGCAATTTCCCTTAGAATGATTATATTTCTATTTTATTTTATTCTAATTGAAATCTTTCATGTTTTGTTCAGAGGTTGTGTTTTTTTGTCTAACCTGTGAGACGACTTCTGATGCCAGCATTTGAAATGCTGAGGAGGTGGTGTTAGAGAGATCTACAGTAAATGTACGAAGGAGACTAAACCTAAGAGGCTGTGCGCCTTCATTGGTTGTAGGGGGGTTTGTTGAGGCTGTTGTTGCTGTAATTGGATTAGGTGTGACAGCAGTTGTGATAGTTGTTGAAACAGTGGTTGCAGTTGTTGGATTAGATGTGGATGCAGCAGTTGTGACAGTCGATGAAGCAGCCGTTGTTGGGGTAATTGGATTAGCTGTTGATGCTGGAATTGTTACAGTTGGTGAATTAACAGTTTGGGTAGTAGTTGAATTAGCGGTAGATACTGCAGTTGTGACTGTTGAATTAACAGCTGTTGCAGTAGTTGGATTAGATGTGGATGCAGAAATTGTTGGGGTTGTTTGATTAGCTGTAAGTGCAGTTGCATTGACTGGTGAGGATGTTGTGTTAATTGGGAGTGGTGAGGTTGAATCTGTTACTGGAGCAGGTGTCAAGACTCCTATAAATAAAATATTAACAACAGCAATACAAATATTATAATATTTTAATACTGTAAGGAAATAGATTACTTAATTTAATGATTGAAATCTAAGGATACTAATTCTTTTTAGAAGAAAAAGAAGAAAATGAGAGAAGAAATTACTTGTTGTATCAATTGTGGTTGTGTTCAATGGAAGGCTGAAATTGCCAATGGAAACAGCTTCAACCAATGTCATAGTAATGTTGTTTTCTTGAAGATTGCTGACATTGTTGAATACAAGCACAGTGTTGACAACAACTGATCCTTTGCTAAAACAAAAAGCAGCATGGTACAAATATACATGTTACTCCCCAAAAAAAGATTACATAAATAATGAATAAGTCAAAAACGTTTTAAATAAAGTACATTTAGTTAAAGAAAATCATATACATATGTGTATTAATTAGTGTATGTCATGTACATAGCTACATACCTAAAGCCTGTAACAATTGTTCGATTAAAAAGAGATCCATATTTATGTCTGTAGGTAGTGTCCATCTTAAAATAAAAACAAATCATAAACAAAAATCGTCTGTCAAAGATTGTTGTCACGATAGGCATCATTCAATGAGATGCAGAGCTATTTTAAATAGTCAACCAAATGTTTTAACTGAATGAGCTAATCTTTTCTAAATATTTGAATATGTATTTATGTTATTCTGTATAACAGTTTTTTTTGGTTTAAAATGAGTCCACACAGCCTACACAGTCCATGTTAACTATTCACTTTCCAATGTCACTTTTGTTTTACTGGTTACAGCTTATTGGAAACTCAGGACTCTACATTGTTTAAGAGACGTGGTCAAGCAGTAGGAGATGAAAGGCGTGAAAAAATGAATAGGGAAGAAATAAAACATGGGGAAATACTAAATCAACTTACAGCTGAAGTAACAGTTCTTTCCAAGTCCTGGAACTGAGGTGAAGATGCATTGTTCAGTTCATTTGTGAAGTTTAGCTGTAATTTAAACATAACCATGAAGCTTGCCTCTATAATAGCTGGTAATGTTGTTGTTATAGTAACAGCAGTTGATGTTGCCTTTGTTGGATTATCAGTAGATGCAGCACTTGTGACCATTGTCGGATTAGTTGTTGCAGTAATTGGATGAGATGTAGATGTGGATGCAGTAGTTGTGACAGTCGATGAAGCAGCCATTGTTGGGGTAGTTGGATTAGCTGTTAATGTTGGAATTGTTACAGTTGTTGAATTAACATTTTGGGTAGTAGTTGGATTAGCTGTAGATACTGCAGTTGTGACTGTTGGTGAATTGACAGTTTGGGCATTAGTTGGATTAGCTGTAGATACTGTGGTCGTGACCATTGTTGGAGAAGTTGTTGCAGTAATTGGATTAGATGTAGATGTGGATGCAGCAGTTGTGACAGTCGATGAAGCAGCCGATGTTGGGGTAATTGGATTAGCTGTTGACGCTGTATTCAGCACAGTTGGTGAATTAACCGTTTTGGTAGTAGTTGGATTAGTTGTAGATGTAGCAGTTGTGACTGTCGTCAGCGCAGTTGTTGCAGTTATTGGAGTAGATGTAGTTGCAGCAGTAGTGACAGTTGATGAAGCAGCAGTTGTTGTGGTAGTTGGATTAGCTGTTGACGCTGTATTCAGCACAGTTGGTGAATTAACCATTTGGCTAGTAGTTGGATTAGCTGTAGATACTACAGTTGTGAATGATGGTGAATTAACAGTTTGGCCAGAAGTTGGATTAGCTGTAGATACTGCGGTTGTGACGATTGTCTGATTAGTTGTTGCAGTAGTTGGATTAGATGTGGATGCAGCAGTTGTGACAGTCGATGAAACAGTCGTTGTTGGGGTAATTGGATTAGCTGTTGATGCTGGAATTGTTGCAGTTGGTGAATTAACAGTTTGGGTAGTAGTTTGATTAGCTGTAGATGGAGCATCTGTGACTGTCGTCAGCGCAGTTGTTGCAGTTATTGGAGTAGATGTAGTTGCAGCAGTTGTTGTGGTAGTTGGATTAGCTGTTGACGCTGTATTCAGCACAGTTGGTGAATTAACCGTTTTGGTAGTAGTTGGATTAGTTGTAGATGTAGCAGTTGTGACTGTCGTCAGCGCAGTTGTTTCAGTTATTGGAGTAGATGTAGTTGCAGCAGTTGTGACAGTTGATGAAGCAGCAGTTGTTGTGGTAGTTGGATTAGCTGTTGACGCTGTATTCAGCACAGTTGGTGAATTAACCGTTTTGGTAGTAGTTGGATTAGCTGTAGATACTACAGTTGTGACTGTTTGTGAATTAACAGTTTGGGCAGAAGTTGGATTAGCTGTAGATACTAAGGTTGTGACGATTGTCTGATTAGTTGTTGCAGTAGTTGGATTAGATGTAGATGTGGATGCAGCAGTTGTGATCGTCGATGAAGCAGCCATTGTTGGGGTAATTAGATTAGCTGTTGATGCTGGAATTGTTGCAGTTGGTGAATTAACAGTTTGGGTAGTAGTTGGATTAGCTGTAGATGCAGCAGTTGTTGCAGTTAGTGGAGTAGATGTAGTTGCTGCAGTTGTTATGGTAGTTGGATTAGCTGTTGATGCTGGAATTGTTACAGTTGGTGAATTAACAGTTCGAGTAGAAGTTGGATTAGCTGTAGATACTGCAGTTGTGACTGTTGATGAATTAACAGTTTGGGTAGTAGTTGGATTAACTGTAGATGTAGCAGTTGTGACTGTCGTCAGCGCAGTTGTTGCAGTTGTTGCAATAGATGTAGTTGCAGCAGTTGAGACAGTTGATGAAGCAGCAGTTGTTGTGGTAGTTGGATTAGCTGTTGACGCTGTATTCGGCACAGTTGGTGAATTAACCATTTGGCTAGTAGTTGGATTAGCTGTAGATACTACAGTTGTGAGTGATGGTGAATTAACAGTTTGGGCAGAAGTTGGATTAGCTGTAGATACTAAGGTTGTGACGATTGTCTGATTAGTTGTTGCAGTAGTTGGATTAGATGTAGATGTGGATGCAGCAGTTGTGATCGTCGATGAAGCAGCCATTGTTGGGGTAATTAGATTAGCTGTTGATGCTGGAATTGTTGCAGTTGGTGAATTAACAGTTTGGGTAGTAGTTGGATTAGCTGTAGATGCAGCAGTTGTTGCAGTTAGTGGAGTAGATGTAGTTGCAGCAGTTGTTATGGTAGTTAGATTAGCTGTTGATGCTGGAATTGTTACAGTTGGTGAATTAACAGTTCGAGTAGAAGTTGGATTAGCTGTAGATACTGCAGTTGTGACTGTTGATGAATTAACAGTTTGGGTAGTAGTTGGATTAACTGTAGATGTAGCAGTTGTGACTGTCGTCAGCGCAGTTGTTGCAGTTGTTGCAATAGATGTAGTTGCAGCAGTTGAGACAGTTGATGAAGCAGCAGTTGTTGTGGTAGTTGGATTAGCTGTTGACGCTGTATTCGGCACAGTTGGTGAATTAACCATTTGGCTAGTAGTTGGATTAGCTGTAGATACTACAGTTGTGAGTGATGGTGAATTAACAGTTTGGGCAGAAGTTGGATTAGCTGTAGATACTGCGGTTGTGACGATTGTCTGATTAGTTGTTGCAGTAGTTGGATTAGATGTGGATGCAGCAGTTGTGACAGTCGATGAAACAGTCGTTGTTGGGGTAATTGGATTAGCTGTTGATGCTGGAATTGTTGCAGTTGGTGAATTAACAGTTTGGGTAGTAGTTTGATTAGCTGTAGATGCTGTATCCGGCACAGTTGGTGAATTAAGCGTTTGGTTAGTAGTTGGATTAGCTGTAGATACTGCAGTTGTGACTGTTTGTGAATTAAAAGTTTGGGCAGAAGTTGGATTAGCTGTAGATACTGTGGTCGTGACCATTGTCGGATTAGTTGTTGCAGTAGTTGGATTAGATGTAGATGTGGATTGAGCAGTTGTGACAGTCGCTGAAGCAGCCGTTGTTGGGGTAATTGAATTTGCTGTTGATGTTCGAATTGTTACAGTTGGTGAATTAACAGTTTGGGTAGTAGTTGGATTAGCTGTAGATACTGCTGTTGTGACTGTTGGTGAATTAACAGTTTGGGTAGTAGTTGGATTAGCTGTAGATGCAGCAGTTGAGACTGTCGTCAGCTCAGTTGTTGCAGTTATTGGAGTAGATGTGGTTGAAGCAGCAGTTGTGACAGTTGATGAAGAAGCAGTTGTTGTGGTAGTTGGATTAGCTGTCGACGCTGTATTCGGCACAGTTAGTGAATTAACCGTTTGGGTAGAAATTGGATTAGTTGTAGATAATGCAGTTGTGACTGTTGGTGAACTAACAGTTTGGGTAGTAGTTGGATTAGCTGTAGATATAGCAGTTGTGACTGTCGTCAGCGCAGTTGTTGCAGTTATTGGAGTAGATGTAGTTGCAGCAGTAGTGACAGTTGATGAAGCAGCAGTTGTTGTGGTAGTTGGATTAGCTGTTGACGCTGTATTCGGCACAGTTGGTGAATTAACCATTTGGCTAGTAGTTGGATTAACTGTAGATACTGCAATTGTGACTGTTGGTGAATTAACAGTTTGGTCAGAAGTTGGATTAGCTGTAGATACTGCGGTTGTAACCATTGTCGGATTAGTTGATCCAGATGTTGGATTAGATGTAGATGTGGATGGAGCAGTTGTGACAGTCGATGAAGCAGCCGTAGTTGGGGTAATTGGATTCGCTGTTAATGCTGGAATTGTAACAGTTGGTGAATTAACAGTTTTGGTAGAAGTTGGATTAGCTGTAGATACTGCAGTTGTGACTGTTGGTGAATAAACAGTTTGGGTAGTAGTTGGATTAGCTGTAGATACTGCAGTTGTGACTGTCGTCAGCGCAGTTGTTTCAGTTATTGGATTAGTTGTAGATGCCTCAGTTGTGACAGTTGATGAAGATGCAGTTGTTATGGTAGTTGGATTAGCTGTTGATGCTGGAATTGTGAAAGTTGTTGAATCAAGAGTTTGGGTAGTTGTTGGATTATTTGTAGATACTGCAGTTGTGACTGTCGTCGGCTCAGTTGTTGCAGTTACGATAGTAGACGTAGAATCAGCAATTGTGACAGTTGATGAAGCTGCAGTTATTGTGGTAGTTGGATTAGCTGTTGGCGCTGTATTCTCCACAGTTATTGAATTAACAGTTTGGGTAAAACTTGGATTAGCTGTAGATACTGCAGTTGTGACTGTTGTGAAAGTAGTTGTTACAGTAATTGGATTAGATGATGTGTCAATTGGTGTAGCAGCCACTGTTGGGGTAGTTGGGTTAGCTGTTGATGCTGGAATTGTGACAGTTGTTGAATTAACAGTTTGGGTAGTAGTTGGATTAGCTATAGAAACTGCAGTTGTGGCTGTTGGTGAGTTATCGGTTTGGGAAGTAGTTGGATTAGCTGTAGATGCTGCAGTTGTGACTATTGTCGTATTATTAGATGTGACAGTTGATGAAGCAGTAGTTGCAGTTGTTGTTGTGGTAGTTGGATTAGCTGTTGACACTGTATTCTCCACAGTTGTTGAAATAACAGTTTGGTTAGCAGTAGCGTTAGATGTAGATTCTGCAGTTATGACTGTTGTCGGATTAGTTGTGGCATTTGTTGGATTAGATGTAGATGCCATAGTTGTGTCAATCGATGATGCAGTAGTTGTTGGGATGGATGGATTAGCTGTTGATTCTGCAATTTTGACAGTTGTCGGAGCAGTTGTTACTGCTGTTGAAGCATCAGTTGTTGAATCAATAGGATTAGATGAGGATGCAGCAGCTGTGCCAGTTGTTGAATCATTTGGCATAGTAGATTGAGTGTTTACTAAACCTTTAAAAAATCACAAGAGAAAAAAAATGTTTAACATAATTTGCATTTTGTTGTCAAGTAAGGTATTGCATCTCCTTTTATCTTGCAGCAAACCTTACAGTTTTTTCTTAGAATAAATAAGTATTGGAATAGATTTCATAGCATCAATGCTATGTTTCCCAATTAGAAATGTTCTAATCAGGAAAGAAACTACTGCAACATTCATATACATGCTGTAGGCCAGCAATCACGCACCTGCTAGCAGGACAAGTATTATTAGCGGTGCCATTCTTCTTTGCTCTTTTTCTAAAGGGGAAAATACATTGAAATTCTGATTATGAAGTTAGAACTTTTTGGGGACAGAACAGAATATGAAATTTAATTGTATGTATTCAATTTAACATACAATCAAATAAACTATGTGAAAATACATTACACAAGGAGAAAAAAGTCTGCAACTCCCAATTCTGCTCCACCAGTAGTGTTTATTAATGCAAATAAAAAAATATGTTTTCTTTTTTTATATGTGTTAAGAAATAATTCTAGTGGAGCAGAATTTGAGTTGCAGACTTTTTTCTCCTTGACAATCTATTTTCTGTCCTGCACCCAAACTTATCAGATGTGCGTATTTTCTTTCATTTAAAAATACATTACACAAACACACCTCATAAAGACATATTTATTATGGCGAAAAGTAAACGTGAATGTTGAGAGGTAAATGTTAAAATTTCTTCAAATCCTTTGAACTTCCCCAAAGGTCTAACTCACATGCCACTGCACCAAGTAAAGCTGTCAGCGTTATGACAAACCAATGTTAATAGTTAGCAAATATGTTTAACTTCCAAATAGGGCTGTCAAAGTTAACACAATTTTAATGCGTGAGTGGAAATTTGTTTTAACAGAAAAAAAATGTGTATGCAATTTTTGCAGTCGTAAATCTAACAGCAACCAGCACGCAATGGATAAATAAACATTTATTTTTCAATGGCATGTTCTGCCACAATGCCCTGCCAGATGGGTCTGTTGACAAGACCAAAGTTTCTTGAGTACATCTAGACTTAATTACCATTTTCTAGCCATGCAAGCATTTAAGAGTGGATGTGTCCAGAATAACTCACTTTTCCCTAATTTGTATTATATTATATTTCCCTATATAGGCGCATAAACACATGTTGACAGCTAAAATTACACGTTATAATTATAATATAAATAATAAATAATACAAAATTCAGCAGTGCCTTGTGGTATAGTTTTAACATTGTAATGGTCATCTTCATATAGCAGGGTATAGTGGCCAATATTCAAATGATAAGTAAAACTCGAAATTATGAAATAATAGTGGGATTATATTTAAATAGAATTTTCATGTTGGTGTATGGCCAATGTATACCAAATTGAAAATGAAAAAGCAATGTCCATTTGACTTACTGTATAGTTTTACATGTCCTGTACGCAATAACCTTGCCACATTGAAAATGTTTAAAGTAAATGTTCAAATGACACTCATGATATTAAATCGCAAGGGATGGAAAGGTTTTAGCTTTAGAATTTTGTCGGTTTAGTGCCATGCTGGCAAATAAATATCTATACCACAATGTGCTTTACCTAGCTTTTTGTTACAAATAATGCAATTACAATCAGGAAATGAAATGCCAAAAGATTGATTGGTCATTTGAGCATTTACTTTATTCAATTTTCATTTTGGCAAGGTTATTGCGTACAGGACAAGTGAAACTATAAGTCAAATGGACATTGCTTTTTCATTTTGAATTTGGCAGACATTGGCCCTATACCAACATGAAAATAGAAATACAAACAAATTTTTTACATTTGGATTTTAATTATGACCCAGACTATGCGCACATAACTTGAAATTGCAATCCCATTATTGCTTTATAATTTTGAAGTTCGAGCTTGGCATTTCATTTGAATTGTGTTCACTATATGGTTAACCTAACGCAAAAATGTTTTGGATGAGACAAGCTAACAAAGTGAGAGTCATACCATTAGGGATAATTGAGAAGTATTTGGAACTAGCCTGTATGGCCTTTTAGTGCATTTAATAAACAATTTGTTATACTAGTGACTAGTTTATTCTTGTAGGCTTATACCATATAGTATGCTTTGTGAATAAATTATAATTTGAATCAAAATGGCATCATACAATATGTTTGTTACAGTATTTAACTTTTTTATTTAGGAGTCTCCAACAAAGTTTGTTCATTTATATCTAATAAACATTGAGAAATTGAAGAAATAAGCTCTGTAATGTTCTTGAAAAAAATGCTAAAAAGTATTTGAAAGTCCTCAAATTTGAATGTCTTGTCTGTACCCTGTTTATATTTCCCCATGTGAGGTTGGACACAATTACATTCAGATTTTCTTTAGAATTACGAGTGATCTTTAATCTGTACTGGAACATTTAGCTGATGATTACACGTACAATGATGGGTTGACAGTAGAATGCAGTATTTTTTAGTTTAAATGCAGAAATTACAGTTGGTTCAGTGTACACTAGAACGCTAGCACAAGACAATTAGACATTATTTGAAACTAATGTTGATTCAGCCTGTTCGGTGCTAGAGTGAAGGTTGTGTTTTCAATGAGTCTGAATGTTTTTTGAGATCCATCGTTTCTTTTGATTGGCATTTTCGAGTGGTGATTTGAGCACACTGGGAAATTCTTGACCTGTGTGGGTCCCTGGATTGTTTTTGTCCGTCGTTTTGTATTAATGCTTCAAAAAAGTTGTACACACTACATTGTGAGAGATACTTACTTGGTAATATTATAAGTGATGTCAAATTTAGCATGGTTGAGTTGACCTTGTAATGATTTGAGCATATTGTTATGCTAATTGTACTACTTGTGAGGGATTCTTGACAATATTTGTTTTGTGTTGGTAATTAATTTCCAATAAAAAATACATTTGAATAAAGCAAGCATTTTGTGTCCACTCCCAAGTTGATAAAGAGTATAAAAAAACTAGAGAAATGTCCCTTGAAAATACATTTTTAACAGAAAATATGTAATGAATTTGCGACACCCATGCAATTAACATCAATTAATTTGGTTTGAATTGTTTGACAGTCCTAAGCCTACTTCCAAAACATCAATTGTATCTCTGAAAAACACCATTAAGGTACACTGCTCTTGAGCTTTTTTTTGCGATCAGATAATTTTGACCAAAATAGATGCGAGATTTTACTTGTAGTGGTCACCACCCTGCCATAAGGTATAACTGTCAACGTTGTTTAATCAAACGGAATCTCATCTCTCTTATATACAGCAAATATAGGCTTACTAATAAACATATATTGTATTCGAAAAAAGGTGCGCAGCTTGACCTGGATGTTATTTCATCACTAATAATAATATTCCAAATAATAATAACAATTATTGAACTCATTTTCAAATCTTTGAAATTTTGTATCATTATTTTATACATTTTATATTGCTGGAACATCTGGCCACATAAAACAGTATTCCTCATTTTTTGTGAAACACTTTTTACTTAGACAGTCAATGGGCTCTCTTTTGCCACCTTGATGTCATCACTGATTTGAACATGGAATTAAATAGAGTTCCAAGGTAAATAGCCCATTTGATGCAACTTACATCGTAAAGTTATAACATTATAATCTTTTGTCAATGCCTATTCTTTTTTGCATGATTAGTAATTTATTTGGATTTATTGAGCTACTATAATGGCTTCTTTTAGTTAAATTACAAAGCTTCTATTTAATAATTTATGTTGGACTCATAGCCTCAAAAATATAAGCAATAAGAAATCCATCATTGGGTACTAATAAGGTGATCAATATACATTAACTATATTATAGTCTATTATCATTCCAAGCCCTTCCAAACCCTTAATTACAGAAATTAAATCTTACCAGAAAATGTCCTGAATCTGAATACAAGTATGTTATGCAGCATACAGTATAATCCAGGATGAATTAAATGCCACTTGGGATGTTGTGTGCCTTAACCTGCTATGCCTTCTTCATAGGTGTGAAAAGACACCTCCAAGGATAGCGATGGCACTTTTGCTTATAAAGGTATGTTTTAAAACCTGTTGCAAATCCTGTTCGGCTGCTTTTAGGAGCAGTGAGTGAAGCATTGCAATTTCTCCTGTAAGTTAGTTGGCTACATTCCTGAGAGCATGGCACTGAGAGCATGATCCACAGGCACAATCCTGGAGCAGTGACACAACATGCATGGGCACATTATTTACCATCAAGTTGAGTGCTAAAATATGATTGTACTTAATATTTTACAGTGCTGAAATTTGGGAATCTGGTCATTTTAATTTGCTCAATGTCTGGTTCGAAAACTTTGAGGTTTTTCCTAATTGCTGAGATGTGTTTCTCTGATTGAGGCCAGCCCAGAGGTATTCTCATATTTTCATCTGTCCAGGCTATCTGGTGATTTATTGATCATTCATCAGATGTTTTTTCTTTCCATTTAGTTCATAAAGTGATTTTAATTCTACTGAATCATCCCCAATCGTTTCCTGAACAGATAATAATATGCCTGTAATGTGCGTTCTCGTCTATCTTTTATCTCATCCAAACCATAAATTTATCTTAGGACTTTCAATCACTAATTAATCAGTGCTTTAAGGATTTTAAAGCAACCATAGGTAACTTTTTTTGTATTAACGTATTGTCAATACATTTCTTCTAATTGTTTATGATTGTCAATGGGAGAATGAATAAATTGCGGTTCAGATTTGAAGTCTCAAATTCTATCAAAGATTTTGTATGCCACCGGGTACGACCTGCCGCAAAACTGACGAATAGTTTTATGGCACAAGGAAGTGCGTCACTAAATCAGGAAGAGATCCCCATACTTGGAGGAAATTTGCTGATTGTGCTAGCGATATGCTGTGACCACGACTCCACAAGCATCTTGTAGGTTTTCCTTCTGATGGTTAGGGAAAATAATTACACCAAGCAGTGTATGGGGTCGCTAATATCCCTTTCCCTCCTACCGACACTTAACAATAGTATCTTAAACCAAAGAATAAGTTTAAATGTTTTTCTGCCCGTATTAAGACATATTGTCTGTCCAGCAATGCCAATGTGAGCTATTGGTTAGGCATCTTATCTCCTGTCACGCCACGGTGTGGGGTTCATCTGTGTAGCTCATTGGTTTCACCTGTCCTTGTTTGTATCATTGCGTCCACCTGAGTTCATGTGCATTTCATTGGTTCCTTTGTATTTTAGGTTTGGTATTCTGGTATTTAAGTCCAGTCGTATGTGTTTATATTTGTGGATTCATTGTTAAATGTCACGTGCCTTTCAAGCCTGTTTTTGTGCCTTTTTTTGAAATTAAAGACTGTTGTTCTCACCACTCACCGGTGCCTGGGTCTCTCTTCCCTGCTAGACCGTTACAACCAACTATTTGAGACCTTAGTAAATCAGCCCCTAGGTGTCCTTGATTGCTTCAGTATGCTGTCAATACACACACACATATAGTAGCCTTTTAAATCTGAATTATTCAACAGCCTACTCAAAGAGATTGCATAATGATGATATCAAAGAGGTCTGACCGTTCTATTCTATTAAATCATGAATCAACAAACTTCCAACCCATCGTTACAATCTGTAAACCTCTGTGCTTCATCAAAGGTTTTATGAATAATGCTTTTCTCTCCCCAGTTTTATCCTTTATTAACAAAATCAAATATATTTGGCCTAATGTAAAATGAAAATGCAAGAAAATATGTTTGACACTTTTTATAATTTGTCCATTAATAAAAAAACATTAACAACATTTACATTACAAAATTGCTGCATATTACACCAATGATTAGTGATTGGTCCCTTAGAACTAAGACAACTCTTAAATAATTGAAAAAGTAAGAAAAAAAAGGTAAGCATGTACAGTTGTAGAGTTTTCTCACCAAAGTGTTTTTTTTTTTATTTAGCTCCTGAACTAAGCGAGCATTACTCTCGTTAGGTTTTTGTTTGACGTACACAATGTATAATCAAAATATTTTATAAATATACACATTTTTCCTTATAAAAATATTTACAGTGAAAATGTTTAAACAATAGACTTCACCTTATAATGTTATTTGGTCTCATCGTGCTTTATTTACATAAAGACGCACAGCTCGTTGCTCATTATTACTTAGGCCTACTGAAATTATAAAATTAAAGGGTTGAATAAAAAACTTAAAAGCATGGTATTGAGTCAAATAGAATTAATTTGAACATCACTTGTAATGATTAACTCATTCTGTTTGGAATAACTATAACAAAGTGAGTCACACAAAATCGACAATAGTGTAACAACATAATTTCTTATGTTGGCAATAAATAGAGAAACTCCCTTTGTTGATTACATGGTTAATGACAGACACAGAATACAGTTCAACATAGAGCTTTGGTAAAGTGTATCACTTGCTGTAGTTACCAAAAGCACGGTTGCTCTTATTAGTTATTATCAATGAGGAATTACTTTGTATTTAGTTTATCAAGGTTGATTGATAGTGTAGAAGTGCGGACTGCAGGCTTTCCAGTCCAGTCTTCATAATGCTGAGAGATGTCAGTGAAGGCATTGACTATATATTTGCATACATCTCTGTCAGAAGCAGAAGAGTGACTGTTAAAGCTGCCAAAGTAAGTGCTGTGGGTCCAGGTGGACTTCCTGAAATATCAGAAATAAAAATAGTATTCATTATTGGTGAAAAAAAACAACATATTAACTGCTTTGCCCTACTTTCTTTTTAACAAATTAAATAGGTCTATAGAGATAATTTTGGCATATTGAGTAGGCCTCAATGGTTAGATATTTTAAGTGCATGTCTATTGGATCTTGCTCTGTGTCTAATGTTGAGGAGATCAACATCCTGCTGGTTTTGATTTCACCTTTTAAAACTTGCAAGTCTATTGAATACATTTTTACTTAAGAAAAATAATAGTTATGCTAATTCTAAAATCAAGATATGTCCAAATAAGTTAATGATAGTATTGGGAGCTGAGACACTTCAGCTGCTGGCCTTACCTCCAGAGGTTGTAGCTGCTGTTGTAGTGTTTATTGGAGCGGCTGTTGTAGCGACTGTTGGATCAGCTGTTAGTTCATAAAGCAAAAGATGTCGAACTAAGTTAGTAACAGTAAGGCATTGAGAGCTGAAATACTATAGCTACTGGTCTTTTTCTTATTTTTTCTTAAGGAAGAAGATTTAAAAGAAAAAATACAGAGCCTTGGCTTGTAAGTTTTCTTTATAGTTCTGATAATAACACCCAGGTCGGTGCTACACATTTGCGACCAAACTGTGAGTCCCCCCACTACATTGTAAAGCACTTAGGGTGTCTAGAAAAACGCTATATTAAATGCAATCATTATTATTGTTATTGTTATTTTTTTAATGATAGCTGTTATAGTTCGAGGTATGAAAAATGTGTACATTGATACATGATTCTGTCCAACAGAGTTCTAACAAGTCACTATTTGTCAAGTGACAAGTAGTATCAGCCTCAAATCCTCCGATGTAAGGATAAGGCGAGTCTCGAGTTTCAAGGCAAGTCGAACTACAAAGTGAAGTATGCTGAGTGGAGTCACAAAGTGAAATGATGTTCAAACAATTAGATGATCCATAAGCTAGGCCTTTTCTGTACACTAAAATGGTGTTACCTGCCTGTGTAAAATGTATACAGCCCTGTATCCCTATGATATATTTTTATATTGCTTTCCTGTTGGCAAAGTAGTGCTGTAGTAAATTAAAGTATATTTTAACAATATAGTTATGAAGTCTAAGGTGACTAACGTTGTGACTAAAGACATGCAAAGTTTTGGGAATGAATTCAAACTCAAAAGTGATGTGATATAAGCGCCATTCTTTGTTATCTAGTCAATTGAAATGTATCTAAACGTATCCAGTGCTTGGAGTTCAGTTACATGCCTATACATACAAATATGTAACTTTTGATTTTGTATGTAGCCAGTGCTGGTTAAAGTGCTTACGGCTGGAGATAATAGTAGGATCGATGGGCAGGGTAATGTTGCCGTCTCTTATGGCAGTGACCAGAGTTTCCTCAGTCATATTTCCACTGGGAGTTACTGACTGATTGTTGAATATGAGGGTCATATCAACAACTATAGATCCACTCCTGTTGTGTGAAAATAAAATCAATTACTCAAAATTTGATATTGGAAGCCAACACCAAACATTTCAATATACACTGGATAGGATGTTATAATATCCATTAAGCCATATTCCAAGATGAGCACTTCAAAAGACAATATTTTAGAATGGACTTGGGTTGACAGCAGATATGTCATTGGGGTTTTCAAGTGGGCACCCTCCATCCCAGATGTTTAGTTAATTTGAGCCCACGACACTTCCAGAAGGCTTAACGTTGAGCGATGACGTCTCAGAGCCACCCACCTCTATATCCACTCTCGGCACGGCCAGATATAAAGAAAAAGAAAAAACTCTGCAGGGATACCACCTGAGAATAAGATAATGTTGCCCTACTCTGTTCCAGCAGGCTTGATAAATGACGCTCTGCAAGAAAGAGTTACCTTTTATACCTTTGTCCTGAGATTAAACGACTTCTTGATTTTTCAGCATGATGTTCTATACTCTAGTGCCCATATAGCATCCTTCCTTTTCAGCCACAGCCACTGGCTACTTCTTTCTGCTATATCTGATATAGCTTTAATGGTCTGGAGCAAATCTTTTCCGCAAATTCATTACTCCTTAAGTAGTTTGGTTGTTGATATTGCCACAAATCCACGGCATCCAACGTCCACAGGGCACACCTTTGTTCTCCAACTTCGCTGTTCTGCCTCAGCTGCTAATTCGCTATAGCGGAGTTTATTTCTTTCGTAACCCTCATCTATTGCTTCTTCCCACGGGACTGTTAGCTCTATAAAATAAACATTTTGCTGTGTGTCGGACCAGAGTAATAAGTCTGGTCTTAAGTTGGTTGTTGCAATCTCCGATGGAACTCTCAGTTGTTGGCCGACATCAGCAAGCATTTTCCAATCACATGCTCTCCTCAGCTGCCCTGAGCTTTGTTTTGCTCTATAACTCTTCTTTCCCGGAACTCCCTCCATGACAAAGCAAATGTGATGCATGTCGCCCTCTTCTCCAATTGGCAGGGCATTAACTGTTGAGCGCCTATGCTCTATTGCTTCTGCCAAACATTTTAGTACTTGATTGTGGCGCCAGGTGTATCTTCCTTGAGTAAGGCTCATCTTGCACCCAGCCATTATGTATTTGAGATTAGCCGTCCCACCATAAAGGGGCAAGTTGGATCCTCACCCACCCATTGTAGGTTGCCCTGACAATGAAGCTAATTCTTGTGGATTCCATTCCCCACAAGTCCTTCCAGATAATTTCCTCTGCTCTACACTTTCCTAACATAAATGGTATGTTAAATAAAACATTTTTATTACCTGAAATTGTTTACTCTTGATCGACGGAAGCTTGAGAATCTTCTCTTATATATGTTGTTTACCTGAACATAGAATTGAAAAAAATAAGCAGAGGCACCTGGTCAATGTTCAGAGCTGTATTAAATCATTTAAGTGACTGCATTTTACCTCCACCATTATTACAATTCTATCTAATTTTATTCTAATTCAAATCTTTCATGTGTTTATTCAGTAGTTGTGTGTTTCAGTCTAACCTGTGAGACTACTTCATTAGCCAGCATTTGAAATGCTGAGGAGGAAGTGTTGGAGAGATCTTTAGTAAATTCACTGTTGAGGCTGAACCCAAGTGGCCGTGTGCCTTCATCGGATGTAGGTGGGTTTGTTGATGCTGTTGTTGGACTGGGTGTAGATGCAGCAGTTGTGCCAGTTGTTGGATTGGAAGTAGAAGTTACATTGACTGTTGTTGAAGTTGCATTGACTGATGGAGTAGTTGCCTTCGCTGGAGGTGAAGTTGCATTGGCTGTATGGGAAGTTGTATTGGCTGGAGGTGAAGTTGCATTTGCTGGAGGTGAAGTTGCATCGGCTGGAGGTGAAGTTGTATTGGCTGGAGGTGAAGTTGAATTGGCTGGAGGTGTAGTTGCATTGGCTGGAGGAGTAGTTGCATTGGCTGGAGGTGAAGTTGTATTGGCTGGAGGTGTAGTTGTGTTAACTGGTGGGGAAGTTTCATTCAATGTTGGAGAGGTGGCACTGACTGGTGTTGAAGTTGCATTGACTGGTGTAGAAGTTGTATTGAATGGTGGAGTAGTTGCATTGAATGGTGGAGTAGTTGTATTGGCTGGAGGTGAAGTCGCATTGGCTGCCCGGATGAATAAAATATATTTAGTAAGATGTCTATTCGTAAATAAATATGTAACTTTTGATTTTGTTTGTAGCTAGTGCCATTTAAAGTGCTTACGGCTAGAGATGGTAGTAGGATTGATGGGCAGGGTGATGTTGCCATCTCTTATGGCAGTGACCAGAGTTTCCCCAGTCATATTTCCACTGGGAGTTGTTAACTGATTGTTGAATATGAGGGTCATATCAACAACTATAGATCCATTCCTGTTGTGTGAAAATAAAATAAAATCAATAACTCAGAAGCTGCTACTGGAAGCCAACACCAAATGTTATTATAAGTAAAACAGTTTTTTTTACCTGAAATTGTTTACTCTTGATCGAAGGAAGTCTGAGAATTTTCTCTTATATATGTTGTTTATCTGAACATAGAATTGAAAAAATAAGCTGAGGCACCTGGTCAATGTTCAGTGCTGTATTAAATCATTAATATGACTGCAATTTACCTTGGAATTGTTACAATTCTATCTAATCTTATTCTTATTCAAATCTTTCATGTGTTTATTCAGTAGTTGTGTGTTTCAGTCTAACCTGTGAGACTACTTCATTAGCCAGCATTTGAAATGCTGAGGAGGAAGTGTTGGAGAGATCTTTAGTAAATGTACTGTCGAGGCTGAACCCAAGTAGCCGTGTGCCTTCATCGGATGTAGGTGGGTTTGTTGATGCTGTTGTTGCAGTTGTTGGAGCAGTAGTTGGAGTGGCACTTTGAGCAGCTGTTGGAGTGGCAGTTGGTGCAGCTGTTGTAGAGTTTGTTGGAGCAGCTATTGGTGCAGTAGTTGGAGTAGCTGTTGGAGTGGCAGTTAGTGCCGTTGTTGTAGAGTTTGTTGGGGCACCTGTTGTTGAAGCGGCTGTTGGAACGGCTGTTGTTGCAGCGGCAGTTTGAGCAGCTGTTGGCATGGTAGTTAGAATGGCTGTTGTTGCAGCAGTTGGAGTGGCAGTTGGTGTCGCTGTAGAGTTTGTTGGAGCGGCTGTTGGTGCAGCAGTTAGAGTGGCTGTTGTAGCAGCAGTTGGTGCAGTAGTTGTAGAGTTTGTTGGAGCAGCTGTTTGAGCAGCTGTTGGTGTGGCTGTTGTAGCAGCAGTTGGAGTGGCAGTTGGTGCAGCTGTTGTAGAGTTTGTTAGAGCAGCTATCGGTGCAGTAGTTGGAGTAGCTGTTGGAGTGGCAGTTAGTGCCGTTGTTGTAGAGTTTGTTGGGGCACCTGTTGTTGAAGCGGCTGTTGGAACGGCTGTTGTTGCAGCGGCAGTTTGAGCAGCTGTTGGCATGGTAGTTAGAATGGCTGTTGTTGCAGCAGTTGGAGTGGCAGTTGTAGAGTTTGTTGGAGCAGCTGTTGGTGCAGCAGTTAGAGTGGCTGTTGTAGCAGCAGTTGGAGTGGCAGTTGGTTCAGCTGTTGGTGCAGTTGTTGTATAGTTTATTGGAGCGCCTTTTGTTGTAGCTTTTGGAGCGGCTGTTGGTTCATCTGTTGTAGAGTTTATTGGAGCAGCTGTTGGTGCAGCTGTTGGAGTGGCTGTTGTAGCAGCAGTAGGTGCAGCTGTTGTAGAGTTTGTTGGAGCAGCTGTTGGTGCTGCAGTTAGAATGGCTGTTGTTGCAGCTGTTGGAGTGGCAGTTGGTGCAGTTGTAGAGTTTGTTGGAGCAGTTGTTGGTGCTGCAGTTATAGTAGCTGTTGTAGCAGCAGTTGGTGCAGTTGTAGAGTTTGTTGGAGCAGCTGTTGGTGCTGCAGTTATAGTGGCTGTTGTAGCAGCAGTTGTTGAGTTTGTTGGAGCAGCTGTTGGTGCTGCAGTTGGTGAAGCTGTTGGTGCAGTTGTTGTATAGTTTATTGGAGCGCCTGTTGTTGCGGCTGTTGGTTCATCTGTTGTAGAGTTTGTTCGAGCAGCTGTTGGTGCAGTAGTTGGAGCAGCTGTTGGAGTGGCTGTTGTAGCAGCTGTTGGTGCAGTAGTTGGAGCAGCTGTTGGAGTGGCTGTTGTAGCAGCAGTAGGTGTAGCTGTTGTAGAGTTTGTTTGAGTAGCTGTTGTTGCAGCAGTTGGAGTGGCAGTTGGTGCAGTTGTATAGTTTGTTGTAGCAGCTATTTGAGCGGCTGTTGGTGCAACAGTTGGTGCAGTTGTAGAGTTTGTTGGAGCAGCTGTTGGTGCTGCAGTTATAGTGGCTGTTGTAGCAGCAGTTGTTGAGTTTGTTGGAGCAGCTGTTGGTGCTGCAGTTGGTGTAGCTGTTGGTGCAGTTGTTGTATAGTTTATTGGAGCGCCCTTTGTTGTAGCTTTTGGAGCGGCTGTTGGTTCATCTGTTGTAGAGTTTATTGGAGCAGCTGTTGGTGCAGCTGTTGGAGTGGCTGTTGTAGCAGCAGTAGGTGCAGCTGTTGTAGAGTTTGTTGGAGCAGCTGTTGGTGCTGCAGTTAGAATGGCTGTTGTTGCAGCTGTTGGAGTGGCAGTTGGTGCAGTTGTATAGTTTGTTGGAGCAGCTATTTGAGCGGCTGTTGGTGCAACAGTTGGTGCAGTTGTAGAGTTTGTTGGAGCAGCTGTTGGTGCTGCAGTTATAGTGGCTGTTGTTTCAGCAGTTGTTTGAGCAGCGGCTGGAGCTTCAGTTGTTACTGTTAATGCTGCAATTTTGAAAGAGGGTAGAGCAGTTATTGGAGCAATAACTGTTGCTGTATTGTTATGCTAATAACGGTAGTACAAAACAACCTTGCGCCACGCTTTGGCAATTGTTAAACTATTTTCAACTTGAGAGCTTCTCCCCAAATGGAAAGACAGCTCAAAAAGACGCCAGGCGCGTCTTCAAATTAGTAATGAATGGGGAAGAGACGCATGACGTTCAAAAAACGCTTTCAGTGGACACGGCCCCTCACACAACCAGAGGAAATTGATTTATAAAACTCAAGTCAATACATGAAATCTTGGGTGGATAATTACAATTAGGCTCAATGACCATCAACAGAAAGTAACAGTCTTACCTGTCGACACAATAGAGGATGTGTTTAATGGAAGACTGAAATTGGAACTAGAGGCGGCCTCAGATAACGTTGAAGTCACATTAGCAGGGTCAGGAACTGAACTGATACTGTTGAATACTATCTGAGTCATCACCACAACTGATCCTGGGCTAAAAAAAAAAGAGACATGTTTTGCCACAGGAATTGTTTTAAAGTGAATTCCAAAAGAATTGTTATTTAAATTATTTTGATTTAGACTCAAATTTGGTTATTCAGTTAAAATAATTTTATAATCATTACATTGAGAAAATAAATCATATATGTGTAGTAATTGTGTCATGTGTACTGCTCACCTAAATCCTATGACAATTGTTTGATTGAATATAGATCCATATTTGTCTCTGAAGACGGTGTTCAGCTTAAAATGAAAATGTACAAGAGAAAAACATTATGGATCTGGCACAGTTTGTTGTAAAAAAACACCATTTGACAAAATGAGTAAACTATTCTAAATGGTTCCCTGGTGTTTTCACAAAATGACAAACGCTCTGTATCAATCTAAATATATGTCTATACTTTTGGGCTTTGGTTTTAGCTGAGGTTACACATTTTCTGTGTGCCAGTAGCTTTACACATAGACTTACTGACTTCGACATATACAGTTTACTTTTTTTAAATACTTAGTTTTATCTATGCCTATTCAAGAAGGCTATTAATTAAAATGGGAATAACAAGAACTATGGGAGGGAATTAAACAAAAAATAAAGAATTCAACACACCGCTGAAATTACTTGAGTTTCCAATTCCTTGAACTGTGGAGAGGATTTATTCTTCAGGTCATCTGTGAAGTTTTTCTCTAATTTAAACTCCACATTGACCTTTGGCTGTATAAAAGCTTGTAATGTTGTTGTAGCAACAGTTTTTGGAGTAGCAGTTGTTGTTGGAACAGCTGTAGTTGTGGTTGTAGTAGCAGTTGTTGTTGGAACAGCTGTAGTTGTAGTTGGAGTAGCAGTTGTTGTTGGAACAGCTGTAGTTGTAGTTGGAGTAGCTGTGGTTGTAGTTGGAGTAGCTGTAGTTGTAGTTGGAGTAGCAGTTGGAGTGTGTTGTTGTAGTTGTAGAGTAGCTGTGGTTGTAGTTGGAGTAGCTGTAGTTGTAGTTGGAGTAGCTGTGGTTGTAGTTGGAGTAGCTGTGGTTGTAGTTGGAGTAGCTGTGGTTGTAGTTGGAGTAGCAGTTGTTGTTGGAACAGCTGTAGTTGTAGTTGGAGTAGCTGTGGTTGGTGGGAAGCTGTGGTTGTAGTTGGAGTAGCTGTGGTGGTAGTTGGAGTAGCTGGGGTTGTAGTTGGAGTAGCAGTTGTTGTTGGAACAGCTGTAGTTGTAGTTGGAGTAGCTGTGGTTTTAGTGGAGTGTAGTTGGAGTTGGAGTAGCTGTGGTTGTAGTTGGAGTAGCTGTAGTTGTAGTTGGAGTAGCAGTTGTTGTTGGAACAGCTGTAGTTGTAGTTGGAGTAGCTGTGGTTGTAGTTGGAGTAGCAGTTGTTGTTGGAACAGCTGTAGTTGTAGTTGGAGTAGCAGTTGTTGTTGGAACAGTTGTAGTTGGAGTAGCAGTTGTTGTTGGAACAGTTGTAGTTGGAGTAGCAGTTGTTGTTGGAACAGCTGTAGTTGTAGTTGGAGCAGCTGTGGTTGTAGTTGGAGTAGCTGTAGTTGTAGTTGGAGTAGAAGTTGTTGTTGGAACAGCTGTAGTTGTAGTTGGAGTAGCTGTGGTTGTAGTTGGAGAGCAGTGTGTTGTAGTTGGAGTAGCTGTAGTTGTAGTTGGAGTAGCTGTGTTGGTTGTAGTTGGAGTAGCTGTGGTTGTAGTTGGAGTAGCAGTTGTTGTTGGAACAGCTGTAGTTGTAGTTGGAGTAGCAGTTGTTGTTGGAACAGCTGTAGTTGTAGTTGGAGTAGCAGTTGTTGTAGTTGGAGTAGCTGTGGTTGTAGTTGGAGTAGCTGTGGTTGTGTTGGAAGTAGTTGTAGTTGGAGTGGAGTAGTTGTAGTTGGAGTAGTTGTGTTGGACAGCTGTAGTTGTAGTTGGAGTAGCTGTGGTTGTAGTTGGAGTTGTTGTTGGAACAGTTGTAGTTGGAGTAGCTGTGGTTGTAGTTGGAGTAGCAGTTGTTGGAAGAGCTGTAGTTGTAGTTGGAGTAGCTGTGGTTGTAGTTGGAGTAGCTGTAGTTGTAGTTGGAGTAGCTGTGGTTGTAGTTGGAGTAGCAGTTGTTGTTGGAACAGCTGTAGTTGTAGTTGGAGTAGCTGTGGTTGTAGTTGGAGAAGCTGTAGTTGTAGTTGGAGTAGCTGTGGTTGTAGTTGGAGTAGCAGTTGTTGTTGGAACAGCTGTAGTTGTAGTTGGAGTAGCTTGTGGTTGTAGTTGGAACAGCTGTAGTTGTAGTTGGAGTAGCTGTGGTTGTAGTTGGAGTAGTTGTTGTTGGAACAGTTGTAGTTGGAGTAGCAGTAGTTGTTGTTGCAACATCATTTGTTGTTGTTGTTGGAGTAGCTGTGTTGTAGTTGGAGTAGCTGTGGTTGTAGTTGGAGTAGGAGTTGTTGTTGGAACAGCTGTAGTTGTAGTTGGAGTAGCAGTTGTTGTTGGAACAGCTGTAGTTGTAGTTGGAGTAGCTGTGGTTGTAGTTGGAGTAGCAGTTGTTGTTGGAATAGCTGTAGTTGTAGTTGGAGTAGCTGTGGTTGTAGTTGGAAGCAGTTGTAGTTGGAGTAGCAGTTTTTGTTGTTGGAGTAGCTGTAGTTGTAGTTGGAGTAGCTGTGGTTGTAGTTGGAGTAGCTGTAGTTGTAGTTGGAGTAGCTGTAGTTGTAGTTGGAGTAGCAGTTGTTGTTGGAACAGCTGTAGTTGTAGTTGGAGTAGCAGTTGTTGTTGGAACAGCTGTAGTTGTATTTGGAGTAGCTGTAGTTGTAGTTGGAGTAGCTGTGGTTGTAGTTGGAGTAGCAGTTGTAGTTGGAACAGCTGTAGTTGTAGTTGGAGTAGCAGTTGTTGTTGGAACAGCTGTAGTTGTAGTTGGAGTAGCTGTGGTTGTAGTAGCTGTTGTTGGAGTAGCTGTGGTTGTAGTTGGAGTAGCAGTTGTAGTTGGAGTAGCAGTTGTTGTTGGAACAGCTGTAGTTGTAGTTGGAGTAGCAGTTGTTGGACCAGTTGTAGTTGGAGTAGCTGTTGTTGTTGGAACAGCTGTAGTTTTAGTTGGAGTAGCTGTGGTTGTAGTTGTAGTTGGAGTAGCTGTGGTTGTAGTTGGAGTAGCTGTTGTTTTGTAGTTGGATGGAGTAGCAGTTGTTGCTGTAGTTGAATAGCTGTGGTTGTAGTTGGAGTAGCTGTGGCTGTATTTGTAGTTGTAGTTGGAGTAGCAGTTGTTGTTGGAATAGCTGTAGTT
>JAPMUY010003276.1:0-25939 GCA_026901105.3 Galaxias olidus
GACCCAAGTCACACAATCCTACCTGCTGCATATCTGGCCTTGCCATTCCACTCTAGCCCCATGCTTCTGTGGATAATCCAGAGGCCTTCTCATCACTGACAGGTTGAGCGCTTGTCCGGTCGCATCAGCGTCAAACCCTATCGCTTTAATGGGATTGACCCCTGACCCCCTCCTTAATGGCGCCTCCCTTCCTGGCGGCTCTGATTAGAACGACCTTCCGGTCCTCTCCGCTGTCGCCGTCCCGTCGCCAGCGCTTAAAACAAGCGCGCCCGATTAGCGGGCCGCTTAACGCGGGGTCGTTAGCAACATGGCGGCAGCGTGTCCTACTCCCAGCCTCCGCCGACGTTTGTGGGGCTCGTCAGGCTAAATGGCGCATTTGCATGTTAATGTAGGGGGGGGGGCGCGGGGCCTTGGTGCGGCGTCACAGCGATCGTAAAAGATAATAGGGGAAAATACCCAGAGTCCATGGCTTCGGTTCATACCAAAACACACACTCGCGTGCGTGGAAGCTCACACACCGTCTTGGCACCAGCCCGGCCCCGACGCGCACGCACACGCACACGCACACGCACACACGCACAAGTGACATCCCTTTGGGAAAGCTGACTCACAGGTGACAATGCAGTTTTCGCACTCTGATTATGAGTTCTATTTTTCATGATCAACAATGAGGAGGTTGAAGACAGCCAGGTAACTAGGTTTAATTTCCATGAACATTTTCATGCACGAGATTGTTCATCCTCAAAAGATGGACGCAACGAGGTAACATTGTTTACATAGCACATTGGCCAAAATCTTTAATTAAACTTACATTTAAAATAGGATGTTTTCCAATGGTGACTCTTAGGATTCCTTCAGTACAGTACCCAAATTAGCTTTTTCATATCATGTGGAGTACAATTATTTCGGAATTTCCATTCATAATATTTTAATGTTAATGTTCTAAGCATTTTAGTGTCTCGTTTGAGTTCAATATATATATGCTTGTGTTTAATATTCCATAGCTTGGAGGCTTCATCTCATGTACGTGTGCTAAATAGTTACTATCCATTAGGTCTGCCTCAAACTCTTATGCCTTATTCTCCTTACGGTTATGTTTAATATTTACCCCCTTTTTGTGGACAAAACAAATCCATTAAGCTCATGTTTGGGTGAACTATCCCAATCTATCTTGTGTTTGGTTGTGTGTGTGTGTGTGTGTGTGTGTGTGTGTGTGTGTGTGTGTGTGTGTGTGTGTGTGGCCCGTCCAGGTTGTTTTGATGGCCTCTGCAATGGATTAATCTTTTATGATCATTCTAAGCTCCCCCTGCACTCATAAAGGCTTCTTCTGCTAGCTGCAGTAGCTTGTTTACGAGGGGCCTGGTGTATGGGGTGCAGGAACAGGCGAAAACACACGCACACACACACACACACACATACTAGCACACACGTGCACACGGCCCACAAATGCACCCTAACTTCAGTGAACAATTATTGGTAAGCATCCACACGTACACGTGCAACACCCTCTGTGTATTATTTATAAACGTTTATATGTAGGAGCGAGGGACACATATCGTTCTCCAGATCCTTTCTGCGCTGACTTTTATGAATGCGTTTACGCTGGTTTATTAGATCCTTAAATCATGCTGCATTTTTCATTTCCATCCCCGTATCATCCTCATTCGGATAAGTTTTATGTTTATTGTGTTCCTGATTGTGTGTGTGTGTGTGTGTGTGTGTGTGTGTGTGTGTTTCTATCTCTCGTTCAGCGTGTGATGAGTGGACCGTCCTGCCCAGACCCGATCTCCACCGAGACGTCAACCGCTTCGGACACTCCGCCGTCATTAGCAACGGGTGAGGCAACTGTCATGGCGACCACACTTTGGAAAAGATGCCGTAGCTGATGACTGACGTTCACATGTGAATATTCATATGTAAATGGTTGATCGGCGCTTGCTTTACCCCGTGTGAATGGCATAGATTTGTAGGCTCGCTAAGCAGCAGCAGCGGAAAGTGAAACACACTCTTTCTAACACAGTGTTTTAATGTGGTGATTTTGGCCTCTCTGTGGACTCACTCGGGGTTTCTTTTCATAAGGCTATTCTGTGGGTGTCGCCTTTCATAGGGTCTAACCAGATAAACGGGAGTCTTTAGTGGATATCACTTTCTGTCTACTGTACGTTCTGTGACTTTCAATGCCTCTCTCTGTCTCTCCTTTTGTTCAACCTTTCCTCTCCTCCCTCCCTCCCTCCCTCCGTTGCCAGGTCCATGTATGTGTTTGGAGGCTTTTCGGGGGTCCTGCTGAACGACCTGCTGGCCTACACCCCGCCCGCTTGCCATGCCTTTTCCGACCAGCTCCGCTGCACCACTGCCGGCCCGGGCGTGCGCTGTGCCTGGGTCAAAGGTCGCTGCGCCCCCTGGGATGCCCGCCTGGCCAACGGCACTGTGCCCGCTCCCTTCTGCCCAGCACGTGCCAGTAAGTCTTTTTTTTGGGGGGGGGGGGGTTTCTAATGCAAGTATGGAACAAAGCAGAGACTTCCTAGATACCTTACCATGAGGTTTGAATTGGGGCCAGTTTCAAGCTGGCAATTAAACGGAGATTGTGTTAATAACGCATGATTCTGCTCCGGTGCAAAAACACTCCTTTCCTGTTTCAATGAGAGCAATTTGGCATCTAGATCCTGTGCACACGCGCACGCACTCGCACACTGACACATACCCAATCGCTGTCTAATAGTGGGAACAAAAGGTCAGAGGCAGGACAATTATCCCATTCCGAGGTAATTATCATTGTGCTGAATCTCCTCCGCCTCTCCTGGCTCCTGCTGATGCGCTGTGTTTGTACAGCCCCGCGTGGCGACGGTGATTATCCAGCGGGGTGGGGGTGGTGGTGGTGATGGGGGGGGGGGATTGGACCCTCTCTTGTTAATTAACTAATGAAACTACCATGGAGGTGGCAGCAGATTGCTGGTCACTGCTTATCCACCTTTCGTAATCTCACATCCACTTGTTGTCCCTGCAGGGGTAGGGGTGTGTGTGTGTGTGTGTGTGTGTGTGTGTGTCAGTCAGTGTGAGCCGGAAGGCGGTTAATTAATGTAATTGGAACTGGACTTATACCCGGGTGGTAATAGGCTTTCATTCGCAGGGCGGTAACACAGATAGCTGAGCAGTCACATCCACTAATTGACTTCCCTGCTGTGGATCTCTTACTGTGATAACAGTGTGTTTCATGACAGTTACACCCAGGCACAATACACCTCTTTAGGTGCAAACTTTAAATTAAAAAAAAATCACAGTTATCTATATCGTTTTTAAAGCGCTATACCGCCTGAGAACTCTGCCTTTTCAGTTGAGATCAAATGGCCTCGTCTTGAGGAATAAAACCGTGCTGTTCAAACTGCTCCAACAGCCAAAGTACGGGCCTGAAGTGCTGGCTACTCGTCTTGCCACTCTCCTTACAGGACGAGTTGGGCTTGCCCGACGCCTGTGCCACCATCTCCACCAAGCGACAGAAAGGAACACAGACAGTGTCTGTCACCCCGGGGTGCTGCTCTTGTTGTTTTGCAGAAACCTTTTATTGTTTGTTTTATTTCGCCTAGATCACGTTGCTTTCCTTTGTGTGCGTGTTTCAGACGGTACTGACGAGCGCTGCTTCCGCTTCTCCGACTGCGTGAGCTGCACGGCCAACACGCACGGCTGCCAGTGGTGCGAGGACAAGAAGTGCATGTCGGCCTCCAGCAACTGCACTGTGGTGAGTCCGCCTCGCCCGCAGGGGGCAGTAGAGCACGCTGGGACACCAGAGACCACCTGACACGCAGGGGGCAGTAGAGCACGCTGGGACACCAGAGTCCACCTGATCGCAGGGGGCAGTAGAGCACGCTGGGACCCCAGAGACTACCTGACACACAGGGGGCAGTAGAGCAAGCTGGGACACCAGAGACCACCAGACACGCAGGGGGCAGTAGAGCACGCTGGGACACCAGAGACCACCTGACACACAGGGGGCAGTAGGACACCAGAGTGTACCTGACACACAGGGGGCACTAGGACACCAGAGACCACCTGACACACTGAAGGCAGTGGGACACCAGAGTCTACCTGACACGGGGGGTAGTAGGACACACTAGGACCCTGTAGTCTACCAGGCACACTGAGGGTGGTAAAGCGCAGTGCAGTAGAAATAGAAAACGTTGCGTGCCTTGTTTACTTCCTGTCTTAGTCACTCAGACACTCGTTCTTCGACGCTGAGTCAGCATGGCCCTGTGAGCGGTTCTCTCTCCTTCTCTAACATCCACCCTCTCTCTCTCTCTCTCTCTCTTTCGCTCTCTCTCTCTTTCTCTCTCTCTCTCTCTCTCTCTCTTTCTCTGCCCCCCTCCCTAGATGACCCTGGAGCCCACGCAGAATCACCGGGGGCCCCTGGCCCTCTCCCCGCCCCCTTCCATGCTGTCAGAGCACCAGCTGACCGTGTGGCGGCACGGAGGGAGACGCGTCGGACATGTGGGTTTAATACCCCCCTCCCCCTCATATCCCCCTTAGAGCACAGAGGGATTTCATAGTGTGGTCCCCTACTTATTGTACTGAGGGGGGGGGGGGGGGGTTGTTGTTACTCTTGTTGTGGTGTCGTGTTTTCATGGCTGTTATCAGGAACAGCAGTTCCGACTTGTCTGGATCGTTTGAAGAAGTCCTAAGCCTTTGCATTCGGAGAGTTTTTCCTTTTCATTCTCTTTAAACTTTTCGGAACGCCCCCATATCTGCAATAATTGTTTGAATCATAATGGAATCGTTATTGGCTGCTTGTTGTCTGTGTTTGTTTTGTGTGTGTGTGTGTGTGTGTGTGTGTGTGTGTGTGTGTGTGTGTGTGTGTGTGTGTGTGTGTGTGTGTGTGTGTGTGTGTGTGTGTGTGTGTGTGTGTGTGTGTGTGTGTGTGTGTGTATCCAGTCGGTGCGGGAATACGCACGGTGCCAGGTGCAGGAGGAGCAGGTGTGTGCCAAGCTGGCTAACTGTCGGAGTTGCTCGCTCAGCGTCAACTGTCAATGGGACCCTCAGCAACAGGAGTGTCACACCTTACCTGGTGAGACCCCGCACACACTGTATCATGCTCTCACACCCTCCTCACACTCCTCACACAAACCTGCACAAACACATTACGCACACTCACACATACACACTCACACATACACACTCGCAGACGCACACACTCGCGCTGGCACGAACACGTATACACACTATTTCTCATTCTCTCTCTCACACGCACGCACACACAACACTCTGGGCTTGTTTCTGACTACCTGTTTGACAGCTACAAAGGCAGTGTGTGTAGTGGGAACTTGTGGCAGTTTGATGCATTATTAAGAGTCTTTGTAGCACATCCTCGAGGGAAAGCCAGTCTCTCCCCTGGCACTCAACTCAATATATTACCCCCGTTTTTCAAAGCTTTGGGATGACACACTCATACTCACACAGACACACACACACACACACACACATCCAACCAGAAACTCACTATCTTGGGCGTTCACACACACACACACACACACACACACACACACACACACACACTTAAACTCAAAGATGCATTCACACACTTACGTGCAGAATTAACTGGTTGGCTCTAGCAAATAAGCACTTGCGTCTGCTCAAGTGCGCCAGCGTGCTCTCCTAACACAACGCAGACACAGCCGTTCACCCACACACACACACACACACACACGTTGCATTAGTATGCACCCATGTAGCCCACACAGCCATACAATTTTCCCGCGCACACGCTTCCTCCACATCCATCCGCAAACGCTCACTCCAGCCTCCTCCGTAAGAGGCGAGTAGGCCAATTATAATTGTTTACTCGATGCTTTGAGAGTGGAGGCGCCTCGCTCGCCTTGCCAATGCAACTCCTGCTAGCTCTTTTGTGTGGCGAGCCGTGCGCTTGCTGTAACTGTGGGCAGGGGAGGGCACCCTGACAGTATAGCCGTTAGCATGCTAGCAACTTCACAAGCCCGAATGTGTGTGTGGTGTTGTATAGCGCTGTTAGCGGTTAGCCTGAACTGCGATGAAAGCACAGCACCACTGAGTTTAAGGGCTTGTTTGCTGTCCGGTAGATAAAAGAGAACATGGCAGAGTACAATAAAACAATAAAAAACTTTCTTTTTGAGTTTAGTTGGAATGGTTTACTGTATGAAAGTAGACTGGGTCAAACAAAGTCCTTCTCTCTGAAAAGGGAATGACGTTCCAGATAAAATCTTGGAATACGTCATCAGGATTTTGTTGAAAGGAACCATACATGAGGCATTACATGTATTCATTGTTCAAATTACTCAACCCACTGGGTTCAAACCAAGGTCGTCTCATCTTTGACAGCGTTGCGATGGCTTGTAGAGATAACGGTTAGAACACGCAGCACTGTTTATCTTTCTGTCTCACACACATCCCTCCATCTGAACCAACTCCATGTCTCCGCAATTCAATGAAACCGATCTCCCCGCGCGTTATGAGAAGTGCTTGTGTGAACATATATCACATCTGTAAAGATTTGTATGGGGGTAACGTCCATATCAAATCTGTACATGGTTTTGGTTGCGTCAACACAAGTGCACGCTCCGTCCACAGGCATTTTTACGAGTCGTAAGGTGAAACGTCTTGACATGTTTTCCCTCCTGAAACTCCAGACCACTGTTTATAGTTGCCTCTTGTCTCGCGATCGTCTCCAACGGCCTTTTATGGACGGAAAAGAGAGAGCGGACGGGGAGGGGAAGTGGAGGCTGACGAAATGGTGGGGATGGGAACCATTATCCAACTATGTGTAATTGCAACTCGGTTGCCCAAAACAAACAGCTTAATTCCTGGGATGAAATTACACTTTGCTTCTGATGCTTTCATCCTAACTAATTGAGTGGTTATTTTATTAGAGCATGCTCTTATCTTGTGCTATGCAGTGTGTTTATTTGTGTGTGTGTGTGTGTGTGTGTGTGTGTGTGTGTGTGTGTGTGTTTGTGTGTGTGTGTGTGTGTGTGTGTGTGTGTGTGTGTGTGTGTGTGTGTGTGTGATTGTGACTTTCATTTGTAGTTGACTAAAGCAGATTTTAAATACCTCTATGTTGCTGTGTGAGTCACTTGGAGGGGTGTGTTGCGTTTGTGTGTGTGTGTCCGTGCGTCTGTGTATGTGTGTCGAACTTAAGTTGTGGTCCACAGCTAGAGTGTGCCTCAGGCAATGCTCCCGTTGGGTTATGAGGCCTCCTAACCGCTGGAAGCCTGGAACTAAATTATCCCTCTGTCCCCGAGTGCAGCGCAGGTCTCTGGGGGAGTCCTGGCACCACGATAGGCCAAGCGTGGTCTAACACCTAGCAGTTTGACACTAACCCTGTTCTTGTCCTCCGTTTGCCGAGGGGAGCGCTGGCGCCATGTTGGGCCTGCGGCGAAGCCTGGGACTAAATTACTCCTCTCGCTCCCCATGTGCAGCCCAGCTGTGTGGGGAGGGTTGGCGCCACGTGGGGGATGCCTGCCTGCGCATCAACGCCAGCCGGGAGAGCTACGACAACGCCCAGCACTACTGCATGAACCAGGAGGGCAACATTGCCTCGCTCACCACCGCCAAGCAGGTGGCCTTTGTCCTGGAGGAGCTGCACAAGTACCAGCTACAGGACAAGGTAGACCATCCATTTCCATTTCCACATGTACTCTGCGCATGTGTCAACGCTTTTGAAACTGTGTTACAATCACAGCCCACAATTTTGTTGAGTTATTTTTAGGTGTCCACTACAAGTACATTGTTGAGTATTGCAACGTAACATTAAAAACTAGAGAAATGTCTTTGCAGTGTCTTTGGGGAGTTGGGGCTATTTATAGGTAGATGTTTGTAATGTTTCTCGGACCATAATTTATAAGTGTTAAACGACCATGTCTGTGGCTTGCACTCATCCACAGCATGAAGGAATCCATTGAACCGAGCTAAAGGTTAGGCCCACCGCACACACACACGCACACACACACACACACACGCACACGCGCGCATGCACACTCCGGAGTCTGATTGGATCAATCAGGCTGGTTTAAGTTCCCCCTGTAGTGTGTGTGTTGAGATAGTCAATTCCCTCAGAGGTTATCCGGGTATCTGACTTAACCAGCTTTCCTTTTAACAGGAAGCACATCACATGGCCCAGACAACACCCACTGCTCCTCTGCACACACACACACACCACACACACACACACACGTACACGCACAAACAGCACTTTTTCAAGGAATGTGCAGCGTCAAGTTATCGTCAAAGCAAATATTTGACTGCTGTTAATTGAAGAACGTTGAAAGAATGTTCTCCATCTCTCCTTACCTCTCTCTCTCTCTCTCTCTCTCTCTCTCTCTCTCTCTCTCTCTCTCTGTCTGGGGGGTCCGGAGCGTTTAGACAGTGTGTGTTTGCTCTGCTCTTTGAAGATGAAATGTCTTTCTAATAAAGCTCACCTTTGATGTTTCGGAGATGCAACGTCAACGACTCTGCCTCTTTATCAAGTGAAAACGTTCCCACCAAAGCGTTTATCTGCGAGAAAACCATTTCACTCAGAACATTGAGTTATTCCCCTCTCCAAATATGGATTTAAAAATGTGTGATTCTCAGTAAACGTTAATTTCAACGCAACAAGTTTTTACGATGGATTTAAAGTCACATAGTTGTTAATCTTTAATAAATCTGAAGTTTTACTTTTTTTCGTTGTGCTCGTTAAATCGTGTTGGGTTATTACAGATTCAGGTACGACTTTTCCAGACGTTATGGCACTTCTTGAAATAACTCACACATTTATTGAACTCGAGTAAATACTGGCCATAATTGCTCCGGCTTGTCAAAGCGTTTATGAGTCTTGGTTGGCTTGGATTCCGTGTGCTGCGTTTTCTTAACAATAATGACTGCAATTTGCCCTACGTCTGATTTAAGTTTCACTTTTCACAATAAACATGATGTTCTTGCATATCTATGTTGTGTTTGAGGAAAATGAAGCTTCAAAGCAGACTTCTTAAAATAGATGCCTTTATCCCCCACAGACGTATTGATGTAGGAAATAATTTCGTGTTTGACCTTGAAAAGATCATTTATTTGCTCGCCCCTTTTTGTTCCGTCTTCCCGACGTTACCCTTTCCATCGTGTGTGTGTGTGTCATATTCTAACTACGCCCACCTCCTGTTCTTCCCCCCCCCCCCCCCCCCCCCACCCGCCCCTCTCCCCTCCCCCCCCCCCCCCCCCCCTCCTCCTCTCTCCCTCCTCTGAGTAGAAGCTGTCCCCCTGGGTGGGCCTGAGGAAGATCAACATCTCCTACTGGGGCTGGGAGGACGCCTCCCCCTTCACCAACCGCTCCCTGCGCTGGCTGCCCGGCGAGCCCAGCGACTCGGGCTTCTGTGCCTCCCTGGAGCAGCAGGTCGCCCCCGCCACCGCCGGCCTCAAGGCCAACCCCTGCACCGCCCTGACCGACGGGCTCATCTGCGAGAAGCCCGCCGGTGAGAGACTGGGTGGGGGGCGAGGGGGGGTGTGGGGGATGGAAGGGGGTGTGGAAGGTGAAAATGGCACAGACAGGGTACCTCTTGGTAAAGAGGTGGCGTGGCCTCAGGCGCTCCTCTGTGCTCCTAGTGGAGGATGGATATGTGCGGATTCGGGGGTTGGGTTTGCTTGAGGGGGAGGGGGGTTGGGTGGGGGGGGGTTGCTTAGGAGAGGTGAGAGGGGAATGGTGGACTCAGGTCGGCTGGCGGTTGCGGATGGAAATGAGACAAGGGCCGAGGTTGTGCACTGCGTACGGCGTTCCCTGCGAACTCCCCGGGAGTGGGCATGTTGGGACAGAGGAGGTGTGACTCCATCGAGGGAAGGAGGGAAGTCCCGTCTCGTCATGTTTTACTTCACACTTATCCTCTCTTCTTGTATGCGATGTGTATAAAACAAGACTATGTAATTCTCTCCAACTCTCCATCTGTGCATTTATCTCTCCCTCCGTCTCTCTCTTTCTCCATCTCTCTCTTTCTCCATATCTCCATCTCCCTCTCTCTCTCTCTCTCTCTCTCTCTCTCTCTCTCTCTCTCTCTCTCTCTCTCTCTCTCTATATATATAAATGTATATACATATATATATTTATGTACATATATATGCATGTATCTGTATCTCCATCTCTCTCCATCTCTCTCCGTCTATCTGTATCTGTATCTATATATATATATATATATATATGCATTTCTCTATCTCTGTATCTGTATCTCCATCTGTCTCCATCTCTCTCTGTATCTGTATCTCTCTCCATCTCTCTCCATCTCTCGCCGTCTATCTGTATCTGTATCTCCGTCTCTCCATCTCTCTCCATCTCTCTCCATCTCCCCATCTCCCCGTATCTCCGTCTCTCCATCTGTCCCCCCCCCTCTCAGTGAGCTCTCTCAGCCAGAGTGCCCGTCCCTGCAAGACGCCGTGTGCCCTGCGCACCAGCTGTGCCAACTGCACCAGCCAGGCCATGGAGTGCATGTGGTGTGGCAGCACGCAGCGCTGCGTCGACTCCAACGCCTACGTCATCTCCTTCCCCTACGGCCAGTGCCTGGAGTGGCAGACCGGAGACTGCATGGGTGAGCGTGTGTGTGTGTGTGTGTGTGTGTGTGTGTGTGTGTGTGTGTGTGTGTGTGTGTGTGTGTGTGTGTGCGTGGAAGAGGGGGGTAGAGATGGCTGAATTAAGTGGGTGTTTGTGAGGGGGGGTGGGGACGCGCGGGGAAGTTTACTTGCGTGAACCCCGTGTGTGTGTGTGTGTTCTGGGTTTCCCTTAGAGCAAATCCCCTTTGTCGACTGCCTCCTTTCTTTCTCTCTCTCGGCTCACATTAAAAGTAGATATATCCAATCGGCGGCCTCCATCAGGGTTCATTGACTTCGAGGGGAACGCAGCGTTTCAATACAGACTTCTATCGACCCCGTTCTGATCCGTAGTAGGGACACACACACACACACACACACACACACACACACAGCTCTGCCCTCATGGCATCGGGCACGAGGCAGAAAATCCATGCTGTATCGACATACTGTGCCTCTAACTCGCTGAATAGTACCTGCTCTGGTGTGCGTGTGCGCGTGTGCGCGCGCGCGCGCGTGTGTGTGTGTGTGTTATTGTGAGTCTGTGTGTTTCTTTGCGTGTTAGTGAATGTTCGTTGATGTGTTAGTGACTGTTGGTAAGTGTGTGTGTGTGTGTGTGTGTGTGTGTGTGTGTGTGTGTGTGTCATTCTGTGTATACCATGTGACTCCATAGCCACCTGTTTAAGGTCTGGGATGTTCGTCTGGCCTCTCGACGTTGCGGTGAGCGTTGCTCCGGCGTTCTTAGCAAAGCTGCTCCGAGCTTGGCTCCCGGGAGCGCCGCGTAGATCCCAGCGTTGGCCAATCAATGGGCCCTGTTTTTTAACCTGCGATCTGCAGCATGAATAATGGAACGGATGGCCCATGCTGCACTTCTGTGAGTTTGAGAACAGAATCTGCTACCTCTCGTCTTCCACGTCTTGCTGAGATGGTCGTTCGCTGTACGCGGTCGTTGTACCAGATACATTAAAACAGGTAGCGCGATTCATTCGATCAAATCTTAGTCTTAGGGCTGTCATGTACTGTGTGTTGTTGGCATAGTTGTGTGCCAACTGATTCATATCCAATCTTTGAATCCAATCAAATAAAAACGCTATAAACACATGAGTGGCGAAAGTGCGTTAATTTAGTAAAGCAATATTTGAAAATGGAGTAGTTTTGACCATATCCAGGAGGGAAATTACTAGTGTGGAAGCATATCAATGTGTACATAATCAAAATGCTAATGAGGGAAATGGCCTCATTTGATAAGCCTATATACTTTGTCTGCTTTATGAATTTCTAACCACGTTGCTCGAGGGATTTGCCCAGAGCACAGTTCGAACACGCTTAATACATGTTAATCTATGTAAAAACCTGTTTATTTCTGCCGTCGGTTGAACCGAACACAAAATCAAGTTCATAATTAACCAAAACCATAAAAGAACGACGTCCACTTTTTGAGAGAAGCGTGTTAGACGTGGTCGAGAGAATCCGGTGTCTTCAAACGCATCACGTCGCGTTGCCAATCGCCTGCAGTCTCGGTGAGCTCGTTCATGCTAGGCTAAGGCATCCTTTGACACTGTCGTTCTGTCACGTTTTGTGTCTTTCCTATCGTTTCTTTGGATTTGTTCTGGAGCAGATGGGAGCGTTCACTGCAGGCATCGCCTCCCTTCTCAGTATTTCATGCTGGTAAACTTTGGATCTGTGGCAGCAGTCCTTTTTTTTTCTGGGCTTGTTGCTCTAACTCTTGTTGTGGAGCAGATGGGGATATTGACCGTTGGCATGGTAACCTTTCCCCTGTTTTGTCTCTGCCATTTAGTCCGCTTTTTCTCTCTCTCTCTTCGCTTTTTTAAAGCCCGGCAGATCTGTCAGCTCAAATGAATATTCTAACCATTTAGTTTTATTACGTTTTTTTTTGTTTGTTTTTTTGTTTTGTACTTTCTTTGTTTTGTTGCTCTTGGGCTTGGGGTTTGAATTTATCGAATTAGAAAGACTCCATGGGACTGAAATAAATAGACCTGTAAGTGGATGTTTGTAATCCCACACAGCCTTATAATTTCTTGCAAATGTTTTTCTAGCATACGATGAAATACTAATTGAACTTGATTCATCAAAGAATACTTACGGTTATGATGAAAATGTAATTGATTACCTTACTAGCATCATGTAGAGGAAAGCTAGAGAGTAGCTGGTGCCATTGGAGAGTTAGAGAGACTGAGAGGGGCTCTAGTGAAAGCTGCAAGCAATTACAATGTAGAACACACACACACACACACACACACACACACACACACACTCAAACACACAGGGTCCCAGTGTGCAAAGCACCACGCCGCAGCTAGCGCGGCGAGAAGTTCAGCTAGCACATCTGTGGCTTATGGAAATGGAAGTCTTTCAAAAGAATAACTTCTGGTGAAAAAGCTAAATTTAGTGTTCTGGCTGTGAGACGGAGACAACACCTTGGATGACTTCCCCCCCAAAACCTTTCCCTCTCTTGTGTTTACGCCGAGGTACCTCAGCAGGCTATTTCTATTTCACAGGCACAGGAGAAGAACACATTGCTTTCATGTGTTTGTTGCGATTCCTTGCGACTCCAGGCAGTGCTGTTTCGCTCAAACAAAGGGAGTGTTCGAGAGCGCAGCCAGAAAAAGGCACACGTTTCTCCGGTTGACTCCCGACTCGCTAACTTCATCTTTTGCCTGAGTTCACCCCCCCCCACCCCCCCCACACACACACAACTTGTCTTTGTTCTCCGTCGAACCTTTTGTTGCGTGTCGAGACTGTGTCTTGCAAGCACCCAGGGGCCCCGAGTCGTGGGGAATTACACCCGCGCGTTATACCTCTTTTGAATGTCAGAAACAACTTCTGACTGTCAATTGTGCTTTTAATACCCGCCCCGAGTGTTATTGGGAGCGAATTCCACTCATTCATAAATCATAAAGGTCAAGCCCGTGGTAAAAAAACAACAAGACCGTTGCCTGGGAGAGAACGCGGGCGCCGCTGATAAGAAGCGAGGCTTTTTCAATTCGTCCAATTGTTATGTGCTCTTACCGCGAAGCACGTGTTTATGCAGAATGTGTCCTCTGGAAGCGCCACATGAAATATTGACAGGCCAGCCGTTGGGCTGTGTAGAGCTGTGATCCCGTCAAGGTGGTGCTGTCGTCATCGACTGCTCCTGCGTGTCGGCGGGGGACAGCGGGGGATCGCGGGATATCGTTTTTTGAGCGGCGTCGTTCCACTCGTTTCTTCCTCCCTCCCACTTTGTTCCTCTTAATTCCGAACGCGACCCGAGTGACGCGCCGTTCTCTCCTCGTCCCCATTTGACTCTCTCTCTCTCTCTTCTCTTTCTCCTCTCTGTCTCTCTTCATGAAATCAGTCGCTCTTTACCAAAGCTTTGCGGTCGCATACTCTGCCTTTTCAAAGCATGCCTGGATTATGAGTCAACACTTTGTCACTGCAAAGAATAGAGAAACTGAATCAATTATGCAAAGTTTCTGTCTGTCTGTCTCTCTCTCTCTCTCCCTCTCTCTTGGTCTCTCTCTCTCTTCTCTCTCTCTCTCTTTTTCTCTGTTTCTCTCTCTCTCTCACTTTTTCTCTGTCTCTCTCTCTCTCTCTCTCTCTCTCTCTCTCTCTCTCTCTCTCTCTCTCTCTCTCTCTCTCTCTCTCTCTCTCTCTCTCTCTCTCTCTCTCTCTCTCTCCCCCCTCCCCCCCTTCTAGCCCAGAACTGCTCTGGCCTTCGGACCTGCGGCCAGTGTCTGGAGCAGGCCGAGTGCGGTTGGTGCGGGGACCCTAGCGACACGGGGCGGGGCGTGTGTGTGGAGGGCTCCTATCGGGGGCCCATGAAGAGCCCGCCCAGACAGACCCGGGACAGGGACAGGGAGAGGGAAAGACTCAGGGACATGGTGCTGGATCCCAGCGTGTGTTCAACCGACAAGGGATACGATTGGGCCTACATACACTGCCCCGGTGAGTGGACACAGAACACTCACACACACACACACACACACACACACACACACACACACACACACACCATGAGTTGGCAAACGGACACTCCCTCAAATAGTCTTGACTCAGATGTGCTCAGATGTGTTTTTTTGTCCTCCGCGAGCACACACCAAGTGTTGTTCCAGCCGATGTTCTCGGCACGGCAACGAGTGTTTCGTCTGATTCAGAGGACTCAAAGATAGCCTTCCACACCCTCCTCTGACAACCCTGTGACTTCCTCTCCTTCGCCCCCCCCCCCCACCCCCCCCAGCGTGTCAGTGTAACGGCCACAGCACGTGTGTGAACGGCAGCGTGTGTGAGCAGTGCCGGAACCTCACCAGCGGACCCCAGTGCCAGCTCTGCATGCCGGGTTACTATGGCGACCCCACCAACGGAGGGAAGTGCAACGGTGAGTGTCTCCCAAAAAAGGGCCTTCGATGTTTTTAAAACATGTTTTGTAAACATTGCTGTTTGTCTTTTTAACGAGGGCATTCGTGAGTCGGATAAACAAACAAAGCAGTGTGTCCCCACTTCCCAACGACCATAATCATTGAGGTAATGTAAAAAGGGTACAAAAATATCAACAATTATCGACACATTCACTGAAAAACCTTCAAGCAAAGTGAAAAGACCTGAAAAGATGGCCTGATGGGGGCAGTGTTTCGATGCTGAGGCGCAGAGTTGCTCCACTGTGTGACTGTCGGAGCCTCTTAGCTCCACTGTGTGTGTGTGTGTGTGTGTGTGTGTGTGTGTGTGTGTGCGCGTGTGCGCGTGTGCGCGCGCGTGTGTAAACCGGCGTGGAGCCAGCATGTGTAGTTCAGGCCGAGCTGAAATATGGAGACGCTGACAGCCCGTGTGCCGCAGCGTTGCCGTTTTTACCAGTCAGACGGAGACCCCGGCTCTCTAAGTGCTTGAAAGCTCGCTTGAGGGAACACGCTCACACACACACACACACACACACACACACACACACACACACAGATAAACTGTCAAGGAAGTACCATCCAATCTCCTGCTCCTGATTTGCACTGAAATGTTGACTGTACATGGCACTGCAGGTCTCTGAGATTGTTTCTTTTGAGTGCAGGGAAAGTAATATGACAACAGTAGCTAACGGCACATTGTTTAGCCGTGTACGCACTGATATAATAGAAACAGCACAGCGTGCATGGCTTAAGACAAAGAGACAGGCGAGACAGAGCGAGAGAGCAAAACAGATCGAGGGAGGGAGGGAGGGAGGGAGAGGGAGAGAGAGGGAGAGAGAGGAGAGAGAGACAGAGAGAGAGAGAGGGGAGAGAGAGGAGAGAGAGAGGAGAGAGAGAGAGAGAGAGAGAGACAGAGAGAGAGAGAGAGAGAGAGAGAGAGAGAGAGAGAGAGAGAGAGAGAGAGAGAGAGAGAGAGAGAGAGAGAGAGAGAGAGAGAGAGAGAGAGAGAGAGAGAGAGAGAGAGAGAGAGAGAGAGAGAGAGAGAGAGAGAGAGAGAGAGAGAGAGAGAGAGAGAGAGAGAGAGAGAGAGAGAGACAGAGAGAGGAGACAGAGAGGGAGAGAGAGAGAGAGAGAGAGAGCTGTGGTGGAAAATAAGCGTATGACAGCTGACGTGTGTCGATGAGTCAAAACAGGATGGCGCGCGTGTGCGTGAGAGCGACGGAGGAAAAACGTGTTGAAAAAAACACAAAAAAAGCAAGAGTGCGCCGTGGGGATGGACGGAAGGGGAGAACGAGTCAGAGGAAGAGAGATGGGGGGGGGGGCGGAGAGGGGGAGTGAGGAAGTGAGCCAGCGAGCGATACAGAGTGAGTGAGTGAGTGAGTGAGTGAGTGAGTGAGTGAGTGAGTGAGCGGGGCGCGACAGCGTCATCTGACAGATGTGTGCGTCTCTGCTCTCAGCCCGCGCGGCGCGGGACTCTAACGCCCTCTTCATCATTCTCCCATTTCCCGCCGTCCACCGCTGACGACCACGCCGGCTGATCGATGCCGCCCGGGCCCCCCGCCCCCCCGTCTCTCTTTTCTCTCTCTCTCTCTCTCTCTCTCTCTCTCTCTCTCTCTCTCTCTCTCTCTCTCTCTCTCTCTCTCTCTCTCTCCCCCCAGTTCCCTTCCCACTGTCTCTTACCCTGTGTACCTCACTCCCCCCCCCTCTCTGCTCTCTGCCCCCTCGTTCTCTCTCTCTCCCGCTTGCGGCTCCTCGATGTTTGCACCTTCCTTAGTCATCCCCTCTTTGCCCGTCACCTCTTCTCCCTTTTTCCCGGCTCTCCTCTCCATCGCTCCCCCGCTCTCCGTGCTTCACCCCCCCCCCCCCCCCCCCCCCCCCCCCCCCCTTGCCCCTCCCCCCCCTCCGTCTAACGGTTTTACTGCGGGCCGTGATTACAGTGGATTTACCGGCGAGTCTCTGTCACACGCGGACACCACCCTAGTGCTCGTTTAATGGCTGGATTGACTCAGCCGGCTACGGGCCGCCGCGTCCGTCCCTCCGTCCGGCCGTCCATCCATCCATCATGTCCTCCCTTCATCCATCCCTTCATCCTTCCATCCCCCCGGCTAATTCCCCCGCCGCCTCGCTATTCTCCTGCCGGCGGTCTAATGGATGGGAGGACGGGAGGGGGGGGGGAAGATAGATGTTTAGATTGATGGGCGGACGAATATATGTTTTAGAAGGCCGGCACACACAGACAAAGACACTGGCTGACTGACAGACAGACAGACAGACTGACGGATCCGTCCATCTCTGAGAATATGTATCTATTTGAATGTATTACAAGAGGGATGAAAAGAGAGGTGAAGGAGAAAGGGAACGAGCGGACTGGGTGAGATGGAGGGGGTGCATCACGGACGCTTCAGTTTAATATATGAAGAGTGGACAGTTGTCCTTGGACGGAGGAAGGGCTGGGGATGGATGATTGGAGGGAGGGAGGGAAGAGGAGGAGAGGAGAAGGAGACGGAGGAGAGGAGAGATTGTCCGGTCTGGTGTCCCCGTGACAGAGGATTGCTCGACCTTGTTAAACAGAACGAGGTGTGTGTGTGTGTGTGTGTGTGTGTGTGTGTGTGTGTGTGTGTGTGTGTGTGTGTGTGTGTGTGTGTGTGTGTGTGTGTGTGTGTGTGTGTGTGTGTGTGTGTGTGTGTGTGTGTGTGTCTAGGCCATGTTGTCATGTGGACGCTGCGTGCATCAGTACAGGTTTTTACGACTAGGCTGACCTTGCTCTGTGCAGCTCGTTCAGTCCTCACCTCACCAGCCTAGCTGAGACACACAGCCCTTTCCGGAAGCAGGGGATGAGAGACTAAATAAATAGAGAGCAAATCTGTGAGGACTAACAATAAAAATAACTACCCCCCCCCGCCCGAAAATATTTCACTAGATTTATTATATTCTTTACTGACATGCTATCTACACGTAGGTCCTGAAAGGAAAACACCGCCGCGAAACCGCCCAAAAAAAAAGCGTCACTTCCCGCGCTGTTCCACACGAGACCCGTTGCACACGCAACGGAGGTACAGCGTGGGCCTTAACGAGAGCCTCCCGTTCGTTAAGCTAATTGCCCGCCGCGCCAACGACACAGCCGCGGCGCCCGAGCAGACAGTCACGTGGCGACGGGCGTAGCGGGGACCTCGGCAATCTGTCAGCTGTTGTTTTCTCCCCCCTCCCCCCCCCCCCCCCCCCCTCTCGACGAATCCAGCACGGCTGCGGAGTTCAATTAGAAGCTTGTTTGGGGCTTACGGAGGGGGCCCGCTGTGCGGCGCCGGTGACTTCCATTACCGCCGCCGTTAGCGGAGCCCGTTTGCCGTCGCCGTGGGGACCGGCCGCGCGCGCGGACCCCCCGTGTCTGTCTGGCCGCCTGTTTGATTATGCGTCTGTTTGACTGTGTGTTTTGGCTGTCCGCCTGCCTGTCTGCCTGCTAGCATGACTGCCTGCCTGCCTGCCTGCCTGCCTGTCTGTCTCCATGCCCGTCTGTCAGTTTGTGTTTTGATCAGTAGATCTCTCCCTGTGTTTCTTTGTCTGTAAGTTGACTGTGTCCTCTTGTGTTATGGTGTGTGCGTGCATTGTGTGTGTGTGTGTGTGTGTGTGTGTGTGTGTGGGGGGGGGGGGGTGTTTGGTGTGTGTTTCTCTCCGCTCACGGTAATGGTGTTCAGACTGGGAGAACGCAATGCTGAGACCCTATGCAGAGCGGGCTCCTTCCTTCTGCCGTAAATGTTGCATTGTGCACTTCAAAATTAACCCCCTTCCCCTTCTCTCTCTTCTCTCTCTCTCTCCCTCTCTCTCTCTCTCTCTCTCTCTCTCTCTCTCTCTCTCTCTCTCTCTTTCTTCTCTCTATTTCTAATTACCATATGTGTAGATGTCTAGTCCCTTGTTCTCTCTCCGTTTCACACACACACACACACACACACACACACACACACACACACACACACACACACACACACACACACACACACACACACACACACACACACACACCTCGGCAGTGAAAGCAAGAGTTTTAGGTGAGGTCTTTCGCTCTAATCAGCAGGGGTTAAGATGAGCCCTTGTCGCTCTGTGCTGTGCTGTGTGTGTGTGTGTGTGTGTGTGTGTGTGTGCAGAGCGACTGTGTGTGTTCTCTCTGCTCTCTGCTGTGATGGATTAGACAGGGCCAGCTGTTACAGAGATTTAGATTTGAGCTTTGGAGTAGAACTACCGTTGTTACACTCTGCATGCACAGTCTGAGCTGTGTGTGTGTGTGTGTGTGTGTTTGTTTGTTTGTACCTGAGCATGTCGGCCCCATGGCGGTAGGACAAACTACCCAGCATCCTCAGCGGCACACTCAGTCATCGGCCCTCCAGCATCTCTATTCCTGGCCTTCCTAACTGGCCACCATGCGCGCGAGCACACACACACGCGGACACACACACACACGCACACACACACACACACACACGCTCACACACATTTTCTCTATTCCATACTGATATGAAAACGTGCCCACATAGGAACTGAAGCAAACACGTTTCCTCCCCACTCTTTCTCTCGGTGTCTTTGCGGTCCTTTTCCCCCGACCACGTCGGAGCTCATCACCGCAGACCCCCTCCGCTGCTCTGGGCCTCAGAAATAACGAGAGAACCCAGCCAGTGCTGACCGCGACTATCTGTGACCCCTCCCCAGATCCAGGTCAAGAAACCCCCCCCCCCCCCAGAAGAAACCCACTCATCTCCCTAATCACCGGCCCAGGTGGGCTGCGGGGGCTCTGTGCCTTGTCCCAAGCCATCCCGGTTCAAACGGCTGACTCACGTCACCGGGGTCGCGGCGGGGTCGCCCTCCCGCCTCGGGCTCCGTCGCGCCTCCCTCCCGCTCCGCCTCACCTTCGTCATTAGCGGCCGACTCCCTCCCGGGCGTCTTCCGTTTGGCCGGGCTGCGGCGTCCTCCGGATCCAACAAAGACGAGGTACAATAAAGAGAGGGACCAACAAAAGAAAAATGGAGGGAGGCCCGTTCCTGTGGAGAGGACGCTGACACCGAGACAAACTCACGGGCGCCATTAAGGGGATTAGCGGGAATGGGAAAAGAGCTGACACGCGGATCCCTCCCTCCTGAAAACGGGAGCTTTTAATTGGAGTGGGAGCCCGGATACAAGGTGACAGGGGGATCCTACCCCCCCACCACCACCCCCGGCCATCACCTCACTCCACACGCCGACCGTCTCACCGCGCTCGCATCCGCAAAAGAAGGGAGAAGATAAAGAGGGAGAAAAGACAGAGAAGAGAGTCGGGAGAAAGGGAGAGAGAGAAAGATAGGGTAAAGAAAGAAAGTCGAGAGAGAGAGAGAGAGAGAGAGAGAGAGAGAGAGAGAGATAGCGAACGAATGTAAAGAGAGAGAGAGAGAGAGAGAGAGAGAGAGAGAGAGAGAGAGAGATAGCGAACGAATGTAGAGAGAGAGAGAGAGAGAGAGAGAGAGAGAGAGATGGAGAAAGGGAGAGAGAGAGAGAGATGGAGAAAGAGAGAGACAAGATAGCGAACGAATGTAAAGAAAGAAAGTCGAGAGAGAGAGGGAGAGAGAGAAGGATAAAGAAAGAAAAGAAAGAGAAAGGAAGAAAGAGAAAGGAAGAAAGAGAGAAATATGCCCGTCCTGTCCCGTTAGCCTCTGGACGCCGTTGTCCTGTTCAATCCGGCCAACCCCTCAATGACAACCGGAATCAGGTTTGACTGGCCCCACCCGGTGCCATTCCTCCTCCTTTTTATTGGGGGTTGATTCCATTACCGTCGGCACGGTCAAGGTCAGGGTCGTCGCCGAGTGACGTTCACACGCGCTGGGCCAGGCCGAACTAGGCCGAAACGTACCGTGCCACTCCCAAATTCTGTTGCGTGCCCTTGTGGTGCCGTGCTTTTTGACTTTGCGCTGGTACGGCGCGCCGACCATGCTATCTCTCCCGGCGCATTAGCACAAACTGTTCTGGACCGGGATCAAGGGTCTTTGGAGCTCTGTGGTCTAGTTTGGTTCTGGTACGGGTAAGCACACCAGTGTGAAGGTGACACAGCTTTTCTGGAGACAAGCTTGGGTGATCGGCGAGGCCCAGAGTGAATTATATGTAGCTAATAACATTAAAGGTGAGGTTGTTTAGTTGTAGGTCATGTTCTCCATAGGGTCTCCCTCTGTGCGTGCGTGCGTGCGTGCGTGCGTGCGTGCGTGCGTGCGTGCGTGCGTGTGTGAGAGTGTGAGTGTATGTGTGTGTGTGTGTGTGTGTGTGTGGGAGAGACAGAGGAATGGAGAGAGGGAGAGATTTACTGTACCCTATCAACAGAGACGCACGTGGCCCTGGCGTCCAGATAAGAGGGTCGATGTTCCGTCGTCAATCCGTCCGCTAGGCTGGGACGCGGCCGTCGTCCCGCCTCACTTTGGTGGCACTTTGAAAACGCTCTCTCGGATCGCCCGAATAACACAAACACGAGCACACACACACACACACACACACACACACACACACACACACACACGCACACACTTATACACGCGGAGAGACACACACGCCAGTACCCCTGCCTCTTTTAATCCTCGCTCGCCTGTTTTTTTTAGCAAACAGACGGAGAGAGAGAGAGAGGGGGAAAATAATGTTGGCACATTTAAATTTCTCCGCGTGGGAAAGCAAACGGCAGGTTCCAATTCAATTATTTTATTCATGACATGATTATTTGAACTTGTCGCTTTGCTGGCAGGCCCGCAGAGCACGGCAGATCAGAGGAGGAGAGAAAAAAGAGAGGGATGGAGAGGGCAATTAGACGGTAAGAGAAGAGGGAAGCCGACGTGAAAGTCTTGCCAGCGTGGCACAACTACAGAAGAAGAAGAGAAAAAATCTACACCTGCTGTTTTTTTTTAAAGGCGAGCAGTCACGGCGTGTGTTTGTCAGTGTGTGTGCGTGTGTTTGTGCACGTCTGCGTGTGTCTGTGCACGTCTGCGTGTGTGTGTGTGTGCCTTTGTTCCGAGCGGAGCAGTCGGAGAGCCACAGAGCGACAGTTAGAGTTGTTGAGGCTAGGTTGTGGTCTCTCCTTAACGGGCTCGGAGAGAACCGCCGCCTCCTCCTCTTCCTCCTCAGCGTGATGGAAGGGGGGATGGAGATAAATGAAGGGCAGGGAGGGAGGAGAGATTAAACCGTCCCAGAAAGACACCTGTGTCTGGGAGGACGTGGTCCGTTCCAGGCCCGTCCCTGCTTACTTCCGTAGAGGACGGATAGGTTTTCTTTTTCATTCAGCGCCAGACGTCGGCGGGAAAACTAGTGTTGACTCCGAACGGGAGCCTCCCGTTTTCGCTGTCGCGCGGCGTTCTGAATGTGAAGGAGCGAAGCCTTCCCGGCCCAGCCAGCGCGCATTGGAGGAAACAAAGTCAGCGCCGAAACAAGTGGCTTCAAAAACAAATGCATTCCCTTTGCCTCGGATAAACACCGACTCTCACACACACACACACACACACACACACACACACACACACGCGCACACGCTCGCACCCCAGACAACCCTCCATTGTAGTGTGAGTGCATCAGATGTGCCTCTTCTGCACAGACGATAAGAGGGGAGGCAGTGGGGTGAGAAATTGTACCCGTGCGGGGCTGCGGAAATATGAGTTATATCAAATCCCTCCACGCTAACAGAGCAGGCACTTTTTTTCTAAATTTTTTCATTTTTTATTGCGTCTTATTTTTGTGTTGTCAGCAGATGTGCTGCGTGTGATGTTTTCCCCGTCCACTTTATTCTCTCTCTCTCTCTCTCTCTCTCTCTCTCTCTCTTTACCTCCCTTTCTCTTGCTCTCACCCTCTCAAAGACCGTAATCTCTCGCTCTCTCATGCACCGCCAACCGGAGTTCCTCCCAGTGCCTTTGTGTACTAGGCACAGCTCAGAGTATTTTTATCTAGGTTGTCGTTTACCAATAATGCAATTTTGACATTGATAAATAAACTAAACTAATAGAATAAGGAATATAAATAAACAAAACAATATAATTAGGAACATATAGGGAAACATATTAGCATATTGCTGAATATAACACACACCGATAATTGACACGTTGGCTATTATCATGCAGTTTAACATCAAAGAGGTGAAAGGTTACAGGTGGTAGTCCCACCTACAGGTCACAACACACAAACTACCCTGAAAACCTAGTCCAGGAGAACAATTGATACTGTAGAACACCGCGACAGTGCTTTCCATGGGGGGGAACCGTGCGGGAACCAAACCGTCCGGAAGTCGTTCTCCCAGTGAATCCATATTCATTAGAGCCGTCAGGTCCATTCTTCAGAGGGTTCACTGTGGATCTAGAACTCAGACCCTCGGTGCCCTGCCGTTCATTTAGACCGCTGTTGCTTGTGTGTGTGTGTGTGTGTGTGTGTGTGTGTGTGTGTGTGTGTGTGTGTGTGTGTGTGTGTGTGTGTGTGTGTGTGTGTGTGTGTGTGTGTGTGTGTGTGTGAGAGAGAGAGAAACATAGTTTCAACAATGCCTTGGTTGAGCTCTGCGCATCTCACTACAACAAACATCTCTAACCCTGATATCACAGAGGCGAGCTTGACACAGACACGATGAGACTCTTGAGTCTCTCTGCTTCTCAGTGTGAGCGTGTGTGTGTGTGTGTGTGTGTGTGTGTGTGTGTTTCTGAGTGGGTGTGTGTGAGTGGGGTGTCACTTTTTGTGAACTTAAAGTACAATGGCAAAGTGAAGAAAGCCCCCGTGCTCCTGTCAAACCTCTGGGCTCGCCTCGTCTTTTACACAGAGCCCGGCGGAGAAAGATCTACAAGATCTACGTGTGTGTGTGTGTGTGTGTGTGTGTGTGTGTGTGTGTGTGTGTGTGTCTGCGTGTGTGCGTGTGTCTTCTTTGCTACAGTGCACAGCAGTGCAGGCCCAGAGATGAAACACTAACAAGCTCTCAACTCATCCCGGGAATCCTTGTTGGGCTCTTTTATTTCCCTCTCTTTTATTGTACTCTTTCTCTCTCTCTCTCTCTCTCTCTGTTTTTCTCTCCCTCTCGCTCTCTCTCTCTCTCTCTCTCTCTCTCTGAAAGATGGATGATATAATGAAAGCATATTCATCCCTTTGCTCTCCGGCCACCGGGTGTCGCAGAGGCAGACTGTGTATCAAACAAACCTCTCCGTCTCAGTGCATAGGGAGTTACCTGCACCAATCCCACCAAAGTCTTTATTTACATATTATGTTGTTGCTCTCTCTCTCTCTCTCTCTCTCTCTCTCTCTCTCTCTCTCTCCCCATCTCTCCATCTGTCTCTCCCCATCTCTCCATCTCTCTCTCTCTCTCTCTCTCTCTCTCTCTCTCTCTCTCTCTCTATCTCTCCGTCCCTCTTTCTCTCTCTCGCTCTCTCTCCCTCTCTCTCTCCCTCCCTCTTTCTTTCTCTCTCTCTCGCTCTCTCTCTCTCTCTCTCCCTCTCTCTCTCTCTCTCTCTCTCTCTCTCTCTCTCTCTCTCTCTCTCGCGCGCCCGCACGCTCTCTCTCTCTCTCTCTCTCTCTCTCTCTCTCTCTCTCTCCCCTCTATCCCCTCTATCTGTAATTACTACATTCTCCATCTCGGACATTCCTCTTGGCTTTGTCCTGTGTCTCCGTCTCGCCGTGTCTCTTGCTGGTGAGGGCCACGAGGTCCTGCTCCCCCTGGGGGGCTAGCCGAACACCGCGACGAGGTCCTGCTCCCCCTGGGGGGGCGGAAGACACCACCACGAGGTCCTGCTCCCCCCTGAGGGGCTAGCCGAACACCACGACGAGGTCCTGCTCCCCCTGGGGGGCCAGCCGAACACCGCGACGAGGTCCTGCTCCCCCTGGGGGGCTAGCCGAACACCGCGACGAGGTCCTGCTCCCCCTGGGGGGCTAGCCGAACACCACCACGAGGTCCTGGTCCCCCTGGGGGGCTAGCCGAACACCGCGACGAGGTCCTGCTCCCCCTGGGGGGCTAGCCACGACGAGGTGGTGCACGCCTGTGCCTCTTGGGTCGCCTCGCCCCGTGTGCCCCGTACGCGTGTACCTCAGCGCCACCGCACAGGTCCCCTCGACGCTTAGCAACCACGGCAACCACGCCGACCGAGGTGCAGGGCTGTGCAGGCGCAGGCAAGCACACACGGAGACAAATGCGGACACACAGCGTGAGAGAGAGACAAGTGACAGACTCCGATGGTCACAGACAGCAGGCAGGCAGTGAGAGTGATAAATATATTAACGTGGGTGTGAACAATCACACATCACACACACACACAGCCGTGGGGTGGAGGGGCCTCTCGCATTATCATGGATTTCCCTCTGGTGCTGCAGGTGGGGTGGGGCAGGGTGGTGCATGGGTGGTGGTGCATGTGGGGTGGCAGCCAGTGAAATAATTCTCTCTCACACACACTGTGTGTGTGTGAGGCATTCTCTCTGTCTCTCTCCCCTCTCTCTCTCTCTCTTTCTCTCTCTCTCTCTCTCTCTCTCTGCCTCTCTCTCTCTCTCTCTCTCTCTCTCTCTCTCTCTCTCTCTCTCTCTGTGTGTGTGTGTGTGTGTGTGTGTGTGTGTGTGTCTCTCTCTCTCTCTCTCTCTCTCTCTCACTCTCTGTCTCTCTCTCTCTCTCTCTCTCCCTCTCTCTCGTCTCTTCCCGTGGGTGGACTCCAGCCAGGCAGCGATACACATGGGGTGACAGGCAGTTCCTTTCTTCCCCTCCCCTTTCTCTCCCTCTCTCTCCTCCATCCATCTACTTTTTAATTCTTACAGTGTAACGTCAGCATGGCCTGTGCCAGATTAACAGCAGCAGTGCTTCATGCTACAAAGATAAGAGGACCAAGTGTAACTGTAGTGCCTGTGTCATATACCAGCATTCACACACACACACACAATAGCACAGACACCCATGACACTTGTGGCAGGCCATTCTGGACTCCATTTGCTCAGCAATGAGATGGGTGGGTCAGTGATGTCACACAGAATGCTATGGGTTTGTGACTCAAGAT
>JAPMUY010003278.1:0-25916 GCA_026901105.3 Galaxias olidus
AAAAACAGCTTTTGTATTTACTCAGGTTATCTTTGTCTGATATTAAAATTTGTTTGATAATCTGAAACATTTAAGTGTGACAAATGTGCAAAAATAATAAGTATCTGTAAGGGGGCAAATACCTTTGCACAGCACTGTATATATATATATATATATATATATATAGCTTTTTACATTTACAAATAAAACTCAGATTTAAGTTATATATTTAAAAAGGGTTTCAGATGTATAAATCAAATCTGTCATATCATATATTTGTCGTTACCCCAACAATTACATATCTCAGAGAAATACAATTTTATTTAAATCTGAGAAAAAATTACAGATTTAGTTTAAATCTAACAAATAATACACTCTTAACTTTAGTCTACACTTGGCGCCCTATAGTATGTGTGGGTTCCGTTTGTTGGATTTGCTCGTTGTCTGCTTTGAGCAGCTCTAGAAAGCACTGTCAAAGCAGCAGCTGTCCAAATCATTAGTTCAGGCCTTACTAGGCTATGGCGTATAGCCATTACTAGGCTATGTCCGCACGCAGTGTGCGGATTCTACTCGAGGTACAGCCATTTTGCGGGCCTTCTACAGGGGGGTTTCTGTGTCGGAAATCTGTGCAGCAGCTTCTTTTAAAGTGTATTATCACTTGAATGTGACGGTGCCCTAACTGGCGCAAGCGGTGCTGAGTGTGAGGAATACTAAGTAGGGAAAGGCTTGCCAGCTGTTCTTAAGGCTATGTGATCTCTTCTGATCTATCTGCCAATATTAACATTAATCAGCAATATATCTTCGAGACTAAAATCTTTTATTTAAATGTATATTTGTTTTGTGTCCCTCCTTACTTATTTACACCAGTAGGCCTAAATATACACCCCATTGCATTTTTCACTGCGCAATGCTGGTGGCATGGGGTGTCTATTAGGGGCTAGTGACACCAGAGGGTTAACTGAATATTCAAACGACTTGTGTTTATGAGGAGATTAATGTTTCTAGTGGTTGTTAATCACATTTTGTTTAATTCATTTGGTAATTGATTTGTATTAGCTGTTAAATTTCTGCCTTTATCCAAGGTATGTTAAAGGGTATGTGTTTTCAAAATAGTCAGAGGTATTGGTGACTTATTGCACTGTATGCATCAAGTAAAAGTTTAATAAAAAAAATAAAACTGCCTTCGGCCATACAGTCAATTTGGTGTTTATGATAATTATTCCCAGAGATACACTTTTGCAGTAAAATATTTTCTCCATCATATACCTACCTTTTAGAATAAGCCTTGTAAAGTTATGTGTTTATCACTTGTTGCAATTTGTGGTTCCGTCCCCTAATTTTCAGCAACACCAATTTAGCAGTGTGTAAATCCGAAGTCCTGATCAGTACAAAAAAACAGAAATATGATGAAGAAATGTTGATTCAAAACTGCTTGGCTATGAAGTCTGTTGTTATGCAACAATTATGATGCAGGAAGTGTATGTCCCGCGGGGAGAAAACTACAAACCGAATGCGAAGCAAAAAGTATGTTAATATTGTTTTTACCCATGATAAATTATTAGATTAGGAGGCAATAAAAAGATTTCACTGTGATGACCATTTTGACTACTGGGGGAAAGGGACACAAGTCACGATAACATCTGGTAGGTGCAAAGCTAATGGTCTAAGTATTATTTTTAAAAGATTTTAGGGGCACAATGTGTAGGCAATATTTTTGGGTTGGTCAGATTCAAAATATATGTAAACAATATTTCTCATGGAGCCTAGCCATTTTTATTGATACTCATTTTATTTAGCCGGTATTAAAATATAATTCTTCCAGGGTTTATATTTTCTATAGCATGTACACATGTGCTCAAATATTGCCTTTGACTACTGAAAAGGTACGATGGTTATAGCTTCATCAGGTAAGAATATTAGGACCTTATAAAAGTCAGTTGTAAGAACAGACACAAAGCCTGAGCTGTTATACATTTGATTAGATTATGCAACATAGTTAATAAGAGGCTATACACTTTTAAAAGAAGGTTTTTGCACACCTCATGTCTTGGTTCATTGCACTGTGATTACGCTTTTGACTTCTGGGGAAAAGGCACCATGGTAACAGTGTCATCAGGTAAGAGAACCAACATAAATACAATTAAACTTAAATAGACATATGAAGCCTTATATTCTCTTATTAGACTTGAAGCAGGTGAACGTTTTTGAGTGCATTTTATATTGTAACTGAATACGGTGTCAACTGGGCTTTTGATTTCTGGGGAAAAGGAACAATGGTAACTGTTGCATCTGGTAAGTCAAAACAACTTTTAAAAAACTTTGAAAACAACATAGCAAAATTATTGATTGCTTGTGTATATGGCAATTTCTTTATTTTGATTACAACCGTCACCTTTAATGTCCATTATATAACATTGCAGAATGAAAAATCAGTATAAACAATTAAACTAGTGATGTTGAAATCAAGATAGGACCTACTGGAAATATGTGACGTATTCAGCGTGAGCATATTTACTAGAGCTAATTTATTATAGAAATTAATGTGAGTGAACCTTTTTTATACCAGTCATTGAGAGCATTTAACACTGTGCTACGGTGCTTTTGACTACTGGGGTAAAGGTACAAAAGTTACCGTCTCATCAGGTAAGAATCGACTTTTAGAATCATTTGAAATATGACTGACCTCAGATAATATGTTGTTTATGTAATTTAAATAGTAAAACATCAATTCAAATGTAAAATGTACTTAAAATATTATCAGGCAGAGTGCAGGCCTTGGAAGGATCATATTTAATTATTTGAGAAAGCTGCATTACTGCCGATAATGTAAGCATACATTGTTAAATTAACATGTTTTAGAATGTCGCTAAACTGCAGAAAAACCTTTGTTTATTTTGTCAATGAAAATTTTGACTAAAATTGGCTATTCGTTGACAACCTCTTTTTTTCATGACTAAATTGTAACGACAACGTAAGTAAAAAAATATTGACAAATGAATACGAAATCTCTGTTCAATATTCCCTGACGAATTAAGACAAGACGAAATAACTGGCCCTGTTCTAGCGGACAACCTAGATCAAAGTAGCCGTCTCAAGGCATTGATTGTTTTACTTTTTAACAATTCATTTAATTGAATAACAAATTGGCCATCCTTCTCATTTGATTTAGATTTTTCTCTGCTCTGAGTCTGTGTATGTCGTTGTGTTAGTGTTGGGAGTCAGGACTAAAACACTGACACAAATTTGACTAAAACGAAAACTGACTACCACTGACTAAATCTTGACTAAAACGAAACAAAATGAAATTACGAAAATTTGACTTTAACGCAACTACAATTTTCAGTAAGCGATGAAGATTAAAACGAAATTAAAAATGCTTGTCAAAATGAACACTGGTTTTACTTTTTGACACCCTTAATCCAGTGCCCACTTAATTATTAGTCTACAAATGACATATGAGTGATAATAGAGGTTACCACCGATTACAAAAGATAATTTTACCCATTTATTTTTGGGAAGTCGTGGAATTTAAATTGGCTTGGTCGTCCAATAAAATATTCCCTAACTTGACATGAAGTTATCCAATATACCCAACAGAAAGCATTTGAGGGGAATTAGTTGCATAACTCAAATAGTGTTGCATACATTTGAGATTGTACAGTATATCTACAACATAGATGGTGTTACAAAAACTATTTTACAGGACTCTCAAAAGCTAACATAATTTTTTTATTTTTCAGTCTCGCCGACTGCACCCACCGTATTCCCTCTTGCACATTGTGGCTCGGGGACTGGAGACCTTCTCACTCTTGGCTGTCTGGCCACTGGCTTTACACCTGCAGCAGTGACTTTCAAATGGACAGAAAATGGGAAAACTTTGAGTGACTTCATTCAATACCCAGCAGTTCAAAATAATGACAGGTACATGGGAGTGAGTCAGGTTCGGGTTAAAAGAGCAGAGTGGGATTCCATGAAGACATTCCAGTGTGTTGTGGAACATGCAGCCGGGGGAAGAAATGTGGAAATCAGGAAGCCAGGTAAGGTTTATTTTAATAATGGTCTAATTTCAAAGTGAAAATGTAATGGTCATCTAAACAGATAGAAATGGCTGATTGCAGATGGAAACTAGATATGTCAGTATAATGCTATTCAGTACATTACTTGGAAAACATATTGGGTAGTATTTTTAAAACATTTACTAACATAAAATATTTTATGGAAATGCATGCACAAATATTTCCATAAGCAATAATTGTATTTAAGTTGCGAGGAATTTTGTTTAAAAAAGTTTAAAAAAAGGTTAAAAGTTGTGCTTGTAAAGGAGTCCTTGAATGAATTTCAGAGTGATATTTTGAAATAAGATAAAAGAATTGTTCAAAAAACAATTATTTCTAAGTTATTCACTTGTACTTTTCCTTAGAAATATTTTACTGCACAGCTCCGGTAAGGTTAAATATCTGGTAAGGCTGGTATTCGCAGGAATATCAACCTTGGAATTCAAATCATATTTATTTATTTCAATTATATACCAGGTGTAAAATAAGAATAGATACAATATTATAACTTACAAATTCGTTATTTGTGTATTTTTTTTTCAATTCCATGAAAAAAATAACAAAACAATATGCTTATGCAATACATAGGCTGACAATGTTAATGTTTCACTAAAAAAAGGGTGCCTGCTACATACAACAATGTGAAGGGCTTAAGCCTTCCCATGTTATTTTTAGGTGTAAATTGCTTTCAAATCTGTATTAGTAAGGCACCTGTGTTGCTTAGCTTTCATGTTGTTACAAGCGCATGTTTTTTGTCACGTTGCTAAGAAGACCTAGGCTGAAGATTTGATATTCAATGTACACACCTCATATGCACAGTGTAAAGCTGTTTAAATTACTGTATCCATCTCGTCAGAGTTTTCCTTGTTTTGTCAGCCCTAATATTTTTAAAGGATGGGAATTGAAAATTTCAAATTTTTCTCAAGCTTTAAATTCAAAACACTGACTAGCAGTCACTGTGAACATTGCACTGGTTTCTTTATTTTTTGCATACCATGTCCCAATCAGCTTCTGCCTGTTTGCATGTGCAATTCTTCCCAGCTTCTGCATACATGTATAATATGTTTTTTCCAGTTGAGATTCGTCAGGCCCCATCTGTTTACCTTATGACACCCTCTAAGGAGGAGTTGGAACAAAATAAGACGGCCTCATTTGCCTGCTTGGCCAACGGCTTTTCACCCAGAGAGTATAATTTCACATGGATAAGAAAGCTAAATAAGAAAGAAGAAACACTGGAAAAGTTACGTCAATTTGAGACTTCCTATGAGAGCGTGGATGACAGTGGGTCAAAGCTTTACAGCGTAGTCAGCTATCTTCAGGTCAAAGACAATTACTGGACGGATTCAAATGTTGAATTAATTTGCACGTTTGGGCACAAAACGGGAAACCAGATCAAATCAGTACAGTACTCTGCAAATGGTGAGTAGAATACTGTAACAAGAAATAGTTTCCTGCTAATAAACACTAAAACCCTGTCGAGTGAACAAGGTGAATTATTACCACATGTAACTACAAATATTTGTACAAAATAATCAGATCGGTAGATCAGTTATCATTACATGTAGCCACGAGCAAAATTAACCATCATCCCTGCATCCTTTTTCAGATGATTGTGGAGAAGATGAAGTTGACATTCAGATCATTCCACCAGCTTTAGCAGATTTGTTCTCTGATCAGGACCCACTAAACAGAGAGGTTGAGCTTACCTGCATGTTCAAACACAAGACTATTTGTCATGTAATTGAGAGCATAACATGGAGCGATGATCGCAATAACAAACTAGCAAGTAAAGTCAATCAAGATGAAAGCATCTATACTAGCAGGCTTCGCATACCTTATGAGGAGTGGAGCAATGGAACTGAGTTCACATGTGAAGTTTCCACTAAAGATAATGATGGTTATATTGACAAACATACAAAAAAATACAAAAGAGAAACTGGTGAGTGTTGTTTTTCAAATATTCACATTCATGTATTATTAAATTAATCTGGTAATTAAAAACGTAATCAACTCAATGCAGAACATTTCAGTAGCAGAGTCTCGGCATAGCAGAATCTATGCACGTGTTAGGAAATTAGTACCTAATTTGTTATCACAATATTACCATGCTTGTTCCAGAAAGGGTCTAAATGTTCTTTAATGCTTTCAGTTGGGGAATGGAAACGTCCGTCTGTTTATCTTCTATCTCCAGCAGAACCAAACAACAGCGAAAGGGTGACCCTGACTTGCTATGTGAAAAACTTCTACCCAAAAGAGGTTATAGTTGTTTGGCTTGTTAACGATGATGTTGTTAAGGATATTTCATCAGTTTATCAATTCAACACCACTAGTCTTATTGAGAGTAACAACACCTACTCTGTATATAGTAGGCTCACCATGAACGTCCCTGAATGGTCAAAGGAAGATAGGGTGTACAGCTGTGCAGTTTATCATGAAACAATTATGAAAAGCACAAAAATGCTTGTCAGAACCTTGGACAGTACTACTAACAAGCCCAACCTAGTCTCCCTCAGCTTGAACATCCCCCAGACTTGCAAGGCCTAGAGGGTGTGTTGTGTTGCTCTGTGTAATGCCCTGCTTGTTATGTTTGTTGCACATAATATGGCATGCTTTGTGTCTTTCAAATGCAGAATCAAAATCTAAATAAAAATATTTAAATTATTATTGTGTTTATATGTGCATTTCATACTTCCAAGCTGTGTAATTTTGTAGCTGGAAAAAATAGTTTTAAATGATTAAATAAAAAGATCAAGGATTTAGTGTCTTCAAAGGGAAAGGTTTTGAAATGTGGGAAATGTTCAACCAATTCAACGTTGGTGCTTTAGCAAGTTCAAATCAGTGTAGACTCTAATCACTGTAAAACACAGAGCCATACATAGAGAACTATCAGCTATCACATTTACTGTGGTAAGTTTCCTTGTGTATTTATTTTTGGATTATGTATTACTCAGATCAGGTCCTTGCCTTGTCTTTACTCTCTATTACTTTCCCTTTATCTGGTCATCCCCTTTAATTGCATGTTTTTTAACTCTTTCACCTATAATGTTATGTTGTCAGCATGCAGGCAAAGTACTCAGTTATATTCAAAGTTAACAAGCCAAGAAAGAGCTGCTACTTTAGTGTAACAAAAACATTCTTGGGGGTTAACGCAAGTCAGGATCACCCTCACTATAATGCTGGAGCTATGGATGTAACAATTTCTATAAGGTTTCCATCAACATGTTTCCTGCAATGAGTAGATTTATGTGAGAAATTAGCCTTTGCAATGTGGTTCCTTGGCTCTAGCAGAACCATAAATGTGCTGCTGAGCTTTATTATCGTACATATGGCTTCAAGGTCAAGGGTAATATTTTGCTAATCTTTGTGTGGACTATAGTTGTTCTTGGGTGGTAAGAATTGTTTTCTATTTTGGACTAATAGGTTCAATACAGCACACTCTGTGTTCGAGTAAGCACTCAAATCAGTTGCACATCTTTTTTTATTTCAATAAATTATGGATTATTTTTAATACAAGTTTGATCAAATAATGGGTCCTTAATAAAGGATTAGTTCTACACTGTAAAAATGAAAAAGTTATGAAAACTCAAAATTTCAAGGCACCTTACTGCACTAGATTTTTGAGTTTTGAGGCCAACTCAAACTCCTACGTTTTGAAGAAAACCACCAATAGTTGAACCGACTAATTATCTTTTCGTTCAAATAATTTATCTTTCATATGTATCTTAAAAAAGCTTTTTTGTTCAACATACTAAAAATTAAAAAACAATAGAGGTGCCAATTAGTTATCCTTTCAGTGGGGCTGTCAAGCGATTAAAAATGCTTCATGAGTGCCCATTAATCGCAAATTAATGCACATTTATCATCTGAGCAAAATGTACCATAAATGTACTTTTTGACAAAGTCGGGCTTTCACCCATGCGTTCCACATTATCCCTGCCATTGCCCAAGCTTGTACACTGTGGATGGCGTTGCCTCCACCATATCTAGTTTGCAGCAATTGGAGTGGTAGTCATTAATGAGTACAGTGTTCAAAGTCACGGTTGCCCCAAAAAAATGACCTAAGAGGGCTTGCTTGGGAGGGCTTGGGATATTATTGCAAATGTAAACCTCAATGCCATCAGGACAGCACTAAAGATGACTACTGCGCTCCTTAATTGACCTTTTAGTCTGAGGTTAGCTAGAGCTAGAACACTTTAATACTGTAAACAGGATGACTTAAACCGTCCCTTATGACGTGGATAGTGTCAAGTGTAATCGCTTGTTGTCATGTCAGGCTGTTGTGTGTGAAAACAAAACATCAACGTTAGCAGCGGAAAGCCTCAGTCTGAGGTAAAAAAAATAAATAAATAGCCTGGCCTTCGGTTTAGCTAATGCTATCGATATGTTCAACTGAGACGTCCTGACTGTATAGACTCTTGATTGTTCTTGCAAAATCCATTGTCATGTTATAACTTAACGGATAAATCGTTAATTCACTGCCATAGGAAAGCGGTCAAAATTAGCGTCCAGGCAGGCAGTGTCAACTTTAATTTCTGCATTCTGACTAAAATGTGGACATGTCAAGCGTTTACCACTCTCCCACACATACCGTGTGTAAATACTTAGTCCTTACTTTCTCTTGTTTTGGAAATACAAATAGCTGTTATAGAATATATCGCATTACATTGTCGTAAAATGCATTTTAAAATTAACCCTAACTTTTTATATTTTTAAAAGGTATTTCATTTTAAATAGCTTAGTCCAATCTTGAGTCGCGTCAAGTGCCTTAATACATGTGTAGCTATTTATGATTCTGGTAATTAGTGTGTTCAAATGCAGTGAGAGTTATAAATGTCCAAGATTTTACAGCAAGAGTTTTATTTGGCCCACTTAGTTTAAGCTCTACTGTCATTGTGAATAATCAGAGATTTTTATATTTATATAATTTAGGCTAATAAATGTGCAAACATATAGAACTTACAGAACAAAAATACAACTAAGAACTTGAAGTAAAAGCTCAACAAGGGGTCAAGAAAGCTTTACCTAGTTCACATAGGCGTACTACTTTTTACACACGAGCTCGGCCAGGGATGGGGCAGCGATAGGTTTGTGCGGAGATTCGTGGGAGGGCGAATTACACTTTTGCACCTTTGATATTATTAGACGAATGAGCAGACTGTGTCATTCAATGGCAATGCATTGAGGAAAGTATCTGGGGGGGAAAATTTGATTGTTGCCCAAAAAACCGAAACCCGCAACTCCTGATTTTTTTAAGCGCCTTTGAAATAATAGACGCCCAAATTTGCTTGTTATAAGCGGACTTGGCAACTCTGGAAACCCCAAGCAGTTGATTAAAACTCCCTGCAAAATTGCTCTGTAGATCCTGTTCAACTAAGGAGTCGAAAAGAGTATGCGCAAAGTAGCTCAACTTGTGTTCCACGAACATTTTTGTATTTTGTCAACCTAAGTTATGTATTGTGGCCAACTTTTAACAACACATTCAAAAAAAAGTTAGTTGAAGCACTTCATTTTATAAAGTTCACGGTGCAATAAAATATTTTTTGTTCAGTTAAAATAAAAATAAAATAAAAATCATATTAAGGGGAGCAATTTCAGGTTTTCGTTTTTACAGTGTAGTTCCTATTTAACCCAGTACCACTGATCTCAGTGACTTAGTTTCATAGTGATCTAAGTTTCGGTCGAAGGCTATATCAAATGTTCAAATGGCTTTCATATCTGCATAACAAAATGAATGTATGTTGCAATGTTAAACCCCTACATCCTAATGATTTATATCTGAATCTATTGTGAGTGTAAAGTATGCTCTTGTTGTGACTACCAATGTGACATTTACTTCTGTCTCCACGTCCAGAGTGTCACATTCTGACTGACTTCTACGGCAGTTATGCTATGGAAACGGACATGGACAGTATGGGCAACACAGCCATTACCTTTATCCTCCTGTTCCTCACCACCTTGATATACAGCATTGTAGCCACTGCTACCAAGGTACGGTCACAAAGTTAATTTGGGCAGGCTAAAATAGGTCTCAGACATGTGGTTAATATGAGGTGATTTTCCTTTAACTGAAATAATTCATTCAAATGTTGTTTCTATTTTCCATGAAACAATGACAGTGTTGTGGTCTCTATAAGACCCTTCTGGGACAATGTAAATAAACACTACTATTACTTAAATTGCTTCAGTGTTACCAAACTCCCTCTGTTCTACTTCAAGAAGTGAGCAAAAGTAATACCGTTTAAGTGCCTGTGACAAGGCGTTTTTTTTAAGGATGTATCCATAACTACTGAATTTGTGTGAGTAGTTATAGCTCATATACACTGTAAAATCTAATTAGTTTAAAAAAAGCATGCAAACCGATTGCCTTAAAAAAAACAAGTAAAGTGGAATAGGAATGTATGTTGTACTTACTAAGGCTTATTTAGTGTAGTTCACTTACACTTGCGTTGAAGTAAGTAAAAAATAAATGTATAGAGTACTTGATCATTTAAATCAAAATATACTAGTTGTATTCCATACAACACATGTATTTTAATTGGTCCAATGTAAGGGTCACTTCCTGTCATTTGGAATTTTACAAATGTATTTATTGGGATGACATTACTATTTAATTGTTGCACTTTAATGTTAAACTTCACAGCAGCAGTCCCCACAGGCTCAGACCATGGACTAACCTGTATCATAAGCCTAGGTAAATTCCCCACCCTTAATTAGTTAGTTATCAAATTATAACTGCAGATGGCTAAACATATGGGCAGAGACATACTCATTCAAGGTGGCCCTAAAGTCAACCCTCATTATTAACCAAATTAAGCAGTGATAATAACTTATTTTTGCAGATTTGCAGAAATATACTGTATGTAATGAAGAACAGTAATTCATCAAAACCTACCAAATGCACCCCTGGTGCATGTTGGGAAGGCCCAACCCCCGGAACGCTACGTTATACTTCATTATACATCTACTTCTAAGCTACTTGATTGTTTTAAGTTAGCTTCACTCTAAACAATTAGTAAATTATTTTCTTCACCCTGCGAATAAACATAACTTAATAAAAATGAGTGAGAAGTACAAATTGTTGATATGTAAGTCAGGATGGCTGTTAGATTTTACTGTGTAGGTGCTACAATCTTATATTGAGTTAATGCCACTTCGGCTTTCTAGATGGGGGATGCGACTTTTTGTAACTTTTAATTTTGTGTTCTTTGCTTTGTGAAGATGCTTTTATTTGAATTAGCTTCCTCAAAGATTGTATCAAATTCAATGATAAAAATATGCAAACAGAATAAGGTAGGCAGGGTTTATTTTTAACATTTTGCAATTTAAAAAAATTCATATTTATTCTTAATTGTAATAATTGTATGTTTTTCATTTCAGGTCAATTAATGGATTAAAGCAGTGAATTATGGATGCTTGGTTTCATCTAAAAATGTTTCTTTGTGTGGAAAAACCTGCATGCATATTTGTAAATAGGTGCATTTATTCTTTTGTTTGATTTTTGTTTAGCATTCCAGACTATAGTAATTTTATATGGGTTATTCACAATTTTTGTACATCATTTACAAAATAAAGACATCTTGACAAAAAAAGCTTTCCTTGCTTGCATTAGATAACCCCAATACAGAACAACGATCTATATATTACACATCAATTATTTGATGTAATAATTTTTTTAAACCACAATTGATTGTGCTTATGAGTATAGTCTTGTTTCAAGTGATCAAGTTGTTTGGCTGTCTACGTGTAAATGATTAGTATTTGTCCATATAAAATCAACAATGTGTACAACACGTTCAATTACGTGTGGGTGGAAATAAAGTAGACAGGTAAATTAAAACAGCAGGTAAGAGAACTAAAACTGGATGCAAAGTCCCGAGTCCAGAATTGGGTGGAAGAATTTGCAAACGAAACACTGCAGTGTAAACTAATGGCCTTTTCTGGTAAAACAAGATCTTACACCTGCTTTACGAAACGCATCGTTGCTCCACACTATTTATACTATCTTTCACTTCTGTATTTTGGGTGTAGCTTTGGACCAAGATGTTACTAAATACTTTTGTCTTTTGCATGTACTGCTCACTCAAGCTTGTCCTGCCTAACATCTGTGTAAGCTGTCAAGTTCACCACCTGTGCCATACATACCCTGTTGTTGGGGTAAAACCCTTAGTTGCTCCCATGTCTTAGTGGCGCCATCCAGACAATACTGAAATGTATTGCACTCATTATTGCTGACCTGCTGGAGAAAATCCTGTCTGTATGTAACTGTGTTTATGACGCAACTGTGATCTGCGATATTGATTAATGGGCATTCTATTGAATATTGTCTTGCATCAGATTGTTCTAAACCTGCATGAACATTTTATAACGATCAACCAAAGTTAAACACAAATTCTTCAATTTATCGATACACCTTTCACTGTTTTGACTAAACGTTTTGTCACTTTTTCTCATAAAAAATCCAAATTCAACAAATTTTATTCAAGTGAGCTCTCTGTTGTGTAACAGTGCAGCGTGTTGTCCCTCCAAACATCACCCTATACCCTGTATTCGAGGCCAAGGAGGGAGTATCATCGGTCAGTCTTCTGTGTACTTTGAGCGGGTACTATCCGGACAAGCTGACGATGCAATGGCTAGTAAATGCCACCGATCCCGACAACTCGCCAATTCAAAGAAAGCTGCAGAGTGTGGAGGACCCAGACAAGACCTTCAGCCAAACCAGCCAGCTTCAGGTGGACATGGACACATGGACAAAGGGCTCAATTGTTATGTGCAAGGCCATTCACAATACAGCTGTTTTCTTTAGAACCACAAGCATCTGTTTGAGTGAGTAATATTTTCTTTTGGATTTAAGAGCACAATAAAAGGCATAAGACCACGCAATCATCAACAATATGTACATCCCCATCATTTGCAACCTTGACAACAGAATATTGTGAAATGTGTTTTAAATTAATTATAGCTTATATAAAAAAATCCTCAGTTGATCAGAGCCACTTTTCCAGCGAAGGCATTGTTATTGTTATTGTTCCCTGTTTAACCTACTGTGGTTAACAATATGTATTCTTCTGATAAAGATAAAACGTAAAATTTTGGAAACGTAATTCTAATTTTGTTATTTTGTTTGCTAATTGACTGTCTAATTGAATGTATAATTGAATTTCTACAATTGTAATTTTATGTAAACGTATCCTTGTAATAAGACAATTCCTATTCCGCTCTTAGTTCATTCCCGATCTACTCCAACCATCCACGTGGAGATTCCCAGATTTAGAACCGTGCTGACACAGTCTGAGGTAACAGCTACATGTGTGGTCCACACTGCATATGCCGTCACAGTGTCATGGCTTCTGGATGGACGAGACCAAAGCAGCAGCAATAGAGTCACCCAGGTCATTAGCAAAACTCACATTATCACCAGTAACCTGACTGTTTCATCACAAGAATGGAGCCGACTAAACAGCATAACGTGTAGAGCTGAACATCCATGCTTTAACCGCACTGAGAAGACCATCCTCATTGCAGGTTACACAACCTCACCCAAAAAATTTACTTATTAAATCACACAGGAGAGAACAGACCTACATAAAGTATAATTCCCGTTTTGCGTTATTCAGGTCCTGCAGTGACACCTCCCTCATTGCTGATCAGACGGTCACTACCCACAAAACAGAAAGGTGACAGTGCTGTGTTAGAGTGTGACATCACACATCTCTCCTCCAATGATGTCTACGTCACCTTTCAGGCCAATGGGATAGATATAAGTGAAAAACTGTTTGTAGATCTGCCGGTAACCAAAGACTTTCATTCCATAACCCGTCACTACTCGGTCCCCAAAAAGATTTGGAATCAAGAAAAAACTTTTACCTGCCGAGTGAATCAAGGTTTCAATAATAGCTGGGTGTCACATTCAACGGGAAAGATCTTTGGTGAGTTACAAGCTGTCTGTTTTTGTTTCCTTTAATGTAAAACTTGTCAAATAAAATGTGTAGAATAATTTGACCATGCTTGTGGGATTATCTTTGTGTCTTTAGAGAACCCATCCACACATCTCCTCCTCGCCCCCAGTCAAGTTTCAGTGACACAGACTCTTGTATGCTCTGGACTGGGTTTTAACCCACAGATCAGCTGGCTTTCTGGCCGTGAGCAGTATTCTGCTTCGCCCATTGACACACGAATGGGGAAAGATGGACGAGTGGCCGTTACCAGTCACATTACTGTTCCTCTGCAAGAGTGGGAACAGGGAGAAGCTTATACCTGTGTGATTACCGACATGGATTTAGAGACAGCTGTCAATAAGACTGTCAGTGTGTGCTCAGGTAAAATTAAAAATATCAAGCTTTTGGGAACATTCTGGATTCTGATCTTGCCGCAAACTGTTGATGTCCTATGTTTGCTTGCCTGCAATGTTTTAATTGCCACAAACATGTCATATATCTTGGGACATTTTCTCGATAAAGGGACACAGTTTACCTATCAAAGTCGTCAGGGAATCATTTGTGTGTTGAAATAATATACAAATCTCAAATAAATACCACGCAATTGTACTCTTATATTTTGTCATTTTAGTTCATCCCTCGTGTACTCCCACCATTGAAGTGGAGATCCCCAGATTCAGAACAGTACTGACACAGTCTGAGGTAACAGTTACATGTTTGGTCCACACTGCATATGCGGTCACAGTGTCATGGCTTCTGGATGGACGAGACCAAAGCAGCACCAACAGAGTCAACCAGGTCATTAGCAAAACTCACATTATCACCAGTAACCTGACTGTTTCATCACAAGAATGGAGCCGACTAAACAGCATAACGTGTAGAGCTGAACACCGGTGCTTTGACCGCACTGAGAAGACCATCCTCATTGCAGGTTACACAACCTCACCCAAAAAACGTACTTATTAAATCACACAGGAGAGAACAGACCTACATAAAGTATAATTCCCGTTTTGTGTTATTCAGGTCCTGCAGTGACACCTCCCTCATTGCTGATCAGACGGTCACTACCCACAAAACAGAAAGGTGACAGTGCTGTGTTAGAGTGTGACATCACACATCTCTCCTCCAATGACTTCTACGTCACCTTTCAGGCCAATGGGATGGATATAAGTGAAAAACTGTTTGTTGATATGCTGTCAACCCAAGATCTGCACTCATTTACTAGGCACTTTTCAATTCCCAGTTGGCATCAGAATAAAACAAATACGTTCACCTGCAAAGTCAATCAAGGTTTCACCAACAGTTGGGTTTCAAAGTCTACAGGCAAAATCTTTGGTGGGTTGTGCTTTGTAGTTAGTAATTTTCTTTTAAGGTAATCCATGTTATTTATTATCAATAGGAAATTTACTTTCAACCCACTAAAGTTCATACCCTCTTTTATTTCATTAGCGGACTCGTCCATGCAGCTCTTTTTAGTTCCAAATGTTGAGTCAATTACTGGAGTCAGAACACTTTTTTGCTCTGGGTTGGGCTTCAACCCTAAGATAAAGTGGTTTTGGGACTCCAAGCCAAAGGAAGCATTAACCAATGACATTAGAATGGGGGAAGATGGACGAATAGCTGTAAACAGTCCAATCAATGTTCCTCAGGAAGAGTGGAAAAAAGGGATGAACTTTTCCTGTGAAGTTCAAGATCTTCAAACTATTCGTAAAACCATCAATAAGTGTACAGGTAGTTGGTAGTTTAGTACTTTTAAAACAATCAATTATATCTATGGTTTAAGCAGGATGTTGATTTAAACACGTTTATTAACTTCAAATACCTTTATGACCATTTTGTCTTTTCAGTAACTCCCGCGTCATCCAAGACAGTTTGGGTTTACATTCAGAGACTACCACAACAAGAGCTGCAGAGCAAAGCACAGGTGCCCATCACATGCCTTCTAGTGGGACCAAACCTTGAAGACTTTTCCATCGTTTGGAAAGTGAATGGGCTGAAAACATCTGATAATGGGATTACCCAACCACTCCTGAGACACAGCAATGGGACAGACACTATGTGGAGCTTTTTCAACGTGTCAGCAAAGGATTGGCATAAACAGGTGTCATGTGAAGCACAGCACAAGTGTTTCAGCCCGCTCATGCAACATATTAGCAAAACAGGAGGTAAGATGATTCACCATTATCAAAATATCCATAAGTTTACACTACGGCTGCATATAACTTTAGGATAGAGTCATTTCAAGACCCCTTTATCTAACACTTAGGGCCTGATTTACTAAAGGTTTGCGTGTGCAAAAAAGACGTGCAAACGTCATTCCAGCCGCAAACACAATTCCAAGCTGATCTACTCACGAGGTGCAAGAATGATTGCGTCGGTCAAATGTGTAATTTAGCACACCTCACTCATTTTGTATGTTTGCCTTAATGCATATGCAATAATGGACTTTTCTATTTGGGATTGCAAAATACTGGGAGGAGACATGCAACTAGATACATTGGCACCAGGATCGTTATTTACCAAGCCTTAAAGTTATCGCATGCTAAAAGGGCCAAATAGAGTCACTCGTCAAACGTGTTTTGTTAAAAAAAAACTGCATGAATGCAAAGAGGGAGGCTTAATGTGTGCAAATATGTACATAATTTTAACTAAAAACATTTTATCATACAGACTAAATTTGATACACCTTGATGCCAATCGAATTCTGAATATGCTGTCACAGCTACTGTGCTAAATGAATATTGTTGTTTTTTATACAGTATATCTTAATGTGACATATCTATCTGGTAGCTTGTGCTGACAACAGTCCTGGTGGGTATTCCATCAACTGCGCTAATGAAACCTGCGCTTAACAGAAAAAGCCTGGCTTGAACAAATGCTATTAACAGCCGTGTCCTGTCAACGTTAACTCAAGCCAGGCTTGTACAAGCTGGCATTGTGTGCACGCACGGAGTACAAGTGCAGCCCGGAACAATCCATTGCAACCAAGTTGACGCACTATTAGACGAAACCCCACGCAAGATGGAAGATGGAACGTGAAATTGTATATAAGTACATATATATATATGTATATGTATTTATATATATATATATTTATAAATATATAAATACAAGCCAGTGTATTTTTTTGTCTTAACATTCCTTTTCAGTATCCCATAATGACCTGCTTGAAAGCTACAAAATGTGATCTTCTTCTGTGGTTCATCAACTTCCGTTTCTTTGGTCGCACGGCAAAACAACGCAAAACATGAAAATATCCAACACATGTGATTTCGATCACACAACTCAGCCTAGTCGGCTACTGATTCGCAGCGGTGATGACCGTCAAAAAAAAATGTATGATTTCCGCCGGACTGCAAGCATTTTGCCCTGAGCAGTGTGATTGGGGCATTACAGCAGTAAACAAATCCATGTACTCAGCTAGCTTTTAGTATCCTGTTTGGGGGCTCTAGTGGTGCAACACGTTTGTGAAGCAGCTTGTCTATAAACCTAAAGCTAAGGTTTGATATTGCACTTACCAGCCCTGTGGCCTCGAGGCGCACATCTGCTCCACAGGCCTGCGTTGTTTTCCATTTCTGACAGTTATGTGGAAATATCATACTAATTGTTTAGCATGACTAACACTGTAGCTAAATGTTCCGTCCAGCGTTGGTCCAAAAGACGTTTTAATTATTCACCCTTGCAGTGGATAGTAACTGTAGGCTTCCTGAAGAATTTGTAAAGAAGACACACATTTAAAGGTCATCAACAGCCTCCTCTACAGACATGGCATGAATGATGACTAAATGAAGTTGCTGATTGAAACAATGGACATATGGTGTGTCACAGGCTAGTTTTTCCTGGAGCAGCTTTTGCACCACTCCATGTTTCCCTGACATGAGGGATGCCCCATAATAATAATAATAATAATAATAATAATAACAACAATAATAGTAATAATTTAGTAATTTAGTTTTTAGCGCTTTCCTCAAAGACTCAAAGTGCTTTACACAAAGTGGTTGCCAATTAAATACACAGAACGAACAACGAACGGACAGACACACACACAATTTCCCCCAAACCTGCTAATAAAAACCCAACAGTTTTGCAGCAGACTAGCTCATACTTTGGACACATAGACCGATGTGATACCACGTTTTCCAGTTGAAATGGCAGTGACTGGTCAGGGCACTGGTAGGAGTATAGAGCATGTTTTTTGATGGTGGGAGGAAACCGGAGCACCCGGTGGAAACCCACACAAACACGGGGAGAACATGCAAACTCCACACAGAAAAGCCCAAGGGTCAGGTGGGGATCAAAACAAGGACCTTCTTGCATTTGAGGCAACAGTGCTAACCACTGAACCACCATGCTGCCAATCATAAACTTGGCTCAAGATTTTGTCTGAACAGAGCCCAGCTTTAGTTAGTTCATCAATGATGGTGGTGGTCAGGGTATCAGCATCACCCTTTTGTGCATTTGCCATGACTAGCAGAGGCTGGGGTCTCATTTATAAAACAGTGCGTAAGATCCATACCAAAAGTGTACGTACGTTCACAAAAGTGGCAAGTCGTACACCGATTTCCCTTTATGAATCACAATCAACTAGTGATGTGCAGTTCGGCTCTTTTTAATGAGTTGACTCGTTTGAGTCAGTTCATGTAAATGAATCAAACTATTTCAAACTATTTGAGTCTAATCGGTTTTTTTACCACTTCAGCTAAGCGCAAATTATTGTTTGTCATTTGTGTGGGCAAATATTGCAAATATTACTCTTAGACTAAAACCCAGGTCTGTTATGTTTTAGGATATAATTTGATTATTTAGGTAGCCTAACATTTTAGTTTTATACAGAAAATATAAGTAAAAACTATTCAGCTTAAAGTCAAAGTTCCATCATTCCATCAGCAAATTTAATTTATCAAAACGTGGCAAAAACGTGGGTGTCAACTATTGCACAGAAACTATTTCAGTTAAGTATGACTAACGCAGACTTTGACTGAACACTTCCTGTTTCTTCTTGAGGCTTTGCTTGGTAGCCGATTTTGAGTCTTCAAAATGGCCAGGGGTCTCATTTATAAAACAATGTGTAGGATCCATACCAAAAGTGTACGTACGTACAAAAGGCGAAAATGGCATACGCACAAAATAAACCCTGATTTAGTGCGCACGCAAGTCGTACGCCGATTTCCCTTTATAAATCACAGTTAATTCTAAATTTGGCGAACGTGAACGTGCGTCTTGTTCCACCCTTTTAACACCCATTGTTGCCTATAAATAGTCAGTGACACGCCCATACTAAATATTAATTTATTCAATTTATTCCCAATTGCGTGACACCTTCAGTGTGGTCACTTCCCTGATTGACAGCTCTGCTCGAGGAACATGGGATAAAAATTAAACCATGCGCTCGTATCTGCCAGAGTCCGACCGAGGCATCGAAACCGGTATTAGTTTAAACGTAGCATACGGCTCACCTCATTATTTATGAGAATACATATCAGAACATGCAAGTAGGCTATTGTTTAACAATTACAGATCCCATTAACTATGCTTCCCGATGAAACTGACAACATATTTGAGGGATTATGTTATAAAAACAAATCACATAATCATAACATAACAACATAAATCAACACATCTCCATTTATATGCAATCCGCATTGCTCCTCCTGGATCTGAGGTTTGACAATTGGTCGGAGCCTCCTTTCCAGCACCCTGGCATAAGCTTTCCCAGGTAGGCTGCGAAGAGTGATACCCCGATAATTGGAGCACGCCCTCCGGTCCCCTTTTTAAAAAATGGGAACCACCACCCCGGTCTGCCATTCCAAAGGTGATGTCCCTGTCCACCACACGACATCGAAAAGGCGTGTCAACCAAGACAGCCCAACAATATCCAGAGCTTTCAGCATCTCGGGGCGAATCTCATCCACACCCGGCGCCTTGCCACTGAGGAGCTTCCTAACTACCTCAGTGACCTCTGCCAGGGATATGGGTGAGGCTTCCCGAGTCTTCAAACTCTGCCTCCTCCACAGAGGACGCGTTGGTAGGGTTAAGGAGTTCCTCAAAGTGCTCCTTCAACTGCCCGACGATATCTACAGTCCGGGTAAGCAGTTCTCCTCCCCTGCTCAACAGAACCTGGACTAAGTCCTGCTTTCCTTTCTCGTCTAACGGTTTGCCAGACCTTCCTTGCAGTGTTAATTTTGACAAGAATTTTTTATTTAGTTTTCGCCGTCGTCCTTACTAAAAATTGTAGCTGCGTTAAAGTCAAATTTTTCGTAATTTCCTTTTGTTTCATCTTAGTCAAGATTTCATCAGTGGTAGTCAGTTTTCGTTTTAGTCCTGACTCCTAAGGGGAATTTATATAAATAGCTCTGGTTTATATGCACACTTCTACACATGCAACCAACCACTTGAACAGTAGGCTACGCACGATGCCCTACGCAAGAGGGCAGTGGCTGATGTTAACCGTAACTAGCATATGCAATTGAAAAAAAAAGCGAATGCAATCTGGCTAAACTGAATAATGAATTTGGCACCGCTCTGACGTGAGTGCCACTGCTTTCAAAGCGAGAGCAGGCACTATGACACGTAACGTTAAGTTTTCCTAATGTTATCGAATCAATCATGTTATATATTTATATTTACCGTTACCATGGCAGACAGGGTTTTAACTAGATTTGGAACTCTCAGAAGGTTAAGTTAGCTTGTTCAAATTACTGTTGGGCTGACTTTGGCTCAAAATTGCGCGGACATACAGACTCAGAGCAGGGGGAAATAATCATCAAATGAGAAAGATGCATGAAGGCAGGGATAATTTGTTATGCAATTAAATTAATGGTTAAAAAGGAAAACAACAAATGCCTTGAGACGGAACTTTGATCTAGGTTGTCCACTTGAACAGAGCCAGCTAATTTATCTTGTCTTAATTCGTTAGGGTATAATTAACTAAGATTTAGTCATTTAGTTAGATTTTTGTCGTCAACATTTCTTTCATTTACGTTGTCGTTACAATTTAGTCCTGAAAAAAAGGTCGTCAACGAATACTTTGTCAAAATTTTCCTTGACAAAATTAACACTGTTTCCTTGAGGCCAAACGAAAGTCCTTCTCCATAGCCTCCCCGAACTCCTCCCACACACGGGTTTTTGCTTCTTTGACTACCAAAGCTGCAGCCCTTCGGGCCGCTCGATACTCGTCTGCTGCTTCAGGAGACCCCTGGGCCAACCAAGCCCGAAAGGCCTCCTTCTTCAGTCTAACAGCCTCCTTCACCGCTGGTGTCCACCAGCGGGTTCTTCGGTTGCTGCCACGACAGGCACTGACGACCTTCTGACCACAGCTCCTAGCAGCCACTTCCACAATGTTGGTTTTGAACATGGCCCACTCGGATTCAATGTTCCCAACCTCCCCCGGGATGCCCGAGAAGTTCTTCCAGAGGTGGGAGTTGAAGATCTCACAGACAGGGGCCTCAGTCAGAAGTTCCCAATTCACCCTAACTTCACGTTTGGGTTTACCGGGCCTGTCCGGCAGCCTCCGCCGCCATCTGATCCAACTCACCACCAGGTGGTGATCAGTTGACAGCTCAGCTCCTCTCTTTACCCGAGTGTCCAAGACATACGGCCACAGGTCTGACGATACGACCACAAAGTCGATCATCAACCTGCGGCCTAGTGTGTTCTGGTACCAAGTACACTTATGAACCTGCCTATGCTCGAACATGGTGTTCGTTATGGACAATCCATGACTAGCACAGAAGTCCAGCAACAAAGCACCACTCGAGTTCAGATCGAACAGGCCATTCCTCCCAATCCCCCCCCTCCAGGTTTCTCCATTGTCATCCACGTGGGCGTTGAAGTCCCCCAGCAGAACTATAGAGTCCCTAGATGGTACCCTTTCCAGGACCCCACCTAGCAACTCCAAGAAGGCCAGATACTCTGAACTGCCATTTGGTGCATAAGCACAAACAACAGTCAGATCCTTCCCCTCAGTGACTTGCAGTCGCATAGAGGCGACCCTCTTGTTCTCCGGGGAAAACTCCAACACAGCGGCGCTTAGCCGGGCGCTTGTGAGAATCCCCACACCTGCCCGGCGCCGCTCACCCTGGACAACTCCAGGAAAAAAAAGAGCCCAGCCTTTCTCCAGGAGTTTGGTTCCATAACCAGTGCCATGCATAGAGATGAGCCCAACTACATCTAGTTGGTACTGCTCCACCTCCCGCACTAGCTCCGGTTCCTTTCCCACCAGAGAGGAGACATTCCACGTCCCTAAAACCAGTCGACGATGCCAGGGGTGAGCACGCCTAGGTCCCCGCCTATGCCTGCCACCCGGTTGACATTGCACCCGACCCCGATGCCTATCCCTGCAGGTGGTGGGCCCACAGGGCGGCGGCTCCATGTTGTTTTTTCAGGCTGTGCCCGATCGGGCCCCATGGGACAAGGCCCGGCCACCGGACGCTCGCCGGCGAGAATCGTGCCCGGGTCTGGCTCCAGGGGGTAGCCCCGGTCTCCCTATTCCAGGCGAGGTACTACAGGTCTGTTGTTTCCGTTTCATCAGAGGTCTTTGAATCGCGCTTAGGCTGGACCCTCCACCGGGACCAATTTTCCATGTGAGACCCTACCAAGGGCTACTGTTCCCGACAACACAGCTTCCAGGTACACAGGGACACTCAAACCCCTCCACCACGTTAAGGTGGCGATTCTTGGAGGGGGCAAGAGCTAACATTTCGATTAATTTTACACACTGGTGTCAATTTCAAACCGTTTGTTGAGATTCTTCCTTCTGCCAGCAGAGTCGCAGTTTATCATCTCCAGTTTAGTGCGTACGCATGGGTGGAAGTTAGCATGGAGGACCACACATTTTCAAGTCAAGTAGGTTTTTTATAAATCCCAATGTTGGCGTAAAAAGCTGCGTACGCCTTCTTCTGTGCACACGCAACATTTATAAATGAGACCCCTGGCATGCCAAGGGCTCATTTGAATCACTATTCTTGTTTTAAGCCCATGTTTGCTTCTATAGCATATTTCCAAATACAAAATCCTTTCACTGTGAAGGTTAAATCTGTTGACAATCAACGAAAGGGAAAACAAAAGGGATCGTCTGCTGTAACCGAGTACTCATCTGTTTTTGTACCCACTAGATGAGAAGGACCGCTTTTTCGTTCCATATAGTGATACTTGGTCAAGATTAGCTGCTTTGGACTTTCACAACAGAGGTCATCAACTGTAAATACAAGAGGGTTGGTAAGATGTCTTGGTGTCACTGGGACAGTCTCTTGCTCCTGTGCGCTTATGGACATGCCGGTTGTGGGTAGCAGGACATGGGTTAAACTTGTTAGCCGCTGCAAGACTAACAGTCTGGGTGCCTCCATGGTTAGTAGCTTGGCTAGATTACATCAGTTACTGTTGTAGTTGCCCGGGGTACAGTTAGGCCTACTGTAAGACCGAGGAAGGTCCCCCCTTCTCCAGGACCAGACTGACGAGGATTTTTTTGATGTAATAGATGAATTCATCAATTTTCTCCATGCATCCATGATTCCTATGTCCATGATTGTGTGCCTACTTGCTGGCCCGAGACCCAAAAAATCATGTCAATCAATGTCTTGCTGGCTAGGTAGTCAAGTTATCTTGAATACACATTTCAGATTGCATATTTTTTTCGTTATGGTTGGCCACTCTTGTATATTTAATCATTTAATGTAATAAAATGATATACCAGCCATAAAACATTTGATTTACCTTTCAAAAAATGCCATACTACTGTTGAACATGATAATCAAGTTTATAATTGCAGCAATCTACTGTTAATTTTCGATCTTATCAAGTATAAATGAAATGTCTCCATGTGATTTCACATTATAACATTGCTGTAATGCTGATAACCACAGACATTTATCCAATATCCTACTTTTAATTTGAGATCATATGAAATATAACGTCTAGGGATTGAATGTCTTTGCCTTTGCATATTCAAATAATACATTAACGAATATCACTTAAAATTAAAAAGTATAAATATATTACATTGGACTGTTCAAATATAATCAATAATAGCCTATACAACTATATTTCATATATAGCCTACTTGAAAAATAATAAATAACTAGGCCTACATACATTACAAAACATAGTTTTAAACTCCAATGTTGCATGAAAAAGTAAGCCTGAGTAGGTGCGTGCGGAGGATGTGAGCAACAGAGCAAGCAACAGTAGTATGGAATGTATGGAATTAAATTAGATAGATGGAATCAGATATGACTTTCCCTTTCAGCCAATCATGTACGTTAATACATACTTCATGTTTCTACCGGGAGGCTGAGCCATATATATGGCTCTTCCTCCCGGTAGAAACGTGAAGTAGGCTATGTATAAACGTACAGAATTATGGAATTAGTGAAAAAAAATCTATTCTGTTCCAAAATATGAAGTCAACATGCTTAAATGTTTATGCTAGGTTTATCACACATCTAAATAGTACATATATAGTACAATAGTAGCTCTCAATTTACCAAGTGAAGGAGTCTATCTTCGTTCCGAGTGAGGGGAAAAATACTCGAATTCGGGAGCAGCGGGTGCGGTGTTGCAGTCGCTCTATCGCACCGTTGTGACGAAGAGAGAGCTGAGCGAGGAAGGCAAAGCTCTCAATCTACCGGTCTATCTTCGTTCCTACTCTCACCTATGGTCATGAAGGGTGGGTCATGACCGAAAGAACGAGATCGCGGATACAAGCGGCGGAAATGAGTTTCCTCCGGAGGGTGGCTGGCATCTCCCTTAGGGATAGGGTGAGAAGTTCAGCCATTCGTGAGGGACTCGTAGAGAGCCGCTGCTTCTTTGCATAGAAAGGAGCCAGTTGAGGTGGTTCGGGCATCTAGTAAGGATGCCACCTGGCCGCCTCCCCTAGGGAGGTGTTCCAGGCACGTCCAGCTGGGCGGTGGCCGCGGGGCATACCTATGCCCAGGTGGATGGTTTATATCTCCACACTGGCCTGGGAACGTCTTGGAATCCCCCAGTCAGAGCTGGTTAATGTGGCCCGGGAAAGGGAAGTTTGGGATGCCCTGCTGGAACTGTTACCTCCGCGACCCGACCCCGGACAAAGCGGATGAAGATGATGAAATAGTACATACCAATATGAAGAAAATAAGTAGTTCTTTCAAATAGCATAAATATCTATGATTATGTGATTTGAATCAGCCTTTATCAAGAAGCTTTCACACTCTAATACTTACAAAAATATTCTTTGGCCACCATATTTTACCTCACTCACACCAGAATTTTTAATCACTTTCATATAGATGGAGGAAAACTTGACATTTTCCCTACCACTTCTCCACAATCATGATCAGTTGTGTTAACAGAATTAAACTAAATCTACTTAAAAAAGACACTAAAATGTACAATGTGTGTTCAATAAAACCATTTTATTTAAATATGGACAATAACAGATACCGTGCAACATCAGAATTGCATGACAATATTGAACAAGTGCATTTGTATTATATACAATATTATACACTTATTATATTTGTTAAAAGGTAGACTAGCGGTACTGTAGATAAATAATTAACATTGGACCACCATGTATTATGTTGCTGATGTTCATAGCTGGCGATCAGAGTCCATGTCCTCCTCTACTGCAGAACTTTCACGGCCAGGAGATCCTATCTTCCCTTATAGCCGTTATAGTCCATGTCCTCTGCTATGACCCTGAGCTTGTCAGTTGTCCGCAGCCTTTTCTTCCTTGGTGCCGGGGCAGGGTACTTTGGTATCTCACTCCATGAATCCCCACAATAGAGAAATATGCCACAATTAGTAGTGTGTTAATTCAAAAATCTTTACAGTTAAGCCTGTAGACAAACTAGAATGGCCTAATGCAGGCAGTACTCTCACTGTCCTAATGAAAAGCAGCAAGCCAAATATATTCTAACATATTAGGCATACAACTTTTTTTTATAAAGGTTCTAACATTAGATGTGAC
>JAPMUY010003279.1:0-25351 GCA_026901105.3 Galaxias olidus
CAAAGCAGTCTGAAATCGAAAATGCCAGAAGCAAGTACAAACCTTAAATGAAAAGAAATTTCTGATGAAAGGAACTAGGAAATTACAACAAAAATAAGGGGAAAATTATGAAAAGGTCAGACAGATGTAAAATGGGCCCAGAAGTATTTTATATAGGATTAACATTATAAATTACATATTGCAGAACCCATTCATCCATGAAGAATTCAATACAGAAGAAAACCGGATTAGACAATTAAATGAAAAGGAGAACAAAATGACAAGTGTATCCGTGACAAATTGTAGTTTATAGTGAATTTTCTTGAGTTGTATTTCAGCCCAGCCATGGTATAGTTCTTGGTTTTCGCTTTTTGTTGTCACTGGCCTCTGGTTAGTCGGTAGACACACAGTAGAGGGCGATAGGCTGCCGCCCTCCTTGGTGGATATATTATTTTAATTTATTTTAAAAATAAACAATAATTACTTATTTTAGGTATGTATGTGTTTAAAATGAACAATAACATGTAATATATAAAATATAAATCATTATATTTGGGGTTAAAATTAGCTGACTGTTCATCCCATAGACATGTATCTATGTCTATGGTTCATCCCCTCTCTCTAAATGTATCTTCTGGGACGCTAGAAAAACAGCCCATTCAGTGCAGCAGCACAGCTAATAACTGGCAGAAAAGATGCAACATACATTTTGCCAATCAGCGTCCTCCAATCTGCTGCCAGAAGGGCGATACATTTATTGCCCCAAGCAGAGTCCGATTGTGGTAGAGAAAGTTGGTTTGCGATCTGCCACTGAATCCAGAGAGAAGAAGATGATGATGGATGTAGGATCTCAGGCGCCCCCTATTTCGATATTATCTCTTCATCAAAACCCATTTGAGAGGAGAACTTCGGTGGGGAAAATACGAGTTAAAGAGCTTGGACCTGATCGACCTGATATTAAGATCGAACAACAGGCTAGTGAAATTTTTTTTAAGTAAATGCCAGGATTCTCCCGTAGTTGGTATGACAAAAATAATAATAATAATAATAATTCATTTTATTTATATAGCGCTTTTCCAACACCCAAAAATACGGTGGCCCTGTGAAGCCAAATGCACTGCAACTTAAGAAAACATATGCAAATTGACAAAACACTAGCAAATTAAGAAAACATCTACATCAATTTGACAACACATGCGCAGCATTTGGAAAAAGGCGCTGCAAATTCAGACAACACAACACATTGCAGAAACGCGCTGCAAATACAAAAACAACACTTTACAGAAATGTGCTGCAAATACAGAAAACACAACCCATTACAGAAACGCGCTGCAAATACAGAAAACACAACACATAACAGAAATGTACTGCAAATTCACACAACAATGGAGGTCCTTTGTTCTTGTGTTATCCTTGTCAATTTTAGGTGTCCTCTGGAAACATTTCCTTTGTGTGGCCTGTATTTGCAGCGCATTTCTGTAATGTGTATTAGTAGCCTAATAGTATTGAACACACCAATTCCTGACTGATCATTAGTTTTGTGATTAAGAATCATTAGACCTTATTATTTTTAGTTTATTTATTGACACCTTCACTTTAGAGAGGTTTATCAAGCCCCTAAATTAATAAAATAAACCTATGCCAAGTTTGGCTGATCATCAATCTCAAAAATCTCCGCTTTCATTGCGTGACTATAGCTAAGAGAATGTTACAGTCAGATAGCGTTCCCTTAGCGAGTTTGATATGTAGAACGCTGTATTGTAGATGATCGGTGAATTTCATCACTATTTTTTAAATGGGGAAACAGAACCATGTTTGTTGCGTCTCTACCGCTGACTTGTTACCCCAAAACCTGTAAGTCCCGTGATTTTCAGCCTGCTATCCATACATTTGCCCATCATAAAAGGGCAACACATCCTGACACAAGAGACGGCGTCATTGATGCAGTTAACAACTGGTTCAGCCTAATAGCCAAGACAGTCGGAAATACAAACGTAACAGCATGCAAATACATAACATCAACGCTAGATGGCAGTATATGCCCGTGAAAACTCGCTATTTATTTCAATTGGGGGAAAAAAACTATTAAAAATAATAAAAAAATATCACACGTGCCCTGATCACTTAGCTACATGTTTGCGCACTGGACGGCATGAACCAAGACCTTTGGGCACTGGAATGGAATTGATAAGGTCAAAACTGCGGGCGTCGTTAAGGTGCCAAAAACAGGCCTAATAATAATAATAACTAGAAAATGCATTTCCAAGAGCAAATGCGAATGTGATGCGCCCAGTAATTGTTCTGACCGCCTTACCGCAGCAATACCTATTATTATTCAAAAACACACCAATTCCTGACTGATCATTAGTTTTGTGATTAGGAATCATTAGACCTTAATTACAATTTTTTCTTTATTTATTGACACCTTTACTTTATGAAGGTTTATCAAGCCCTTAAATTAATAAAATAAACTATGTACATTTTGGCTGGACATCAATTTCCAAATTAATCCATTCCGCTTTCATTGGGTGCCAATAGCCAACTCTTTAAAAAAAATACCATGATTTGCTTGTTACCTTGCTGTGGCAGATGCTTGTCTTGGCTATTGTCACGACTAGTTTACTAGCTCAAGGTGGTTCATTTTCTAAACGTTTAGGAGGATAATTAGGCCTTACAATAGAGACATTTACCACAATTACTATACAGAAGTCCCAGCCGATAGGCTCCAGCCCCCCCGCGACCCTGCATAGGATAAGCGGTATAGCTAATGGATGGATGGATGGACTATACAGAAGTGTGCTATTTCTCAAATCCTCACAGTAAACAAATTGTCACCAATGGCCGAGTGAAGGCAGTACTTTTATTTTCCTTATGAACAACCAGCCACATATTGTCCACTATACCATATAATTATCTTGATTTGCTACTCTAGTGAAGATGAAACAATGCAACTGCAAATAGTGAGACATCATGATAGACTCAATGAGAGGTGATATATAGTGTTATATCACAAATATAAGTTAACTTCCCTTGAAAAATCGCCTCAGATTTCAGCAGTCTGCTATTCCCAAATCCTTAAACTGTAAGTTACAGTAAACAAATTGTACCCAAAGCAAAGGTTTATAGCCCAACCAGATTGTCCTAATGAAGGTGGTACTTTTATTTTCCTCATGAACAACCTGCCACATATCGTCTAAAATGTCCTACTCCTAACCGTGAATTTTCCAGTTCGTGCTCCCGTCTCCAATTCCCTCCATTGCATGTGTGTATACATGGCTAGGTGCTAATGCTAATGCTTACTGGAAAATAGCTAACTCACTATGGAATAAGGATATGGTGCTGCCGTATACTCACAGGCGCATTCATGCAGATGCCCTGAACTGTTGGCGCGGTGTTTTGTTATTTATGATGTAGCTTTCCCACTTCTGACACAATGTTTCGATGTCAAATAACTAGACGAAGTCATTGACGCAGTTAACAACTGATGTTCGGCGTAATGGCCAAGACAGTCAGTATACCAACGTAACAGCATTCAAATACATGACATCAACGCTAGATGGCAGTATATGACCGTAAAAAAACCCTTCCATTTATTTCAATAGGGGCAAAAAACTATTAAAAACAAAAACATATATAACACGTGAACCGATCACTTAGCTGTATACACTCGCACTGGACCGCAATACCCAAACATGTGAGCACTGGAATGGAATCGATAGGGTCAAAACTGTGGGCATAGTAAAGGCGCCAAAAATAGGCCTAATAATAATAAGAATATAACCTTGCGATAACAAGATGTGTGCGTCATACTGACGCATCACAAAATAGAAAAAGACTGTTTACTATGATGTTCACGTAAGGTTGGCGCTCGTTGCCCTGGCAACGGAGACGCCTGTGAATGGGACAGCTGTCCTAGTAGGCAGGGCAAACGTGTTTTCAGATTTTTTTAAATCAAGTCATTAAACAATGACATCTTCAGATTCGGGCTATTAAGTAAACGTTTATTAATAAAAACGATTTATAAAATTGTCAGTTTGTCCAAAATGTACAGTTTTATTGTCTAAGAAAGGATTTTAAATGTACCGGTATGATACTTCCGTGTAGCCGGACGCCGTGTGTATTCAGCATGAACATCCTACACTTTGATAGTAGTGTACTTTTTTATCGGGAGAGTATTTGTGGATATTTTGTGGATAACTTAAGAAACTCATTGCCTTCACATTTTTTTTAATTGTTAACCCAAATTAAGTGTGCCATGTTGGACAACTTGTACTCTGAAAACCGCTAATGCCTCAATCCACTTTGTTGTTTAAGGACACGATCCCAAGGTTCCAAACGTTCTACAGTCTACCCTAGACATAGATAGCCCGCAATTGCATTCCTATATTAACATTAGGTAACAGATTGCTGTCTAAAATAATGCCACAGTAAAACATAAATAAATACTTTATTCTATTATACAGTGAACTTGTCTCCTGATGAATAATGTATACTATAGATTGAATAAGCCAGGGCAAGAGGATTTGTATGCACTACTGTTGAATGAACCGACACATGTCTGCAATCAGGAGGCGACATTGCATTGATGCAAACATTGATCGGCAGCTCTGATCTGAGTATCCATACTGACTTAATAAAATTATTGCATGGATTGATTTAAATAACAAAAAGGGTGTAGTATTATAATGGTAGGTTTGAAAGGAGAACAACAAAAGCAGTAGTGTTGTTAATATTTTATTTCCCTATGCAGAAACCAGTCTGCAGACACAAACGACCATGTGCAACATAATATAATCAACTTAATTTATGTCATGGCTTCCTGTAACAATTTTTTTTTATGTATTCATGCATACTACGTTTCTGAATGTGCTGGCGTATCTCATGTAATGTTTCAAAATATCAAAGAGGCCAGGCTGATAACCTCACTGACCTAACTTGTCACACATGTTGCATAACGCATCATTTCAATTTCTGCTGAAATAATCAACAGTTCATATTTTATGAAAACTCTCTATATTGTTTTTCCCTTGTGAACCAAATGTAATTAGTCATACAGTGGAGACATCTCTTACCGCTGTCCCAACACAATGAATGAAGCACTTCAACAGCAAATGCATCACATGCTTTGAGGGGGTGCATCTCTAATTTCCACAAAGCGATTCATTTGAAATTTTGAGCACTCCTCCATGAGGACTTCCTCTATGTCCAGGTAGAAGCTCTGAAGTGACGAATGTATTTTGTGGTAGTAGCAACACAATTGACGTATTTGAAATGCATTATAAGTAATTTATTTATGACTGATCGGAGCTGTCGCTCAAGGTCACGTCCCGAGAGGGGTTGTCTTGAAAATTTGTCGAAGTTTGACCGTTTAATATTATGGGAAGGGACCGGAAATTTGGCTTAAACGATAGGGGCGCACCATTCTTGACTGCCCGTTTCGATCTAAAAAAGGCAGATTCTAAGTAAGTCCAGCGTCTACCACCGCGCAGTGGTGAGTTTTAAAATGACAGCTGATGTTATTAACGGCAGAAATATGGAAAGATTCAGTGTTAAAGGATACGTGCTTAAACCAGTTCATTTATATTGAACTGCTTTAAGTTAAGGATTTTTTCGAGTAAGAACAAATCCTACGCTATTTGGAAGCTAACTGTGAATTAGCAAGAGCTCTGCAGATATTAACACGTTGTGAAACCAAGTTATATTTTTTTATTAATTAAAATACTCAGACCAACAATAACATTATATTTGTGTTGATTTAAACAGTTTCAAAATGCTACACAGTGTGATTTTCTTTACCGCTGTGTGAATGTGCTGTCATTTAGACTACATTGTAGCTGTTAGGGTTGTCCAGGCTAGTCCTAGGAACTGCAGAAACAGCCAAAACAACCTCCCGTTTAGGAAAAAGCCTTTTTACACATGAGTCTGTCATAGTTAAACTTGAATTGTCAAGACTCGTGTAAGTTATGACAACGACATCACAGCACGAAGTATAGACATAAAATCGTTAGCGTTAGCCTCTGCTAGTAAACGAGCCAACGTTTAGCTTTCCATTTTGTAAAAAACTGTTTTGCTTTATGAAAGTACATATTGGTACTTTCACACAGGTATTATTATAGGCCAATGATCCCCCTGTGCCAGATGAGAGGAATGAGAGGGAACGCAGTAGCTCATGCAGCCACTCGTGCGCCAGCGCGTCCTGACCCAGTGGAGCATCCATGTCTGGGAAAGAGAAATAACGAGCACACCATGCATTTTCCCATGAGGCGAAGAGATCTACATGTGCCCAAACATCGGTTCCAGCTTTCTACACATTGGTTCGAAAGCCTGCCGAAGATTGACAGTGAAAGTCCAAATGAAGGAGGTGGAGACTAGCAACTTATTTCTATAAAAAATAATCGATTAAGCATCTAATCAAGCTTCAGATTTTTATGCAGACCGAAGTAGGATCTCCTGCAGTCTCTCCCTATATTTTGCTACATCCATTCTTCCTTAAATCCTTAAAGATGCCCAGTCCCTGCAGATGAAAAGTATCCCCACAGCATAATGTTGCCGCCACCATATTTCACTGTAGAGATGGTGTTTCTTGAGGCATGGGCAGTTAGGTTTGCAACACACATAGCGCTTTGTGTCATCAGACCACAAAACCTTGTCCCACATCTTAGCTGGGTCACTCACGCTTTCTGGCAAAGTCCAGATGGGCTTTGATATGGTTGTTCTTGTCAGGGCCGCCAGGAATCGTCCTAGTTTCAGCACCGGCCAGTGGACAGCTCCCTGCATGTTTCCACGTGCCTCATCAGTGTTATTAGTCTCACTTGGGTGGCCCTTAGTGATTATTGTTTGCACCTGTTTTTGTCTGCTATTTAAGTTCCTCCCCACCTTAGTCCCGTGTTGGTTCATAGTTTTTTTGCCGTGGCATGTATGACTGTGTTTTGGTCCATTAAATCTTTAATGTCTCCTATTGGAGCGATTTCTTTTAAGAGAGCCTTTTGTTCTGTAGCTTTGCGTTCAGTCTGCGTTTGAGCCTGTTCCGCTCCTGGGTGCCGTGACAGTTCTTGAGTATTGGCTTCTTTCTAGCCACCCTCCCATACAGGCCAGTATTATGCAGAGCTTTTGATATGGTTGACTGGTACACCTTCACACTACTCTTAGCCACTGAACTCTGTAGCTCCTCAACATGATTGTTGGCCTCTCTATGGCTTCCCTCTCTGGTCTCCTTGTTCGGACGCTGGGTTTTGAGGGACGGCCTTGTCTAGGTAGTGTCTGGGTGGTGTTATGCAGCTTCCACTTCCTCACTATTGATCCAACAGTGCACACAGGGATATCCAAACATTTGGATATTATTTTGTACCCTTTTTCTAATTTATGCATGTCTATTACTTTATCTATAACCCTCCCTAGAATACTCTTTAGTCTTAATTTTCACACCTTTCCTTCAGATTCTCAGTCTGAGCAATTTCTGGGGTTGGGGTTTATTCAGAAAATGTGAGCTATTCAGTTTTAGAGATGAGGTCTACTGTGTCCTCGTGTCAACTTCAACTAACAATCTGTGTCAACTTGTAGCTTCCAAAGCACAGGGGTTGAACACTTATGCAAACAGCATATTTCAGTTATTTATTTTTATTACAAAATCTTTCTAACATAAAACAAAAAATTGAGGGTCAGTGTTTTCAAGTTTCATATTAAACAGAACAAAATCTCAATGTATCATTTGTAATCCAGACAAATCTGTTAAGTTTCAAGGGGGTTGAAAACTTGTTCAAGCGACTTTATATGCCCTACAGAGTCAGAAATGCAGTAGAGTTTGTCCATTGCTCTTTTTTGTCAGGTTTTGTCAGCTTAGCGCTTATATTTAATTTTACCATAAGGCATTACACAAGTATTGAATGAAAATACTTATTCATCAATAGTGACCAATATAGCAAGCAACATTTTAGGTAAGGTAACAAAATAAAATGAACGCTGAACTATCTATGTGCATATAACCTGAATAGTTTATAGCTACTGACCCAAAGCCACTCTGGCAGCAGACGCATCATAGTTGATCCAAAAGGAGACCCAGGACAGGATGGTGATTAGAGTGGATGGCATATAAGTTTGAAGGATAAAGTAACCTATATTTCTCTTGAGCTTAAAGCTCAGAGATAGTCGAGGATAGGAGCCTGAGAGAGAAAACATACATCACAGTACAGTCAAAGAAAGCATTAAAAAAAAGAATTACCAGTACAATTGTGGTGTGATTATTGAAATGTCCCAAAAACATACTTTCAACTGAAGAACCAAAATTACCTGTGGCAAATACGGCTTTGGTTTGAAGGGTTTGGTAGTCAATAATGGAAAATTGAGGAAGTTCAATGTTCTCCACTCCAGTGACTGAACTTCCTCCCTGCCAGTAAAACTCTATGTCATCAGTGGTGTATCCATCTGAAGAAAAGACACATAATGACATAGTAAACATGACTGTTACCAAACAGGCACATTCCAATATAAGTCTAACATACAATTCCAGTAAATATACCTGACATAGTTGATTTACTAGCTGACACCACAGATATCATTTTTCAAATGCAGTCAACTAGTCATTTCAAGCAGCTTTATTTTTTGTTTGCCACATTAGTTTCAACAGCGGAGGTTACACAAAGAAATAAATACTCGTTTAGCAGATTTTAAACAAATGCTGTTTGAGACCTAGTAATAATGCGTCAATGGAATCATCAGAGGCACAAATGTATTAATCTGTTACTACTTTTATGGCTGCAGGCCTATGCTATCTGCATTTTGACCGCTGGAACTTTACCTAGAAGAACAGGCAAATTAGTCCGCTGACGCTACGCCATACAATCCGATGATGTTATTTGTGTGATGATACTGCAACAGTACAGTAGTAAACATCTATCATCTGCCAGTGTTGTGCTAGTTACTGGAAATTTGTATTTAGTTACAGTTAGTCGTTACCTAACTAAGTTACTTTACCGATTACGCCCTTGAAAAACGTTACTAACGTTGGTAACCTTTGCGTTTCCCAATTTACTCAAACTTTGAAGATCAGGCTTTATTTTTTATCCCACACAGCTAACTTGTGATCGTTCTGTGGTACTTTCTATTAGCCAATAGGCCCCAATATATACATATATTTTAAAACAGCAACGTAATAATCTAATAAACCATGAATTGTTTACTAAGCAATTAAATAAGCCACACACAAAATATTTGTTCAACTTATTTATTCTAGTCTCAAATGGCCAACCAACAAGCCTCAAAACTCACGACTTACATTCACAGCTCAAAATACATGTAATATTCATATATTCAAAGCGGACGAAATATAATGACATAAGTTTCACAATGCTCAGCAATGAACATTATTTAAGTTTAAAGTAACAATATATTTCCCGTAGGCCTACTGTTTGTGTACAAGTCACGCTCCAGATCAGCCGAGCAAACCGTAAGTTTTGTTCAAGCTGGTACCGTTGCTGTGACTTAGCTAGGTAAACTTGGCATACTGGCTAGCTAACAACTACAAGTAGCCTACAACCATTAAGTCGAGCGCTTAGCAAACGTTAGTTACCACAGTTTCCTCCTGAGCCAAAACGTGTGAATTTAGAATTTCAAGAGGCACCCCTTAAAAAGTATTAATTAGTTCGTGAAACAAACTAACATTAGCAAACCCTAAATAGCATGTGGTTCACTGTAACCTTCTTCCTCACGCTAATGAAAGCTCTATGCCTCTGCTCGACCCACTAGTGCCCTCCCTCCCTCATCCCTTACTGACAGCCTACTGGACATCAGGAGCTGGGTGAGACAGAACTTCCTGAAGCTCAATGGCAGCAAAACGTACAGGACTGACAAAGCTTCCCTCAACTTGCTTTGCATACTGACACTGGATTCGTCCGCTGAGATAAGGCTGCAGTCGAAGCTGATTGGTTGAGGCCAACTTTGAATGCGCAAGCGAACGGTTATAGTTAGACACTACCCGTTCGTGCTCTTAGTCTGCAACAGCCTGGTAAGTACGCCGATTCTTGCAAATATACATATTTTGCAAGCTGACATTTGGAGGATTGTGTTTTACATTAACCTACATAGTTGGACAACTGTAAATTACTTTGAATAAAGTGTGTAAAATCCTTATAAGGAAAACTAGTATTAAGATTTAACCATTTAGTTACATGTATTATATGCTGTGTATTAGACCACTTAATTACATATATTATGTGCTGTGTATTAAAAGGACAATCCTACACATTATAATCTGTTCAAGGTCTGTCAATGGTCATTGTTACGATCTCGGTAGACTCCCCCTCTCTTACAGCGCACTTCTGTATTTGATACAACGACACAATGGCAGAGGCGTGCCTAGAGGCTTAGGACTGAGCCTGCGCACCAACAAGGGAGGGTCTAACGTCTAAACCAATGACTTCTCTCCATCCAGTTGACATATGATTTTGTATTCTACTACTGTATAAAAGGAGGACAGACCCCTCCCAGGTGGCGGCATTCGGTAGACTGGGTTTGTGTGTCTGTGTGTGTGTGTGTAGGACAGCAGACTGGTGTAGCGTGGTGTTGCCCTTTGTTATCTTTTGATATCATCGTATTCTTGACATTATTATTTTGTATTGATGACTTTATTGATTAAAGCTTTCTATTGCTTATACCTTTAGTCCTGTCGTCTCTCAGAACTGCGGGACGCGACAAAATTGGTGACCCCGACGTGATTTCGCAGGCTCTGAGAAAGCGAAGGACGGAACGGTGAATAGGGAAAGGCGAACCCTCCGGAGTTGTTTTCTTCCGGACACTCATAGAACCACGATATACGAATAAGGTAAGCAGGACCTGTTGTTCTTAAAACCAAATACTGCCTAGGTAGAAATAGGACCGTATACTATGAGTGTGTGGAAGAGATAACGGAGATAAGCTGAATGTTATTGTGTGATATTTGCGGGTTTAGTGGCCCTAAGAAATCAGTAGATTGTCTTAGAAAGCTGTAGTGGGTTGAGTGGCCTAGAATCATTGAGAGAATTGTGTTCTGAAAGCTCTGTTGATTAAAAAGAAAATAGGAAGTGATTTACGGAGGAGAGTAAGTGAGAGAATAGAGCATAAACGGCGATCAGTAAACATGAACAATATCTCATTACCGGCAAACGTGGGCGAGCTGCGCACGTCTTTGTTCGCGGCCATTGAATCCTGCCATACGTCTGAAGCACGCGCTGGGATACTTAGGCGCGTAAAAAAACAATGGGGTGTGTGGGCAGATAGAAAGACAATGCCGAAATCAGAGACACGGCCCCCCTGCCCACCAATTCGGCTATGAACAGCCTGATTGCGACCGAGAAAGCACTCATGGCTGAAGCTGAGACAGCCTGGATTAAATCAGGAAAAAGCGGGTGGGGGCCTAAGCATACTAAATATAAAAAAGCATGTGATAAAGTCATAGTTGTAGAGAAAATGTGCAGCATAATTAAAGGGCTTTTAGAAAAACCAAACAGCAAACATGCAGTCCAGGTGCCATTGTCAGTAGAAACTGTGAAACAGGAAGAGACAGAAAAATTGTGTCCACCTAGACCCAAAGAGGCGGCACCTATTGCCTCAGACCCACCCCCACCATACTTGAAGGAGGGAGCTTCTTCCCCCTCCCACTCTCCATGCAATCCTCTCATGTCTCCCCCTGCTGTTCAAGCACCAGTACTCACTGTGAAAAAAGGTACACTGCAGGTGGAGGATAGTGAGGGAGCGGCTCAACAGCGAGGAATAGAACTGAGATTAGACGTGCAACATCGGTTGTTGGCTGAGTTGACCTCATTGGTGATGCATGATATGGAAACGCGTAGCCAAACTAACAGAGATGAAGACAAGGAATCTCTTCCAGGTGCTTCTACTGGCACTGAATTCCAACCATTCCCTCTTGACCATTCTCGTCAACACCCACGTTCAGCATCTCCCTTACCTGCTTGGGCCCCACAGCTCAGGCACACATCTTCTCCCAACCTAGTAGAAGTATCGGGCAATTTCACTGGCCAAGTGAAAGGGCACATCACTCATGACAGTCTAGTGAGCAGTCATACGCGACCCAAGGGGACCTCCCAGCCAATCATTCCAGCCTTGAACTCAGGTGATTACGCCCCTAGCCCTTACCAACTACATCATCAGGTGGTGGGCCAGTGCCCCCTTCGGGTAGACAATGCACATCGTGCAGTATATCAACCATGGGTGTTCCGGGACATGGATAGCCTTTGTGCTAAGCTACCACCCCTGACCAATGGGGCTACACCTTGGATCCGCATCTTTGAGTGTTTAACAGCTGGCGATGTTTTATGTTTAGGCGATCTTAGGGCTTTACTCGCCCGTGTAGAGGGAACACATGCCTGCACCTCTCTGATGGGACACGCGCAGGTTGATCATCTGCCAGACACCACACCGCTCAATGCAGTCAGAAGCCACGTGTGGAGAGCGCTAAGACACAGCTATAAGTCCCACACCACCGCCGCTTCTCTGCAAACACTTAAGGCAAAACGTTTGGAGGGCCTGTGCGAATACTTGAAGCGAGCCTCAGACATGTGGGAGGAGGGTACTGGCGCTCGTCCAGACACCTCCCAGGGTACTATGCAGTTATACCGTCACCAGATAGTGAAGGGACTCCCCGGAAAGGTCAGAAAGCAACTAGAGGATGTTGTGGGTCTGTGTGGTAAGCCAGAACACGAGTTCAGAGAGCATCTCGCTCATTATTATTCCAAATACCAAGACGAGGAACAGGAGCAGGAAACACGAAAAAAGCCCTGACTTTGCGCCTCCTAAAAGCCCAAGTCCAAAAAGAAGAGGCAGAAGTAAATGAAAACAAGGCTGTGGAAGCCCCCCGACAAATGCCAGTCACCGACATGTCTGCCATGGTGCAGCAGGCAGTGACTGCGGCCTTGGCACAAGCCCAGCCCTTGACTGGCCCAGTCCAGCAGGCTGCCCCATACTATCCACCCGCTCAACGGGGGGGTACAAGGGGTGGCCGAGGAAGAGCAAGACGAACTGGGTGCTTCCTGTGTAAAAAGGAGGGCCATTGGCTGCGGGACTGCCCGCTGCTCCCACCCTCTGTGGCAGGGGCACACAGAGTTGCCCCAGTGGGAAGCGGAAGAGGAGTACCTGCCACCGGACGCGGAGCAAGTCACGTTCCAACCCAAGGCCCTGGTGCTCCCCATCAAATGGTCTCCAGGGCTGCACCATGGGCCCCAGGAGACGAGTTTAACCCTGAATATGGCTACCATGATATCAATGGTTACAGCCGTAACCATGTCCCTTGTTACGTGAACCTCACCCAACCCCTGTGTGACTTTGTCGCCGCGGCTGGCTGTAGAGAACCGCAGGCCCGCCTCATCTGGACACCTGAGGCTGAGGAGGCATTCACTAAGACTAAACAGAGTCTAGGCCAGGCTGCACATTTGGCCACACCAGACTATGGCCTCCCATTCTACCTTGATGTATCTGAAAAAGGTGGCATTGTAAATGCCGTCCTTTTCCAGAAGGAGGGTGGGGAGAGGAGACCATTAATGTATTACAGCTCAAAACTTGATAGCGTAGAGTTAGGACAGACTGGCTGTGCAAGACATCTAGCAGCCATCACCAAGGCAGTGGAGAAGACGGGACACATAGTGATGTGCCACACACTCAACGTCAACACCATGCATGGTGTGATGGCGTTCCTGAATTCCAGAGCTTTCCTTTTTCCACGGCTCGGAAAATAAAAATTTCGGCAACTTTGTGCCAACCACACATTACCTTTATTTCTGGTGGCGTAAACATGGCAACAGGAATGACCACCGCTGAGCACCTACCACATGATTGTGAGGCATTGGCAAGACAAGATGTTGAATTGAGGCCAGATCTCTCCCCCACCCCGTTACCGGACCCGGACATGACATTGTACACCGATGGTTGCTGTTACACAGGAAAAGATGGAAATGTGGCCTCCTTTGCCGTGGTTGAGAGCAGAGGAGGAAGTATGGCTACTATCGACGCAGACACCATACCACAGCCAGCATCAGCACAATTGGCTGAAATCATGGCTTTAACACGAGCTCTGGAATTGGCTGAAGGAAAAACGGTCAACATCTTTACCGACTCAGCATATGGGCACGGGGCCATCCATGTCGATGGCCCCCAATGGATCAGAAGAGGTTTTCTCACATCGGCTAATACACCGGTAAAACATGGTGAACACCTACAAAGACGTATGAGGGCAGTGGAATTGCCTACGGCTGTGGCCGTCATGACATGCAAGGGTCATCAGAGAATGAACTCAGACACTTCCAGAGGAAATGACGCAGCAGACGCAGCTGCAAAGAAAGCAGGAGGCTACTTAGGACAAATGGTCCAGATGGCACACGCAAATCTACCCTCATTAACAGAAGAAGAACTCAGAGCTCTCCAGGAGAAGGGAGGTCCTTGGGTACACAACCAATGGCTGCTCCATGAAGCGATAAAAGGTCCGGATGGACTTTGGAGGTCCCAAAAAGGAAAAATGGTTGCGCCAGCCGATCTGTGCCAACTGGAGCGGGCAAACCAGACACTGAAAACGAAAATTGCAAAAGCATGCACAGGCAATAAACTAACTTGGCTAGATGCGTTGCCATTGGCCTTAATGTCTATGCGCTCTTCACCCCACAGTGAAACTCATTTAAGTCCTCATGAGCAGTTGACAGGGCGACCCATGCCAGGTCCACCAAGAGAGGCTGGGTTGGGACCCTCGTTGGACATATTTCAGGTAGAGGTTGATGACTACATGAGCGCATTGACTGATCTTGTACGAGTGTTGTCCACACAGGTTGAACGCGTGGGAGAGCCACTGACACCGGCACCAGAGGACCATCCTGCTCCAGTAAAGGTTGGTGATTGGGTGAGGATCAAAGTTCATAAAAGAAAGTGGACTGATCCTAGGTGAACTGGCCCGTGGGAAGTAGGAAAAGTGACTTCACACGAGGTTCAGGTAAAAGGAAAAGCAGGAGCCAATTGGCACCACCTCACACATTGTGCACCCTCTGAACCACCATCCCGCACGTTACGGGAAGTAAGAACCGATTTAAGGTCTGTGGCTGGGCCAATTACCTGAAGGGTCCATTACAAGGGCCCTGGTTGGTCTGTGTATTCTTTCTGAGCAGGTGGCTGCCGACTCAGGGGTAGACAATCCTGTGTCAGAATGGATGACTCGCATGTTTGGCAAGTGGTCCACTATGCTCACTTCCCTGCTGATTTCCATCATAGTGGTGGCTGCTGTGTTAGTTATGTGTGGCTGTTGCTGTATTCCCTGTATTCGTACTCTCTCTACCCGCTTAATTGTTACCGCTCTTGCAAAGGAGGGTGACCCCGCGGCACAAATGCCGCTTTTAATGTCCAGGGAAGGCCCGGAATGGTTCCCGTCCGATGAGGACGAGGAAGCGCTTTAGGTGGTGTTATACCTTAAAAGGTATAAAAGGAGGGTATCTCTAGAAAGCGCTTCCTCGTCTTCCAGCTTGCGTTATTTAGATTTTTTCCCCATGTTATTTTGATCTCTCACATGTTACTTTGCTCATTTGATTTTTTCCCATGTTATTTTGATCTTTCCCATGCACATTTCATTTTTCACATGTTACTTTATGATTTCACACCTCTAGAGGTGTGAAAGGAGGGATTTGTTAAGATTTAACCATTTAGTTACATGTATTATATGCTGTGTATTAGACCACTTAATTACATATATCATGTGCTGTGTATTAAAAGGACAATCCTACACATTATAATCTGTTCAAGGTCTGTCAATGGTCATTGTTACGATCTGGGTAGACTCTCCTCCTCTCTTACAGCGCACTTCTGTATTTGATACAACGACACAATGGCAGAGGCGTGCCTAGAGGCTTAGGACTGAGCCTGCGCACCAACAAGGGAGGGTCTAACGTCTAAACCAATGACTTCTCTCCATCCAGTTGACATATGATCTTGTATTCTACCACTGTATAAGAGGACACACCCCTCCCAGGTGGCGGCATTCGGTAGACTGGGTTTGTGTGTCTGTGTGTGTGTGTGTGTGTGTAGGACAGCAGACTGGTGTAGCGTGGTGTTGCCCTTTGTTATCTTTTGATATCATCGTATTCTTGACATTATTATTTTGTATTGATGACTTTATTGATTAAAGCTTGCTATTGCTTATACCTTTAGTCCTGTCGTCTCTCAGAACTGCGGGACGCGACACTAGCTAGTCAGTCAGTAGCTAACAACATTATATTGAATTGTCTAGGTCCAACAGTTTTGGTGTTTAACTGATCATTGGACTCACAGAAGAGCAGAATTAAATATAGTAGAATCACTCTACTCCTAGAGCAAGCAGCATCCCATAGTATATCATTAGCTATGCTAGAGACACCCTACCCTCAAAGCAGCAGTAGATATGGGACACTACCCTCAGAGCAGCATATACATACTAGAGACACTTCACTACCCGGACCATTGGATATACTAGTGACAGCAGACTGGCCTTAGAGCAGCATAATATACACTACATAAACTACACTACCCTCAGAGCAGCATCAGCTACACTAGACACCCTGCTATCAGAGCAGCATTAGATATACTTGACACATTACCCATAGAGCAGCATTACATACAGTGGGGGGAACAAGTATTTGATACACTGTCGATTTTGCAGGTTTTCCCACATACAAAGCATGTAGAAGTCTGTAATTTTTATCATAGGTACTCTTCAACTGTGAGTGACGGAATCTAAAACAAAAATCCAGAAAATCACATTGTATGATTTTTAAGTAATTCATTTGCATTTTATTGCATGACATAAGTATTTGATACATCAGAAAAACAGAACTTAATATTTGGTACAGAAACCTTTGTTTGCAACTACAGAGATCACACGTTTCCTGTAGTTCTTGACCAGGTTTGCACACACTGCAGCAGGGATTTTGGCCCACTCCTCCATACAGATCTTCTCCAGATCCCTCAGGTTTTGGGGCTGTCGCTGGGCAATACGGACTTTCAGCTCCCTCCAAAGATTTTCTATTGGGTTCAGGTCTGGAGACTGGCTAGGCCACTCCAGGACCTTGAGATGCTTCTTACGGAGCCACTCCTTAGTTGCCCTGGCTGTGTGTTCCGGGTTGTTGTCATGCTGGAAGACCCAGCCACGACCCATCTTCAATGCTCTTACTGAGGGAAGGAGGTTGTTGGCCAAGATCTCGCGATACATGGCCCCATCCATCCTCCCCTCAATACGGTGCAGTCGTCCTGTCCCCTTTGCAGAAAAGCATCCCCAAAGAATGATATTTCCACCTCCATGCTTCACGGTTGGGATGGTGTTCTTGGGGTTGTACTCATCCTTCTTCTTCCTCCAAACACGGCGAGTGGAGTTTAGACCAAAAAGCTCTATTTTTGTCTCATCAGACCACATGACCTTCTCCCATTCCTCCTCTGGATCATCCAGATGGTCATTGGCAAACTTCAGACGGTCCTGGACATGCGCTGGCTTGAGCAGGGGGACCTTGCGTGCACTGCAGGATTTTAATCCATGACGGCGTAGTGTGTTACTAATGGTTTTCCTTGAGACTGTGGTCCCAGCTCTCTTCAGGTCATTGACCAGGTCCTGCCGTGTAGTTCTGGGCTGATCCCTCACCTTCCTCATGATCATTGATGCCCCACGAGGTGAGATCCTGCATGGAGCCCCAGACCGAGGGAGATTGACCGTCATCTTGAACTTCTTCCATTTTCTAATAATTGCGCCAACAGTTGTTGCCTTCTCACCAAGCTGCTTGCCTATTGTCCTGTAGCCCATCCCAGCCTTGTGCAGGTCTACAATTTTATCCCTGATGTCCTTACACAGCTCTCTGGTCTTGGCCATTGTGGAGAGGTTGGAGTCTGTTTGATTGAGTGTGTGGACAGGTGTCTTTTATACAGGTAACAAGTTCAAACAGGTGCAGTTGATACAGGTAATGAGTTGAGAACAGGAGGGCTTTTTAAAGAAAAACTAACAGGTCTGTGAGAGCCAGAATTCTTACTGGTTGGTAGGTGATCAAATACTTATTTCATGCAATAAAATGCAAATTAATTATTTAAAAATCATACAATTTGATTTTCTGGATTTCTGTTTTAGATTCCGTCACTCACAGTTGAAGTGTACCTATGATAAAAATGACAGACCTCTACATGCTTTGTAAGTGGGAAAACCTGCAAAATCGGCAGTGTGTCAAATACTTGTTCTCCCCACTGTATATTAGATACACCCTACCTCCAGAGTAGCATAAGATATACCAGAGACACCCGGCCCTCAGAGCAGCATTAGAAATACTACAGAGTAGAGACACCCTGCTCTCATAGCAGCATTACATTTACCTCAGTCACTCCGCTCTCAAAGCAGCATTAAAGATATGAGACACTCTATCCCCAGAGCAGCATTAGATAAACTAGACACCACCCTCAGAGTAGCATAAGCTATACTAGGGACACTACACTACCCTTAGAGCAGCATTATATTTACTAGACCCCTTAGAGCAGCAATATATACTAGAGACAATCTGCTCTCAGAGCAGCATTAGATAAACTAGAGAAACCACCCTCAGAGCAGCATTAGATATACTAGAGACACCCTGCTCTCAGAGCAGCATTAGATATGATACACCCTATGCCCAGAGCAGCATTAGATATACTAGAGACACACCCTGTTCTCGGAGCAGCATTAGATATCCGATACACCCTACCCCCAGAGTAGCATTAGATATACCATAGAAATTGGAGCAGCATTATATATAATACAGAAAATACACTACCCTCTGAACAGCATTAGATATTACAGATACTATACAACCCTTAGAGCAGCAAACGATGTAATAGAGACACTACACTACCCTTAGAGAAGCATTAGATATACTAGGGACACTACACTACCCTTAGAGCAGCATTAAGTAGATACACTCCCATCAGAGCAGCATTATATACAACATATCTACCAGAGGGGTTGATGCATTGAACTTCTTTATATTATAATCTATAAGTCATTGTGCACAATTACACTTGTATATTACTTATCAGAAATATGTTTATATGGTGCCACAGCTGGAAAACTTTGATGTGGTTCGAACAATAACCCTATGTCTTGTTCCAAAGCTCATGGAAATGTCAAGATGGACCAATATTTTAAGCATTAAGGAGTCTTTGCAAAAAGAACAAAACAAGCAAATTGAAAGAACTGTTCATCTTAAAGAAAAGTCTCTATTTGGCTTCTGTTGAATGAGGACAGGGCCGATTTTTACGAGATTAATTAAATGTAATACCTTGGTTTGGTTGTGAGGCTCAATAGCTGTGAAATTAAATGAATTGTTGTCTCTCTTTGTCATTGTATGTTTAAAGATTTAATGTAAAACGTTTTTTTTTACTTACTTGTCATAAATGGTATCAACCACATGGATATCATGGAAAAAAGATGGTATGAAATAAAATAAATAATAAATATGCAGTCTATTGTCCAACCAAGTTGTAACTTTAATGAAGTTTTACAAAAAAAACTTGCAATGCTATTGGCAAGATTAAACTTTTGTTGAATTACATTTACATTTTAAACATCAAAGTGCATACCACAACATGGGACAATCGATTTTATACTTACCCCTTTAAGGAATGTAACAGAATGTTTTTTTTTATATATATAATCTATCTCTATCTCTATATATGTACACAGAATCCGTCAAAAGTTTGGACATAAAGTACTGTGCACAAGTTTTATGCAGGGGATGCTGTTGTGAAGGCAAAGTGTGATCACACCAAATATTGATGCAGATTTTCTTTTTGCTCACTTCGTAGTTTTATTAATTGATAAAAAAACAAGAATTAGAATTTATAAATTTTTTAGAAGCATCTTACTTTAAATAATGTTTTTCACACACGCCGAAAACCTTTTCACGGTACTGTACGTTCCCATTTAAGTGAATGGAAAGGTGTGTCCAAACCTTTGACCGGTAGTGTATATATGAAAATAGTGCAGATCTTCAGTCAGTTTAGAACAGTGAAGTAAATTTGGTCATGGAGAGGACAATTCCATAATTGGCCAACTCCACTCTAAGCTGCCGCTTTGTGGACTATGCTGTCCTGAGGTAGGACATAAATGCATTCAGGGACCGGAATTCTGGGTCCCCAACTCTTCTGATCTCATCAACGGAGACAGAGTATCTGTAAAAAAAATGCACTTAGATTAGTATTGATGTAATGCTTTATCTGCTATGGACAGAATATGACTGAAAATGTAAAGTCACTCCTGGAATTTATTTACAGTTTATTGTATAGCAAGTACCTTAGTTTCTCTCTAAAAGTGCTGGCTTTTAGCAATTATTATATCTACTGCTGCTCTGAGAGCAGGGTATCTCTTGCATATCTACTGCTGCTCTGAGAGTTGTGTCTCTAGTATCTCTAATGTTGCTCTGGGAGGCAGGGTGTCTTATGTACAGTGCCCTCCAAAATTATTGGCACCCCTGGTAAAGATGAGTAAAATGAGCAATACAAAATTCACCTTTTGGTGAATTAGCTTAATCTCACACTCAAAAAATGAGAAGAATCCAACCTTTAGTTGAAGTAAATTTATTCTGAGAAAAAAAAACTGTCATCAAGAAATAATTATTTTTAACAAAACCATATGTGCCACAATTGTTCGCACCCCTGCATTTAATACTTTATACAACCTCCCTTTGCCAATAAAACAGCACTGAGTCTTCTCCTGTAACATCTAATTAGGTTGGAGAATACAGAGCAAGGAATCTGAGACCATTCCTCTTTACAGAATCTCTCCAGATGATCCAGGGTCCTAGGTCCTCTCTTGTGCACTATCCTCTTCAGCTCAGCCCACAGGTTTTCAATGGGGTTTAGGTCAGGGGACTGAGGCAAAAGCTTGATTTTGTGTTTAGTTAACCATTTTTGTGTTGATTTTGACGTATGTTTTGGATCATTGTCCTGCTGGAAGATCCAATGACAACCTAGTTTTGGTTTCTTGGCAGAGGCAGCCAGATTCAGATTTAAAATTTCCTGGAATTTCATGGAGTTCATGATGCCATGTGCCCTAACAAGGTTCCCAGGGCCTTTGGAGGAAAAACAGCCCCACAACATCACGGAACCTCCACCATACTTGACACTGGGGATCAGGTTCTTTTCGGTATAGCCATCCTTCTTTTTACGCCAAACCCACCTTGAGTGTTTGTTGCCAAAAAGCTCAATTTTTGTTTCGTCTGACCATAGAACACGATTCCAGTCAAAGTTCCAGAAGCATTTAGCAAACTCCAGGTGCTTACGTTTGTAGCGAAATGGCAGGAAAGGCTTTTTTCAGGCATGCCTTCCAAATAATTTGTTGGCATGGAGGTGGTGTCTAATGGTAGTTTTGGAGACTTGCTGACCCCAAGATGCTACTTTCCTCTGTAATTCTCCAACAGGGATCCTTGGGGATTTTTTTTGCCTCTCTTACCATTCTCCTCACTCTGCGTGGGGCCAAAATAAACTTGGGTCCTCTTCCAGGCAAGTTTGTAACAGTTCCAGTTGCTTCGAACTTTTAAAAGTATTGCCCAAACAGTAGATATGGGCATTTTCAGGTGAGTAGCTATTTTTTTTTATAGCCATTCCCTCACTTACGAAGCTCAACACACTTCCCTCATTTGATTTGTGTGTTCTCTAATCTTCCCTTGTTGGTGTATAAATAAGGGAATATGGCCTCTGTGTCACCTCATATTTATACCCCAGTGAAACAGGAAGTCATGGATTACTTCTTGCAAGATCCTAAACACTGATCAATTTGAAAAAGTTAAATATAAATGGAAAAAATGCTTCAGTTATATTTTGTTCATAAGAATTTCTATGGGTGCCAATAATTGTGGTACACATGGTTTAGTTAAACAATTATTTCTTGATGAGGGATTTTATTTTTCTCAAAATAAATTTACTTCAATTAAAGGTTGGATTTTTCAAATTTTTTTCAGTGTGAGATTAAGCTAATTCACCAAAAGGTGAATTTTTTTTAACCCTTTTTACTCATCTTTACCAGGGGTGCCAATAATTGTGGAGGGCACTGTATATCTATTGCTGCTCTGAGGGTTGTGTCTCTAATATATTTAAAGGGGTCCTATTATGCTTTTTGGGGTTTACCCTTTCCTTTAGTATGTTATATAGCTTTTTGTGTATGTAAAAGGTCGTTAAAGTTACAAAGCCCATGGTCAGTTAGTTTCTGAACAGCCTGAAACGCCTCGTCCAGCATTTTCTTCCGTAACTTATCTACGTCACTAAGTCACACATTTGAATAATGTTTGGCACGCCCTCAACCAGAGCCAGTCAGAGCGGAGCTTGAGACGTATCGTGAAAATTCTGTTTTGGTAAGCCCAAAAAAGTCCCTTTGTTTGGCCAGCTGACCAATCAGAGCAAACTGGGCTCGTGGGAGGGGGGCCTTAAAGAGACAGCTTCAAAAAGGATTGAGACAGAGGGTGAATAAAGGTTATGCAGATCCAGGCAGTTTGGATAAAATAAATTGTTTATTGAACATTAAAAATTCTTAAACCTATTCTACTTAGAACTCCAAATATTGTGTGTAGAATGTTGAGTAATTTTTTTGATTTAATCCATTTTAATGGTGCTGAGAGTAGATTTTCTAGTATATATAATGCTGATCTAAGGGTAGTCTAGTGTCTCTTGTCTGTATATACGTATAATGCTGCTCTGAGAGCAAGGTGTCTCTAGTATATCTTATGCTGCTTTTGGGGGTAAGTTGTATCTAATATATGTAATGCTGCTCTGGGGGTGGAGTGTCTCTGGTACATCTAATGCTGCCCTGAGAGCAGTAGTGTATCATATCTACTGCTGCTTTGAGGGTAGGGAGTCTATAGCATATCTAATACTAAATGGGACGCTGATCGCTCTGGGAGTAGAGTGATTCTACTATGTCTAATTCTGCTCTTCTGTGAGTCCAATGGTCAGTTTAACACCTGTTTACTGTTAGTTGTTAACTGTTGTGGCTAGACAGTTCCTTATAATGTAGCTAGCTTACTGGCTGGCTAGCTAGCTGGATGTTTACCTGACAAGAAAGATTTTACAAATTTGTATTCAAAGTTATCCAACTATGTAGGTTAATGTAAAAAAACATAATCCTCCAAATGTCAGCTTGCAAAATATGTATTTATATATGCAAGAACCTGCGTACTTACCAGGCTGCTGCAGACTGAGAGCACGAGCGGGTACTGTATAACTAACTGTTCGCTCGTACATTCAAAGTTGGCCCCAACCAATCAGCTTCAACTGCAGGCTTACTCAGCGAACAAATCCAGTGTCGGTAAGCAAAGCAGGTGCGCGTGTACCCTCGGGGTAGAGCTACCCTCAGAACAGAGTTGAGGGAAGCTTTGTCAGTCCTGGGCAAAACGTAGGCGTTGCTATGCTTGCTCCAAAGACACTGTCCAAAGCAACTGTCCCTAACACCACGATTGATGGCTTCCCTGTACCCATCTCCTCCTAAGTCACGAGCCTCGATGTCATCCTGGACAACATTCTCTCCTTTGCCCCTCACACCTCCATAACTCGGGCCGCATTCTTTTACCTCTGCAACATCGCCAGACTTTGCCGTCCCTGTCTCAATCAAGTGTGCAATCAAGTCCTGGTCCACGTATTTATATCCTAACGCATGGAGTATTGCAATGCTGTTCTTTCAGGCTTTCCCACCAAACTACTAAACCGTCTTTAAATAATCCGAAATTCTGCTGCTCGCATCCTTACCCACGCCACACAAGTCCATCGACCACGTCACCCCAACTCTCATATAATTACAATATTGGGGTGCCCTGGTGGCTCACCGGGCTAAAGGCGCACACCACAAAGACCTGGGTTCACCAGCCAACTCTCATGTCTCACATTCTCTCTCCCACATTATCTGTCTACCTTCTGTCTTTTGAAAAAAAAAAAGAACATTGCCTCAAAAGAATGCATTTTTCTCTTATGGATACAGCATCGATGCGAAAAACAACAAAAAAAATGATTTAATGATATCGTAACCTACTTTAAATCTTCATGTTTTGATTATATATCTGTGCTAAATACAAATTTTATTCAAGATCCGACGCCATTTTTCAAAACATTACAGCACTGTTCAATTACACTTTGGTGTCAAGTGCACTGTTTTTCTGGATACTTGAATGCTGAAAATACGAGCATTGGTAAAGTGCGGCTCGCCGCAATAATAAAATTTTTCTGCGGCATTCTGTTTGCCACAATAATAGACTACTGATGTAAACTAAAACTGTCGACAAATCCAATAGGCTACATTGTATGAAGTGAGATGGGATGCCAAATGTCATCGCTAAAAAGGGAGGAGGTATGCTTATAAATAGTCCAGATCCTGTATGAGATTGCACAATGTACAGAAGCCTTACTCTTGCTGTTGCACTTGTGGATAAGATGCCACTCTGCCCGTCACAAACTGTGGTGTGTAGATAGGCTACAGTCTAGCATACATTCAAATACTGACCCACATTAAACTAGCGTCTCAATTCGAACTTGCCAGTCACACCATGCAGTATGGCGATCTATTTCCATACAGTCTTCTTTTGTTCTGGATTATACAATGTGGTACAGTATGGAGTTGCAGAGATCGCCACAATCAATTTATCCTCCATTGCTTCGTTGTCCATTTTATGTATTTCAGGTGGGAAGACATTTTTGATAACATAGTTCAACATGCCAAAGGACCGGGGCCGGATCTAGGCATGGGCACCGGGGGGAAATGCCCCACCAAATGCTCCGACTGCCCCACCAACCCGACCCAGCGTCATCACGATATTAAAAAATAACTGAAACTTTTTAGTTTTTTTTCTCTCACCCTTGTCGATTGGCCAATTATAAACAGGCCATATATGAATAATCCAAGCTTACTTATATCTGATTGGTTGGTCAGGCCATTTAAAAAAGCATTTTTGCCGCAAAAAACCTGGCCGCAGCGTTTTGAACCAATCACAATCTTTGGATGTTTTGCTTGCTGATTCCAAAGTACAAAGTACATTGCAATAGTCAAGTCTGGAGGAAATAAAAGCATGGCTGGCCTTTTCTAAATCTGAATCTGAAGAATCAAAATTACTTTTCCAATGGTATTCTAGAAAATGCTCGTCTTTTTTTTACCTCAAATATCGAAAACTGTTTATCTTCAGATTTTGATGAAACTTTTGTGTATACCAGATGCTTTGAATTGGATTTTAAAATGAATGAAATTGGAGTTGGCCTTATATTCAGGCATGTAGGTGAAGCAAACAAAACTCTTAAGATGGTTTACAACAACTTCCAGTTTACCTATCAGTATACAATTTTAATGCAGGCACACATGTTCACTACAAGAATGAATGCATGCATGCGTGCATCCGGA
>JAPMUY010003286.1:0-25376 GCA_026901105.3 Galaxias olidus
GACTGACACTGTTCATTTGAAATATCAAAGGGATATGATCCGCATGTAAAGTGTGGTCAAAGCTTCAGTAAATTCACACAGAAGGCTACATCGCCACCTGTTGTCAGAATACGTGTAGTGCAGTTAAAACCTCATCACCTGAAAACCGACCAATTATTTAGTTTTGTCTTCAGAAAAAATAAGAAAATGTAGCCTATATTAAAACCATGATCACTTTAACTTTCATTACTGTAAAAAAAAAGAAGAACCTTGAATTATATTCCGTATTCATTTTTTTTATTCACTACCAATTATCATTACAAATCACAGTAAAAATTGCTTCAAACTTGTGTTGAAAATAAGTGTTCACAGTTTATCACGTGACACCAGAACAAAGTGTTTTTCTGATGTCTTCACTACTTAGATTTAGACCTGGCTCAAATATTTGCTACAACAAGCTTGATGTAATGATAAAAACAAATATAGTATGGTACATAAAAGTGTATGGAAGATAAAATCCTCATGATTACAAACTTAATCTTCACAAGGTTAAGGCTACAAAAGCACTGTGTCTAAGTATTAAATGCTTTGTGTGTTACACAATTCAATGCACAGAAAATATAATGCTATAGCACAAAGTGTTGACATACACAAGGATTTAAAATGGATGTCCAAAGACGCACACCATCAAATGTAATTTTAGATCCTGAGTTCAGTTGACGAAAAAGTGTCCCAAATTTTTTTTGAAGTAATTTGTACTTAAAAAATATATAAAAATAACATATGTATATCAATAAGAAAGAATTTCCCTTTGAGGAGAAAAACATGTTTTACAATATTTTATACATTTAAAAACATGATTATACTTGACTTCTATTTGAGTCTAGACAAATATCAATTAATTGCCAAAATATTGTTAGGATTCTTAATTTAGTCAGCAACATATGCATGCTAATGGAATTCAATTTATCATCATTCAACCTGAGACCAAGTTCTGTTGTGAGATGTTCCCATTCTTATTTCTGCTCCGGTGTGTCGAATAGATCAATGTGTAGCAACTCAAAAGTAAAGTTTAAATAAAGCCTCTCGTCTCTGTCCCCGCCTCTGTTCCCCAACGCCAGTTATACTACCTGTATGTGTGTAACACTAATGCCAGGATAGGAAATATTAAAACGCAGCTTCTAAGAGCATAGTCAGAAAGGTAAGACTTAAAAAATATGAAAATACACAACTAGCAGGTGAGGCCTATCTAAAAGCAAAGGCTGTGATTTGTATTTGAAACTTTAAAAATATATTTACAAGATAGTATCAAAAGTCTGTATGCTGTTGAGGTTTGAAAGTTGAATTATTGAAAAATATTGATACAACTATCATCTACGGCTCTTTGAGGGGAAACTAACTCAGATAAAAAACAAACAGCTTCTTGAGCGTGGTCCCATTCTAAGTAACATTTACTGCATGTGCTTACGTGCATGTTGACTTGTAAGAGTATGCACGCAGCGTGAGTGTGTGTATGATTAGTGGTGTGTGTGATTTTTGGTGTGTGTGTGTGTGTGTGTTTGTGTGTCTGGGCTTTTTGGTGCATGTGTGTGTGTGTGTGTGTGTGTGTGTGTATACGTGTAATTATTGGTGTGTGTGTGTGTGTGTGTGTGTGTGTGTGTGTGTGTGTGTGTGTGTGTGTGTGTGTGTGTGTGTGTGTGTGTGTGTGTGTGTGTTTGTGTGTAATTATTGGTGTGTGTAGGTTGCAGTTTGACTCGTTTGTTTAGATCCTGCTTTGGCGTTTGGTTCTTCGTACTGGAGTCAGCTCAGTGCTCTTCCTCTTCCTCAGACTCCTCTTGCTGACAGAGAGGGGGCTCTCTGGGGTCGCTGCCTGCTTCCTGCTGCGTCTGGCAGGGGTGGGCCACGGACTGAGCAGCGTGGTGATGGACCTTCCTCTCAGAACTCGCGTTCCAACCACTGCAACCTCCTCTTCCTCATCTGAGCCACTGGGCTTCTCCTCCTCTTCCTCCTCCTGCTTCTCCTCTTCCTCCTCCTGTTTCTCCTTGTCTGCTATGTCTTCTTCTTCAAGCTGTAAGTTGATGGTATTTTCCTCAGCCTCTCTGTCATTCTCTACCCCATTTCCTATCTCCTCCTCCTCCTCCTCTGTATTCTCAGCGAGCACCTCCTCCCCCTCCTCCTCTGTATTCTCAGTGAGCACCTCCTTGTTCTCCTCCCCGTCCTCCTCCGTGTAGTCCACCGCCTCCCTCTGGCGGCTGGACCTGCGTTGAGGAAGTCCTCCCTCCTCTTCCTCGGGCGTTGCTCTGGATCTGCTCCTCAGCGTTCTGGTCACGACTGGTGGCTCCTCCTCATCTTCCTCTGCCTCGTGTGGTGGTTCAGTGGGCTGGTCATCTTCCTCTGCCTCGTGTGGTGGTTCAGTGGGCTGGTCATCTTCCTCTGCCTCGTGTGTTGGATCAGTGGGCTGGTCATCTTCCTCTTGCCCTGGGACCTCTGGGTCATCTTTTACCTCTTCTTCAACTGCCTCACTGGCTTCCTCCTCATCAGCTTCTTCTTCTTCAACAGCCTCAAGTGCCTCCTCCTCTTCCTCAGCTTCCTGTTCCTCTTCCAAAATGGCCGCTGGAAGTTCTTTAGCTACTTCCTCTAGAATCGTGGCAGTTTCTTCCTCGGTGGTTTTCTCAATGGCAGCCTCCTCAACCTGTCTCTGTTCCTCCTCCTCTTCTTCAACAGCGACAGGTAGTGCTTCTTCCTCGTTGCCTCCCTCTTCCCCCTCCTCTTTCTGCGGTTCTTTGCGGGCTCGTTTGGATCCCCGTCGCCCTGACTGCCGTGGCACCGCTTTTCTTTTTCCTCTCCGTGTGGATCTCGGTTCTATCATTTCCTCCTCCTCCTCTTCGTCCTGAGCTGCAGCTGTCTCCTCCTTTTCAACAGATGGTACCTCCAACACGCCAGCCGCAGCACTGTCCAGTACACTGTCATCCTTCTCCTCCACCACCTCCATCACCTCCTCCTCCTCCTCCACTTCCTTAATCTCCTCTGCCACAGCCTCCTGCTCACTTTCTGCCTTTTCCTCCTCTTCTTTTTTCTCGTCTTTCTCCTCGGCTGTCTCCTCCTCTCTGTTTTCCTCCTGTTCTATCACAGTTGGCTCCTCAGCTTTGGTTTCCTCCTCCTCTTCCTCCTCCTCCTCTTCCTCTTTCTGAACCGGTTTGCGTCCTCGTTTGGACTTGCGTCTTGGCGTAGCTTTGACAGTCTTCCTCCCTCTTCTGGTGGTTCTGGTTTCTACAGCAGGTTCTTCCTCTCCTGAGCTCCCTGCCTCCTCTTCCTCAGGCTGGGAAGTCTCCTCTTCCTCAGTAACTTCTGCAGGAGTTTCTTTGATCTCAGCTGTAGCAGACTCTACCACAGCTTCATGCTCCTCTTCTTCTTCAATCTGTTCTTTCACCTCTTCCTCTCTCTCTCCGTCTGTTTCTGCTGCCTGCTGGTCTTTCTTCTCCTCCTGGTCCTCCACTGGAGACTGTCGGCTTGTCATCTTCCGGTCCACCAGGACCACAGTGGCTCTCTGGAGCTTCCTAGATGGGGCCTGCTCCCCTGCTGCTGCTGCCTCCCCTTCAGCTAAGGCTTCTCCTGGAGGCAGCGCCCTCTCCTCCAGCCTGATCCTCTGTTTCTGCTCTTCAGCCAAGGCCTCTTCTCTGGGCTCCTCCCCACTGCTCCTCCTCCTCCTTCTCTACTGCTACGGCCTCCTCCTCCTCAGCTACTGGTGCCTCCTCTTCTACTGCCATAGCCTCCTCCTCCTCTACTGCTGGAGCCACTTCAACAGCTTCCTCCTCTACAGCTTGGGCCTCCTCTACAGGTGGGCCTCCCTGTGACTGGGGCCTCCTCTACTGCTGTTCCTCCTCCTCAGGACTCTGGTTTCCACAGCTGTTGGGGCCACCTCTTCCTCTTCAGCTGTTGGGGCCTCCTCTTCCTCTTTCTGAACCGGTTTGCCTCCTCCTCTACAGCTTGCCTCCTCTGCTGCTGTTGGGGCCTTTTACAGCTGGGGCCTCCCTCAACTTCTGGTGGTTCTGGTTTCTACAGCAGGCTGTTGGGGCCTTCCTCTTACAGCTGGGGCCTCCTCTGCTGCTCTTCCTCAGGCTGGGAAGTCTCCTCTTCTGCTGTTAACTCCTCTACAGCTGGGGCCTCCTCTACTGCTGTTTGATCTCAGCTGTTGGGGCCTCCTCTCTGCTGTTGGGGCCTTCTCCTCTTGGGGCTTCTTCAATCTGCTTTCACCTCCTCCTCTACTGGGGCCTCTCCGTCACTGTTTGGGGGCCTCCTGCCTGCTGGCCTTTCTTCTCCTCCTGGTCCTCCTCTACAGATGAGACTCTCAGCTGGGGCCTCCTCTATGCTGTTGGGGCCTCCAGGACTACAGCTGGGGCCTCCTCTACTGCTGTTGGCGCCTCCTCCTTTACAGATGGGGCCTCCCCTACTGCTGTTGGGGCCTCCTCTACAGATGGGGCCTCCTCTACTGCTGTCGGGGCCTCCTCCTTTACAGATGGGGCCTCCCCTACTGCTGTTGGGGCCTCCTCCTCTACAGATGGGGCCTCCTCTATGTTGGCTCCTCCTCTACTGCCATGGGGCCTCCTCTCCTCTACTGTTGGGGCTACAGATGGGGCCTCCTCTACAGCTGGGGCCTCCTCTACTGCTGTTGGGGCCTCCTCTACAGCTGGGGCCTCCTCTACTGCTGTTGGGGCCTCCTCTACAGATGGGGCCTCCTCTACTGCTGTTGGGGCCTCCTCTACAGCTGGGGCCTCCTCTACTGCTGTTGGGGCCTCCTCCTGTACAACTAGGGCTTCCTCTGCGACAGCCAGTAAAGACGCAGCGTCTTTCTCCTCCTTCAAAGTAACAGCTGTCTCCTCTTTCTCCTCCTCCTCCTGCTGAGTGTCACTGTGTTCCTCCTCTCTCTCAGTCCACTTGCCTTTACGCTTCCTGCCCGACATACGTTTGGGCGTGGCCGTGGGCGTGGCCCTGGCCCTCAGAGCTCTCGTTTGAACTACAGGAGGTTCCTCCTCCTCCTCCTCCTCTGAGGCTTTCTGCTGTGCTCCTGTTGTTGTTTCTCCTTCCATCTCTTTGTCTTCCTCTCCTCCTTCCTCCTGCTCCCCTCCGGTTTCAGCAGCGCTCTCGTCTTTGACTGGTTCCTCTGGAGGACCCTCTACTCCTATCTTCATCTCTTTCTCCTCTTCCTCAACTGCTGCTTTTTCACTCTCATCTGTTTTTGTAATTTCCACTTGTTTTGTTTCTTCTTCTACGGTTTCAGCCATTGCTTCTTCTTCCTGTACTGCTGCTACTTCCTCTTCCACAGCCTCTTCCTGTACAGCTGCTATTGGCTCCGCCTCCAGCTCTGGCTCCTCCTCCTCTGGCTCCTCCTCCTCAGGATGCTGGTATCGTAGGGGCTTCCTGGTCAGTGTTTCGCTCCTCACACCTCTCTTCTTCTTCTGGTCCACTTGGCTAGTCTCTTTCTCCTCCTTCTCCACTTTCCGTTGCCTCGTGGATTTGCGTCTTGGACTTCCCACCACTTCTTTTGTTGCTGTTGTCCTGAGACTCCTCCCCACGATAACTGGCTCCCAGGCCTTTGCTGTTGATCTTCCTGATTTTCTCGGCGTCACTTCCTGTACTGTTTCCTGAGGTTTGACAAGACGATTTGACTTCCGCATTGACTGAGCAGTTTCTTTATTTACCTCCTTAGTTTTGTTTTCTACTTCGACCACCTCCTGGTCTTTTGGCAGCTCTTCCAGTTCCTCGCCCAGGGAGACGCTGGCCTCCTCCACCTCAGACGCCACGTTCTCCACCTCCACCTGGGACTGGCTGTGGATGGTCTTCAGGTCGGTGAGGACCACCGAGGTTCTCTGCAGCGTCTCCTTAGAGTGTTCTGCTGCTGCCTTTTCAGTGTCTGTGTCCACCGTGTCCTGTCAGGTAGACAAAAGATCACCAGGGGACTTTGACAGTTTAAAATCAGAATCACTGCATAGATAAAACATATGTACATATATATAATTCTATGCAGGTATATATAGGTGAGAGGATGCACTGGTATTCACTAGGGCAGTGGTTTGTCCTCAAGGGCCCCGGCCTGCCAGGAACTGGATCTTCCCTAGTTCCGCTTTCAAGGCCTCACTGTATGTGTCAGGTGTGCAAGAAACTGTGAAGATGAAACACCTGGAATGGGTCTTGAGGACTGGGCTGGGAACCCCTGCACTAGGGTAATGTACTGCCATCCTGCACACAGAATTCAGAATTCAGTTGGTTGTTTTTGAATCCTCATTTTAATTCAATCTGTTTATTTCCTTTAAGCCAAACAATCCCAGGTTAGCAATGTCTAAATGGAAGGTGTTGATATTGTTCATAACCACTGTGCTGTTTGACAGACTGTGATGACGTCGGTGGTTGTGAATTACCTGATGACTTTGTCGTCAGAGACCTGTGCACTCTCTCTGATCATCCTCCTCTTCAGCCCACTGCTTCGTCCGCGCGCCGTCACAGGGGCCTCATCCACGTCTGGAAACACAAATACATCACTAACTGGGGGAAAGGTCACTGGTGATGATTTTTCAAAACGGGAGCACTAAGATAGTAATAAGATTGGGGAAAGTTATTAAATGCGTAGGAAATTAAATAGAAACTTCTTTAATGTGTTTCAGTTGTAGTTTCTGGGGGGGTGGATAAAAATGTAAATTTTCCTTTTTTATGTGCCTTTTCTTACAAAGTAAAATACTATGATGAATAAATAAATGGATTCTAAAAGTACTGACCTTTTGTTGATTTTACCATCGTCACTTCCTCCTAATCAAAATAAAAGAATTTATGGTACAATTGAAAAACCTGAGGATGTTTGAAATGCCAATGTTTATCGCTAATACTCTTTACTGTGGGAAATGTCTGAGTAGAACGTGATGATGTCAACGCACCACTATTTCAACGGTGTACTCCATGGCAACGTGTTCCCTGATGTGTGAGGTCACTTCCTCCATCACCACGTGGGTTTCCTGTGCCTCGCTGCTCACTGCTACCGACTCCTCCGTGAAGGACAGGTTCTTAGACAAAGCTGGGAGAAGACAGGAAAACACACAGACGTTTGAAGTGAGTGCCTGTTTCTATGTTAGGACAGGGCATCAGCTCTGAGACTGTCAATAAAACGCAGTGGAAATGAATTCTTTTTACTTTCTACACCAAAGCATTTCTTTCATCCTGGCTGGCAATGGGGCTGGTTCAGTGGGAACCAGCCCACTGGGTTGGGTTATACACGTTGGGTTATAGTGTAATGGGTTTCAGTGTAATGTAGTTAGATCATGGTTTGTGTTGGGTTATATGATACACAGTCAGTGTAATGTAGTTAGATCATGGTTTGTGTTGGGTTATATGATACACAGTCAGTGTAATGTAGTTAGAGCATGGTTTGTGTTGGATTATACACTGTCAGTGTAATGTAGTTAGATCCTGGTTTGGGTTGGGCTGGGATATACACATTGGGTTATACACAGTCAGTATAATGTAGTTAGATCCTGGTACCGGTCAGATCCATGGCCTGGATCCTGTTGGCGATGCAGGTCCGCTGGTTCAGCCCCCCCACTCCCTCCACCTCCCATAGAAGCTCCTGGTCCACAGGGTGCAGGCTGAGGTACTGGCTGCATACTGCAGGGGGCGACAGAGGACATCAGGGCTAGGTAAACAGGGAGTGTTAGCTATGATAGGGTCAGCTTTTCTGACCTTTAGGCTAAAGCATTGGTCAGACATTAAAGGGGGAAACCACTGTTCCTTGAGGTGAGAGTACCTTTGAACATGGATTTGGACAGCGGGTACCTCAGACCCAGACTGTCCTCTTTGTGACTGTCCACAAAGTCCTCCAGCATCTGCAGGCCCAGCCCATTACCACGGCAACACTTCCTGACAAACATGGAGTCCAGGACAGGAAGTTGGTAGCACTGGGTGACGAAGGAGCTGCATAGGCTGCCTGTGTGAAGAACAGACCACAGCCTGGTCAGTAAGGAAGCTAGCACAGCCTGGTCAGTAAGGAAGCTAGCACAGCTTGGTCAGTAAGGAAGCTAGCACAGCGTGGACAGTAAGGAAGCTAGCACAGCCTGGTCAGTAAGAAAGCTAGCACAGCCTGGTCAGTAAGGAAGCTAGCACAGCCTGGTCAGTAAGGAAGCTAGCACAGCCTGGTCAGTAAGAAAGCTAGCACAGCCTGGTCAGTAAGGAAGCTAGCACAGCCTGGTCAGTAAGGAAGTGTGAGAATAATCATGAACGCTAATGCTGAGTTGAGTGCAAAAGGGGGCAAACCGGAAACTGAATAACAGGAAATACAGGGGGGGATGTTATGTGAGGCGTAAAAACCTAACAGAAGCTAGCACAGCTTGGTCAGTAAGGAAGCTAGCACAGCCTGGTCAGTAAGGAAGCTAGCACAGCTTGGTTTAGATATTTCAATATTATTTTTTTCAGTTCAGTTGAATTCAGTCCAGCACCATATTCAACAGTATTCCATTTGAACAGTTCTATCTTTTTTTCAAGGGCATTCTTAATGCATTGATCTTAATAATTCATCTTAAAAGACTAGCCAGTGTGTTGTTAAACATGAGGTTTGACACAACAGTCTCACAGTGTGTTCAATAATTGATGCACCACACAACAGTGTGTTGTTACCTGAAAATGACTACCAACAGTCATACAGTGAGTTGTTACTGGGGATTTAATAAAAGTCTACAGTGTTACCCTGATTCAGTCTACAGTACACTGTTACCTGAGGGACACCTACACTTCACTGTTACCTGAGGGTTTGATAAAACAGTCTACAGTGTGTTGTTACCTGATTTGATACAACAGTATACAGTGTGTTGTTACCTGAGGGTTTGATAGAACAGTCTACAGTGTGTTGTTACCTGAGGTTTTGATAGAACAGTCTACACAGTGTGACTCACAGTGTGTTGTTACCTGAGGGTTTGATAGAACAGTCTACAGTGTCACTGTTACCTGAGGGTTTGATAGGACAGTCTACAGTACCTGAGGGTGTGATAGAACAGTGTGTGTTTACCTGAGGGTTTGATTAACAGTCTACAGTGTGTTGTTACCTGAGGGTTTGATAGGACAGTCTACAGTACACTGTTACCTGAGGGTTTGATAGAACAGTCTACAGTACACTGTTACCTGAGGGTTTGATAGAACAGTCTACAGTGTGTTGTTACCTGAGGGTTTGATAGAACAGTCTACAGTGTGTTGTTACCTGAGGGTTTGATAGAACAGTCTACAGTACACTGTTACCTGAGGGTTTGACAGAACAGTCTACAGTGTGTTGTTACCTGAGGGTTTGACAGAATAGTCTACAGTGTGTTGTTACCTGAGGGTTTGATGGGATAGTCTACAGTGTGTTGTTACCTGAGGGTTTGACAGAACAGTCTACAGTGTGTTGTTACCTGAGGGTTTGACAGAACAGTCTACAGTGTTTTGTTACCTGAGGGTTTGACAGAACAGTCTACAGTGTGTTGTTACCTGAGGGTTTGACAGAACAGTCTACAGTGTGTTGTTACCTGAGGGTTTGACAGAACAGTCTACAGTGTGTTGTTACCTGAGGGTTTGACAGAACAGTCTACAGTGTGTTGTTACCTGAGGGTTTGATAGAACAGTCTACAGTGTGTTGTTACCTGAGGGTTTGATAGAACAGTCTACAGTGTGTTGTTACCTGAGGGTTTTATGGGATAGTCTACAGTGTGTTGTTACCTGAGGGTTTGACAGAACAGTCTACAGTGTGTTGTTACCTGAGGGTTTGACAGAACAGTCTACAGTGTGTTGTTACCTGAGGGTTTGACAGAACAGTCTACAGTGTGTTGTTACCTGAGGGTTTGACAGAATAGAACCCAACAGCCTCCCCTTCTTTCCAGAGGATCTTGGCGTGATCGTTCTCTCCGTGACACAGGAAAGGAAGCTCATCAGAACCCATTTCCTTCGCCCTGTAGACGACTCGGTTCAGGATGTACAACACGATCCTCTCCCCCACGTTCTCTACCTGGATGGACCATCGAAGAAGAAAACTGTCGCTCACATAATCCTATTTAGTTAAACTGTCCCAATGGGAAGCAGAGGGAGTTCTGTTTTATCAAACACATACAGAAACTAAGCTGTTGAAGTTCCCCATGTTCACTGGCTAGTGAGAAGTTTAACCAATGAATTCAACCCCTCCTTAATCTCTCCATTACTGTTGCTTTGCGGGCGTGTGAGCAGTACCTCCACTGGTCCGTCCCTAGCCGAGTCGGTGGTCTTCAGGATGTCGTCCACAGTCCACCAGCGGCCCAGCAGGAAGAGGCCCACAGCCGTGAACTGGTCCTCAGGGGAGAAGAGGGCCAGCACTCTGTGTCGATCGTTGGTTCCATACACAGGCACAAAGCCTACGTTAGGCAAACCGATGGGCACCTGCAGCAGAGAGAACACTGTGTTAGCTGTGTTACTGTCCCAGGTGAAACTGTGTTAGCTGTGTTACTGTCCCAGGTGAAACTGTGTTAGCTGTGTTACTGTCCCAGGTGATACTGTGTTAGCTGTGTTACTGTCCCAGGTGATACTGTGTTAGCTGTGTGTTACTGTCCCAGGTGATACTGTGTTACCTGTGTTACTGTCCCAGGTGATACTGTGTTAGCTGTGTGTTACTGTCCCAGGTGAAACTGTGTTAGCTGTGTTACTGTCCCAGGTGATACTGTGTTACCTGTGTGTTACTGTCCCAGGTGATACTGTGTTAGCTGTGTTACTGTCCCAGGTGATACTGTGTTAACTGTGTTACTGTCCCAGGTGATACTGTGTTAGCTGTGTTACTGTCCCAGGTTACTGTGTTATCTGTGTGTTACTGTCCCAGGTGATACTGTGTTAGCTGTGTGTTACTGTCCCAGGTTACTGTGTTAGCTGTGTTACTGTCCCAGGTGATACTGTGTTAGCTGTGTGTTACTGTCCCGGGTGAAACTGTGTTAGCTGTGTGTTACTGTCCCAGGTGATACTGTGTTAGCTGTGTTACTGTCCCAGGTGATACTGTGTTAGCTGTGTTACTGTCCCAGGTGAAACTATGTTAGCTGTGTTACTGTCCCAGGTGATACTGTGTTAGCTGTGTGTTACTGTCCCAGGTGATACTGTGTTAGCTGTGTGTTACTGTCCCAGGTGAAACTGTGTTAGCTGTGTTACTGTCCCAGGTGATACTGTGTTAGCTGTGTTACTGTCCCAGGTGATACTGTGTTAGCTGTGTGTTACTGTCCCAGGTGATACTGTGTTAGCTGTGTGTTACTGTCCCAGGTGAAACTGTGTTAGCTGTGTGTTACTGTCCCAGGTGAAACTGTGTTAACTGTGTTACTGTCCCAGGTGATACTGTGTTACCTGTGTTACTGTCCCAGGTGATACTGTGTTAGCTGTGTGTTACTGTCCCAGGTGATACTGTGTTAGCTGTGTGTTACTGTGTGTGTGTTACTGTCCCAGGTGAAACTGTGTTAGCTGTGTTACTGTCCCAGGTGAAACTGTGTTAGCTGTGTGTTACTGTCCCGGGTGATACTGTGTTAACTGTGTTACTGTCCCAGGTGAAACTGTGTTAGCTGTGTTACTGTCCAAGGTGAAACTGTGTTAGCTGTGTTACTGTCCCAGGTGATACTGTGTTACCTGTGTTACTGTCCCAGGTGAAACTGTGTTAGCTGTGTTACCTGTGTGTTATTGCTGAGCGTGAGTTGCTGAGGGGTGTCAGGGTTGCTATGCAACAGGCTGGTCATGTAGTCCTGGGCGGAACGTTCCAGAGCTTCGTGGCTCACATCAGCCAGCATGTCCACAGGGAACTCCATCCCTGCCCTGAGACAATAGACTCTGGATCAGAACTGAAGGAGAGAGCAGGGCCGGTGTGGAGGCCACAGGAACAACAAACAGACTCTGGATCAGTACTGAAGGAGAGAGCAGGGCCGGTGTGGAGGCCACAGGAACAACAAACAGACTCTGGATCAGTACTGAAGGAGAGAGCAGGGCCGGTGTGGAGGCCACAGGAACAACAAACAGACTCTGGATCAGCACTGAAGAGAGAGCAGGGCCGGTGTGGAGGCCACAGGAACAACAAACAGACTCTGGATCAGTACTGAAGGAGAGTTTAGGACCTCTGTGAAGGCTAACTGCACAACAATACATGTTACTGAATACAGTCATGAATATTCATATTCAGGCTAAGATTTTATTTATTTATTTTCATCAGATCAGTCAAAAAAGTCAAATCTAAATGAGTATCAATAACTGACATCGAATCTGTTGATGTGTGAGTAGATAGTGTCTAAGGTTCATAGTAAACCCTTTGTAGTTTCAGCATCAAATCACATTCCAGCGATCATGTCAGAGGCCAAACATTCTTAAAAACTACATCTCCCATAATTCCACAAATCTAGGTCAATGGTGTTTCAGCAGATTTAAAGGCGGAATCCTGAGTCTAAAAATAGGTACAAGAGCTGGTAGCCCAGCCACACAGACAACATGTAGGCTCTGACATGTACACAACATGTCCTTTTAGTCAGTGCTACAGCACAGGCAGCCCACAGCCCCACTGTAGAGAAAATACATACATGTGTTGGGCTTCAGGACATCATAAACTTTATTTGTTTAAAGATGTATATGTTAAAGCGTGTTCCAGTTCACTAAGACTAACATCAGTATAGAGTAAGGGGTACATTTGGGCATCGTAACGGATGTTTGAGCCTGAGCAGTAGTTCAGACTTAGGGAAGGGTCAGGGTCGTCATAGAGACAGCATGTGCCTCTCTGAGATGCTGAAGACCAGTGTTTTGTGTTCTTAGGCAAAAGCATAATAAGAGTAGGCAAACGTGTTTTTATATGCCTACGTGTCCTTTCAACGCTGGGAGTTCACACATGTTCCCCCTTGACAAACAGAATGATTTACAGTATTTAGTTTAGAGCGATACACTCGTTACTTTGTAAACACATAAGAAGTTACTATGTAGTTTGACTGGAGCGTCCGTAGTGATTTCTATGTGCAGACCAGCGCTCTGCTTTCCTTCATTAAACTTGTTTGTTGTTGTTGTCTCCCTCTTGTTTAATTGGTTATTTCCTGTGGTTAAGTGAAAGTAACCATGACAACAGACAAGTATCACTGGAGCTTATAGAGCTATGCTAGCTGTCCCTCCAGACACCAGCGACCCACTGACACGACGAGGCTGCCTGGCTGCTTCTCTGAGCAGGGTCAGAGAGGACAGGGGAAAGCCCAGAGCCATGTTTGACCCCTACACTCCTGCACAGAGGAGCCAATAAGACCCCTACACTCCTGCACAGAGGAGCCAATAAGACCTCTTCACTCCTGCACAGAGGAGCCAATAAGACCCCTACACTCCTGCACAGAGGAGCCAATAAGATTAGCACGGATATACGGATAGCAATATGAATATAAAGACTAACTAATCCACATTATAGACTAGCACGGATATACGGATAGCAATATGAATATAAAGACTAACTAATCCACATTATTGTCTAAATGCCAACCTTTCCACTCCAAACACAGGTCCAACACAACAAATCTAAACAAACATTTCCACCTGCCCTAAAGAAGGCTGTTAGAGCCGCTACGCCTGGGCTGTTATTTTGTCCTGTATTTGTAAGAATTGAATTATGGAATAGCCATCTCAATAAAGGCTTTCTAACAACATGACTTTGCCTTGGATCTTCTTTCTGTTTGGAACATGTCCCTGTGTTTCATATGATTGTACTTCCCACTAGAGAGAGAACAAGCTGAAACATAGCTCTCATTGGACGGCTGACAGCCCAGAAGAGGCCGGAGGCTAACAGAACCAGAACGTTTGAAAGCACAAGGCCTCTAGCCTGCAGGAACCAGGGAAACCAGCTGCACAGACCAGAGACCTGTGGAGAGAAACCAGCTGCACAGACCAGAGACCTGTGGAGAGAAACCAGCTGCACAGACCAGAGACCTGTGGAGGGAAACCAGCTGCACAGACCAGAGACCTGTGGAGAGAAACCAGCTGCACAGACCAGAGACCTGTGGAGAGAAACCAGCTGAACTGATCAGAGACCTGTGGAGAGAAACCAGCTGCACAGACCAGAGACCTGTGGAGAGAAACAAGCTGAACTGATCAGAGAATATATCAGAGAGCTGTAGAGACATACAGAAACCAGCTGAACTGATCAGAGAGCTGTAGAGACATACAGAAACACGTTGAACTGATCACAGAGCTGTAGAGTCATACAGAAATAAGCTGAACTGATCAGAGAGCTGTAGAGACATACAGAAATAAGCTGAACTGATCAGAGAGCAGATCAGAGAGCTGTGTGGAGACAGAGAAACAGCACGCTTACACACACCTCAGAACAGTGACACAGAGAGTCTTGTGTAAGAGAGGAGATCACCTACAAAACAACACACCCCAGAACAGTGACACAGAGAGAGTCTTGTGTAAGAGAGGAGATCACCTACAAAACAACACACCCCAGAACAGTGACACAGAGAGAGTCTTGTGTAAGAGAGGATATCACCTACAAAACAACAGAGAACAGTGACACAGAGAGAGTCTTGTGTAAGAGAGGAGATCACCTACAAAACAACACACCCCAGAACAGTGACACAGAGAGAGTCTTGTGTAAGAGAGGAGATCACCTACAAAACACACCCCAGAACAGTGACACACAGAGAGTCTTGTGTAAGAGAGGAGATCACCTACAAAACAACACACCCCAGAACAGTGACACAGAGAGAGTCTTGTGTAAGAGAGGAGATCACCTACAAAACAACACACCCCAGAACAGTGACACACAGAGAGTCAAGTGCAGATCCAAAACAACAGTGTGTAGCCTAACACACACACACACACACACGCACACGCACACGCACACACACACACACACACACACACACAGCGTGTTGCCCTGCACTGTGACACACTTTGTCTCATAGCAGTGCTGCTGGTCCCTCTCCCACCGTCAAAGCATCAGTGTCTAGACTCTAACGTTGTAAGCAGACCATTCTGACACACAGCTTTAATCCAGCCCTCTTCCTAACCACACTAAGTCTATCAGTAACCTATAGCTGCTTGTGTTTGTAGTAGTATCACTAACAGTAAACTATAGCTGCTTGTGTTAGTAATAGTATCACTAACAGTAAACTATAGCTGCTTGTGTTTGTAGTAGAATCCCTAACAGTAAACTATAGCTGCTTGTGTTTGTAGTAGAATCACTAACAGTAAACTATAGCTGCTTGTGTTTGTAATAGTATCACTAACAGTAAACTATAGCTGCTTGTGTTTGTAGTAGAATCACTAACAGTAAACTATAGCTGCTTGTGTTTGTAGTAATATCACTAACAGTAAACTATAGCTGCTTGTGTTTGTAGTAGTATCACTAACAGTAAACTATAGCTGCTTGTGTTTGTAGTAGAATCACTAACAGTAAACTATAGCTGCTTGTGTTTGTAGTAGAATCACTAACAGTAAACTATAGCTGCTTGTGTTTGTAGTAGAATCACTAACAGTAAACTATAGCTGCTGGTGTTTGTAGTAGAATCACTAACAGTAAACTATAGCTGCTTGTGTTTGTAATAGTATCACTAACAGTAAACTATAGCTGCTTGTGTTTGTAGTAGAATCACTAACAGTAAACTATAGCTGCTTGTGTTTGTAGTAGAATCACTAACAGTAAACTATAGCTGCTTGTGTTTGTAGTTGTAGTATTAACAATAAACTATAGTTGCTTGTGTTAGTAGTAGTAGTATTAACAGTAAACTATAGTTGCTCGTGTTAGTAGTAGTAGTTAACAGTAAACTATAGTTGTTGGTGTTAGTAGCAGTAGTTAGTATTAACAGTAAACTATAGTTGTTGGTGTTAGTAGTAGTAGTTAACAGTAAACTATAGTTGTTGGTGTTAGTAGCAGTAGTTAGTGTTAACAGTAAACTATAGTTGCTCGTGTTAGTAGTAGTAGTTAGTATTAACAGTAAACTATAGTTGCTCGTGTTAGTAGCAGTAGTAGTATTAACAGTAAACTATAGTTGCTCGTGTTAGTAGTAGTATTAACAGTAAACTATAGTTGCTCGTGTTAGTAGTAGTAGTTAGTAACCTACAACCTAACCCTGACCCTACAACCTGACCCTAACCCTAACCCTAACCCTAACCCTAACCCCCTGTAACCTACAACCTAACCCTGACCCTACAACCTGACCCTAACCCTAACCCCCTGTGACCTACAACCTAACCCTGACCCTACAACCTGACCCTAACCCTAACCCTAACCCCCTGTAACCTACAACCTAACCCTAACCCTACAACCTGACCCTAACCCTAACCCTAACCCCCTGTAACCTACAACCTAACCCTAACCCTAACCCTAACCCTAACCCCCTGTAACCTACAACCTAACCCTAACCCTAACCCTAACCCTCACTCGCAGCCTAACCCTACAACCTGACCCTAACCCTAACCCTAACCCCCTGTAACCTACAACCTAACCCTAACCCTACAACCTAACCCTAAACCTAGCCCTAACCCCCTGTAACCTACAACCTAACCCTAACCCTAACCCCCTGTAACCTACAGCCTAACCCTAACCCTACAACTTGACCCCAACCCTAAACCTAACCCTAACCCCCTGTAACCTACAGCCTAACCCTAACCCTAGCCCTAACCCTAACCTTAACCCCCTGTAACCTACAGCCTAACCCTAACCCTAGCCCTAACCCTAGCCTTAACCCCCTGTAACCTACAGCCTAACCCTAACCCTAACCCTAGCCTTAACCCCCTGTAACCTACAGCCTAACCCTAACCCTACAGCCTAACCCTGACACTACAGCCTAACCCTAACCCTACAGCCTAACCCTGACCCTAACCCTACAGCCTAACCCTGACCCTACAGTCTAACCCTAACCTTAACCCTACAGCCTAACCCTAACCCTACAGCCTAACCCTGACCCTAACCCTACAGCCTAACCCTGACCCTACAGCCTAACCCTAACTCTAACCCTACAGCCTAACCCTAACCCTAACCCTACAGCCTAACCCTAACCCTGACCCCCTACAGCACCACAAGATAAACAGATACACACTGCCTCTAACCCTGTAACCTACAGCCATTACCAGGGCACCCATACAAACATCCGCGCTCTCACAAAGCCCTAATAAACAGATACACACACCTCCCCACCTCTCTGTCATCCACACACCTCCCCACCTCTCTGTCATCCACACAGCTCCCCACCTCTCTGTCATCCACACACCTCCCCACCTCTCTGTCATCCACACAGCTCCCCACCTCTCTGTCATCCACACACCTCCCCACCTCTCTGTCATCCACACACCTCCCCACCTCTCTGTCATCCACACACCTCCCCACCTCTCTGTCATCCACACACCACCCCACCTCTCTGTCATCCACACAGCTCCCCACCTCTCTGTCATCCACACACCTCCCCACCTCTCTGTCATCCACACAGCTCCCCACCTCTCTGTCATCCACACACCTCCCCACCTCTCTGTCATCCACACACCTCCCCACCTCTCTGTCATCCACACACCTCCCCACCTCTCTCCTCTCTGTCATCCACACACCTCCCCACCTCTCTGTCATCCACACAGCTCCCCACCTCTCTGTCATCCACACACCTCCCCACCTCTCTGTCATCCACACAGCTCCCCACCTCTCTGTCATCCACACACCTCCCCACCTCTCTGTCATCCACACAGCTTCCTGGAACGGCTGCCCAGATAGGTCATAAGTCATAGGTCGTGATGTGGTGGGTTTCAACAAAGCAACCAGAAGTGCTTCACTCTTCAACTGGTTACAAACGCCATTCTGACACACAAAGCCTTTCCTCGTCAAAGTTTAAAGACTGATTTAAATGCATCTTAAATATCTATTTAGTCATTTCTGCTGTCAGGGAATTTGAATATTATTTTTATCTGTATAATTGTTCTCACAACAAGCTCTAAGTGGAAAAAAAATTTAAACACATGTAAAAACTACAAATGTACATATTAAATGTCACTAAATAATACGATTTAGATCCTGGGAGTCCTGTTTCAGACTTGCTGCTTAGGTGTAGTGGAGGGAAAAGTGTCAAATGTTACATACACTAGGGGCTGGCAGGGGCCTCCGACACTGTGCCACACACACACACACACACACACACACACACACACACACACACACAAACACACTGGAGGGAGGGGCTGGCAGGGGCCTCTGGCACACATGGCACAGACACACACACACACACACACACACACACACACACACACACACACACACACACACACACACACACTGGAGGGAGGGGCTGGCAGGGGCCTCTGGCACACATGGCACAAACACACACACACACACACATGTGCCACACGCACACACACACACACCCACACACCCACACACACAATCACACTGGAGGGAGGGGCTGGCAGGGGCCTTGGACACATGTGCCACACACACACACACACACACACACACACACACACACACTCACACACACACACACACACAAACACACTGCAGGGAGGGGCAGGCAGGGGCCTCTGGCACACATGCCACAAAAACACACACACACACACACACACACACAGCTCTGCTTCCTTGGTCGTTCGCTCAGACAGGCAAACAATTGTGTCCAGTTATCTCTTAGAGAGGAAATATGAACCTGTAGATCAGTAAGAATCATAGAGCTCTTCAGTCTGTGTACACAAATACACATTCAATGGAATCGCATTTCTTCTTGTGTGTTCCTGTGAAAAACAATGAAGCTCTGCCATGGATCATTTACATTTCCGTAAACTAACCAATTAAACACACGGAAGAAACAAGCAATGATCAAGTACAACGTTATTGATGTTTACAGAGTCAGAGTCTGTACAAAGAGAAATTACTACGGTCAGGTCAGTAAGTAACAACATAGTCTAATTAGGTGTCATGGTTGACACAGTTATATTGGTCTTAAACTACTCAAATCATCCCATTGGTCAAGAGGGAACACATGTGTTAACTCCCAGTATCGACAAGTACCGTACACATATCTGCATGTTATGGCCGAGACACACTCAGTGTCTCCGAAAGGAACATACAATCTCTTTGGCTATCTGACGTAGACACATGCTGTTAGACTTGAACATCCATGAGGATGCCAAACTTTCCGTTACAGGGCGCGCACACACACACACACACACACACACACACACACACACACACACACACACACACACACACACACACACACACACACACAGACACACAGACACACACACACACAGACACACACACACACACACACAGACACATGCACACAGACACACACAAACGCACACACAAACGCGCACACAGACACACTGCGGTGCCCCAGCCTATGGCAGGTTCCCCACAGAAGAGGGAAAAGGGGGGAGCCGGCCCTTTAAGGGAAGGCTGAGGCTGGGAGAGCTAATTGAAGGCCACTACATTCCCCTGCACCTTCTTAGGTCCTGGCCACTCCCCCCACCTGTAATCAATTAAGCTCAATCTATTTAAGCTTTAGGTGCTGGCTACCAGAGAGAGAAGGACTCCAGAGGCTGAGGACACAGCGAGGAGCACATACCACGTCAAGAAGTAAAGGAGACAAGACCACAAACCCAGGAGAAGGGAACCCCAGAAAAGGAACCCGGACAGGTTGGCCCCTCACACCCTCGACTGAATTAACCCCCCGATTTACCTCTCTGCCTCTCTTTCACCCAGGAGGAGTTCGGCGCCGCCTCTCAATTGAAGACCCCGGTCCGGGAAGAAGTTTTGTTGCATTATTACCCCCCGTCCCTTGCCCCCACCGTTTTTATCATTAAACAAGTACTCACCTTACCCCTGCTCTCCTGGTATTCCTCAGTCCAACCCAAAACCCCTCCCCTGCACAACGAGGCTTGCCACAACACACACACACAGACACACACGCACGCACACACACACTTCAATACGTGGGCTGGTCCCCTCCTTCCACACAAACAAAGGCATGTCCCAGCTCCCCAGGTACACTCCTTGGATCCCAGAGGAGGGTCCTCCCAGGTACAAAGACTCCAAGCACCAGAGAACTAAAGCACGTTGTAAAAAGAGTATAGCATAGTATGTGTCATCTATTTCTTTATTTCAGACAACATACACTGCATGCATGTGTGTAGTTCTTTGTGCACTGCAAATGCTGTTAAGGCTACTGCTAACACTTGATGGTCATCTTTCACATGAACGCGCCATGAATGTAACATTACGATATTATATTGTAGCTTGTGTTTATTGAATCGTGTTTTGATAGCTGCTATAACAATTAAAGTTTCCCTCTGAACCACTAAAGTTATTCATATATAAGTGAAAGAGAAGGGAAATGCAGACATACAGTCAAGAAAGAGAGCAACGATCTTAAGGCCAGACGCCACAGGTGAATAGGGTAACAATGTTAACTAATAGATATCCCCATGAAACCTCCGCATATTAGAGGCAAAGGCTGTTACAGAAGGATTTTGATCTGTCTTCTATATGTCTTTTTATCACTCCATAAATCTGTAAATACTGCAAACAGACAGAAAAAACTTTTTTGCCATGTTTTAGAAATAAAATGTTATACAATCACCTTATATTTAAATCAAACGTACCTGACTTGATGTGTGGCCGTGTAAATAGACTACTGGTAAATGTTTGGGTCAGCGTTAATTGTTCTAAACCGATTTGATCGCTCCTTTTAAGGCGTAGTTGAATTGGAGTTCCCTTTGCTGCCTCAGGTGAAGAGAGAGAAGGAAAGAGGAGCAAACTGCCTGAGTCCACAGCAGCAGACAGGTTTACAAAGTGCCTGAGTCCACAGCAGCAGACAGGTTTACAAAGTGCCTGAGTCCACAGCAGCAGACAGGTTTACAAAGTGCCTGAGTCCACAGCAGCAGACAGGTTTACAAAGTGCCTGAGTCCACAGCAGCAGACAGGTTTACAAAGTGCCTGAGTCCACAGCAGCAGACAGGTTTACAAAGTGCCTGAGTCCACAGCAGCAGACAGGTTTACAAAGTGCCTGAGTCCACAGCAGCAGGCAGGTTTACAAAGTGCCTGAGTCCACAGCAGCAGACAGGTTTACAAAGTGCCTGAGTCCACAGCAGCAGACAGGTTTACAAAGTGCCTGAGTCCACAGCAGCAGACAGGTTTACAAAGTGCCTGAGTCCACAGCAGCAGGCAGGTTTACAAAGTGCCTGAGTCCGACACGGAGGTAGAGTGGGCGTGCGGGGAGGGGCACTCTGAAGAGGTATTATGTCACCTATAGCCAGAAGGCATGTTCCATAGAGGGCGGCTCTGATCAAAATTGCTTTGAATTTGGCATAGAATGCAAATATCCTTTATCTATGCGAAAATTACACAATCGCACAAATAACGATGAAGTTGTTTTTGTTGGTAGCTACGAAATACACCCCCCACCCCCCCCCCCCCCCCCAGATGAGCCTTTTATAGCCTTGTAACCTAGTCACATAAAAGCATTTTTTTAAAGGGTTGCCACTATTTTGAAAATTCTGACTAGTCATCATCATTATCAACATCCATTTTCCTAGTCCAGTGATTCGAGAGGATTTAGTAAAGGAGCAATATGCCTTTGTTGTCTAACCTTTTATTCATCATCATCATCATCATCATAATCATCATCATCATCTTCATCCGCTTTGTCCGGGGTCGGGTCGCGGAGGTAACAGTTCCAGCAGGGCATCCCAAACTTCCCTTTTCCGGGCCACATTAACCAGCTCTGACTGGGGGATTCCAAGGCGTTCCCAGGCCAGTGTGGAGATATAATCCCTCCACCTGGTCCTAGGTCTGTCCCGCGGCCTCCGCCCAGCTGGACGTGCCTGGAACACCTCCCTAGGGAGGCGGCCAGGTGGCATCCTTACTAGATGCCCGAACCACCTCAACTGGCTCCTTTCTACGCAAAGAAGCAGCGGCTCTACTCCGAGTCCCTCACAAATGGCTGAACTTCTCACCCTTCGCAACCTTTATTCGGTCAGCTTATTTCTGTAGAGGAGGTAGAGAGTGCTATCTCTGGGTATTATCTTCAGGATCGAATGTTGGTAAGGAAATGGATTCCTCATGGAGGACGTTCTATGGGTGACCCTGTCGTACAAATTGTGGTGCCTCAAAAATATCAGAACTTGATTTTGCTTGCTTCGCATGATGGCATTGTTGGTCATCTAGGGGTTCGTAAGACGTATGAGCAAATTCTGCGTACATTAGAACGTGCCGTACTTGCCAGTTGACTGGGAAACCGAACCAGACTATTACATACCACACATACACACACACACACACACACACACACACGTACACACACACACACACACACACACAAACACACACACACACACACACACACACACACACACACGTACACAGACACACACACACACACGCACACAGACACATACACAAACAACCACACACACACACACACACACATACACACGTACACACACACACACACACACGCACACACACACACACACACACACACACACACACACACACACATGCAACAGTACATTGTGTCCTTAATGCGCAGAACTTTAGGGAAGTAGTAACTGCTAGGATCAAACAGTATACAACATAACAACAAACACATTATTATTATTAACCTTAACCCTGACCCTAACCCTGACCCTAACCCTAACACTGACACACTGCATCACAGGACACCATTATCTCTCTGTGTATCTCTATAGCCAGACCCTAACCCTAACAGTAACCCTGACACACTGCATCACAGGACACCATTATCTCTCTGTGTACTCTATCTCTATAGCCAGACCCCACGCTGTCAAACAGCATCACAAACCAAGCAGAAACACATGCTGTGTGTCTGTGTTTATGTAATACCTACCAGTGACTGTGTGTGTGTGCGTGTGTGAGAGTGTGTGTACGTGTGTGTGTGAGATTGTGTGTATGTGAGAGGTTCTATTGAAAAGCAGTCCATTCAAAGTCTGTCCATTCCTCCACTCTAATGTCTGTTCATCCTTCTTCACCTCCACTCCACCCTTCTCTCTCTCTAATATTCTGTTGTGTTTTGGTGATGCACTGTGTAGTCCTCTAGTGTTTCACTCCTCTGTCTATGTTTGGAACTGCCTGAGGTAACTTCTCTTAGGTTTTTAATCTAACATCGTATCTGAATGGATGGAGTCTGTCCATGGCCATCAACAAACTGTAATCTGTAAACAACAAACTGTAATCTGTAATCCACAAACTGTAATCTGTAATCAGGCAACTGTAATCTGTAATCAGCAAACTACACGCTGCTGTCTGTTGGTCATGTATGTTTTCCTTTCCACGGTTCCTGTTACTGTGACACACGTCAAGCAACTGACGAGCCAAGTGTCCTGCCCAGATCTCAGGGTATCCTACTGTTCATTCATTACCATCATATCTCCTACTGTTCATTCATTACCATCATATCTCCTACTGTTCAGACCAGACCTCAGGGTATCCTACTGTTCATTCATTACCATCATATCTCCTAATGTTCAGACCAGACCTCAGGGTATCCTACTGTTCATTCATTACCATCATATCTCCTACTGTTCATTCATTACCATCATATCTCCTACTGTTCATTCATTACCATCATATCTCCTACTGTTCATTCATTACCATCATATCTCCTACTGTTCATTCATTACCATCATATCTCCTACTGTTCATTCATTACCATCATATATCCTACTGTTCATTCATTACCATCATATCTCCTACTGTTCATTCATTACCATCATATCTCCTACTGTTCAGACCAGACCTCAGGGTATCCTACTGTTCATTCATTACCATCATATCTCCTACTGTCCTGCCCAGACCTCAGGGTATCCTACTGTTCATTCATTACCATCATATCTCCTACTGTTCATTCATTACCATCATATCTCCTACTGTTCAGACCAGACCTCAGGGTATCCTACTGTTCATTCATTACCATATCCTACTGTTCATTCATTACCATCATATCTCCTACTGTTCAGACCAGACCTCAGGGTATCCTACTGTTCATTCATCACCATCATATCTCCTACTGTTCAGACCAGACCTCAGGGTATCCTACTGTTCATTCATTACCATCATATCTCCTACTGTTCAGACCAGACCTCAGGGTATCCTACTGTTCATTCATTACCATCATATCTCCTACTGTTCAGACCAGACCTCAGGGTATCCTACTGTTCATTCATTACCATCATATCTCCTACTGTTCAGACCAGACCTCAGGGTATCCTACTGTTCATTCATTACCATCATATCTCCTACTGTTCAGACCAGCCTCTGAAACACCTCCAGTTTGTTTAATACTGAATAACACCCATTGGTACAAGGCTCTGGAATAACTTCTCATGGTCATGGTCAAATTATAATTACTACTATAGTTGCTTGACACCCCCAGACACACATCTGAGAAGCACAATGTAAATCTGTAATGTATAAGGTAAGCAAAGTAGGCCATGCAAAGCCAGGTTGCAACGCTTTGCATTCAGTGAGAAGGAACACAGTGTACATAGGGTCTGTGGTTAATGTTACACGTTGCCAAATTGATACACAGCGCATGCAGGCGCCGAGAGACAACCCAGAAACAAACATGCAAGGTAAGCATGCTACCACTGCCTCGGGTCAATTGCACCTTTGAAAAATATTACGAAAAACATGTAATGTCTTGAGAAAGTAACGTGGTGTTGGGTTTTTTCCTTAAAACGTTTAATTGAGTCCTACATTTGGATCAAAACGAAGGCTAAACAATCCACGACGAGCAGAGGCGGGGAAACAACATCTGCGTCAGTAGAAAATACTAAGTACGTAAAAAAAATATATATAATGACATACATATCCCTGCTTCCTAAAAAACCGCGCACCAACAGAGGGCTATTTTCAAACAATAAGATACTGGTGTGCTTTCTCTCACGACGTCTGTGAAAGTATAATACGCCATAGATTTAGCATTTTGGGAACAAAGACTAGGACACACGCACAGAATGGAGAAAGGTTTGAGCAGGGGCGGCGGGGAGGGGGGGCATTCCTCGGTTTCACACAAAGGGGTGTGTTACTTTAGACTAGTTTGCTTGGTAGCCACGCTGCACGGCTGGAATCCAAGGATCGCAACGCGCTTTCAAAACTACATTAAAAAAAAACTTTATACATACTTTTCATATTTACAAATTGTGTTGCATCAGTCTAGTGTACAAACCTATTTTGTAAGGACACATTCAAGCAGTTGCTACATTCGCAATCAGAAAACGCAAGGGGAAAATCACCTCTCTTTCTCTTCAACGAGTTGGGAATCTTTTAACAAACGTATTGAATTACTTAAACGATAATTATTTAATGATAGGTAATATACGGCCCCAAATGGCCATAGCCACAATAATACAACATTGCAGAAAATATGTCAACA
>JAPMUY010003287.1:0-5000 GCA_026901105.3 Galaxias olidus
AATGTCGCTGATTTCACGCTCCTAAACCAACTAGCCCAGCTGCTCGGACATGCTTGGCTGGTCGGAAGAGGCTAACCCGTTTTCTTCGTCCGACAACTTCACTTTATGTCACGCGTGGACATAAATGAGTAGCGAGCGGGCTAACGCATAGCGGTGTGCAATGCAGTAAACTTACATTTTACATTTTGACCACTTGGTTGGAGTCAATGTTTTCCTTTCCATTGACGTTTGAAAGAAAACATGCAATTTAGCGAGCAACAATAGTTTGAACTTAACGTGTGTGTTGGTTGAACCTCATGCGTGCTCACTGTCATTGAAACCGGGCGATAGCACGATAGCTCGGCGGCTAGGCTAACATTATCCCAAAACATAGTTACCTTTTAAGGTTGAATACTCATGCACTATAGGGGCCATGTTCCGCAGTTTCCTCCCACACTTCCCAGTAGAATGGTTGACGGTCTTCTTTGCCAACACAGCAATCTGAAACGGAGAACGGGAAACTTCCCACTACTATTACACTAACGCGCATGCGCGTGTCTCAGTTGGTCGACAGCTGTCCTGGTCCTGAATGCCAACGCTGAGAGTGTGGAGGCGAAAAGTTGCGTCAGTGATTCAGTCCAAAGGCTAGATCGACTCTGAACGGAGATTCAGTCCAAAAGCTAGATCGACTCTGAACGGGGATTCAGACAAAAGCTAGATCGACTCTAAACGGGGATTCAGTACAAAAGATAGATCGACTCTGAACGGGGATTCAGGACAAAAGCTAGATCGACTCTGAACGGGGATTCAGTACAAAAGCTAGATCGACTCTGAACGGGGATTCAGTACACTTAATTCACACTGTACCCATGTGGTGATGATGCAACTAGTGTGCTATCTAACCACCTGTCGACAAGACAGTAATTTACTTAATCATATCTCACTGTTAGTGGGACTGATCTTTGACTGAGACTCCTGCATCCTGTTATAGATTATCGATCAAATTAAATAAAAGGGCTGGGACTCCCTCACACAGGGCTGGGACTCCCTCACACAGGGCTGGGTCTCCCTCACACAGGAATAGGATTCCCTCACAAAGGGCTTGGACTCCCTCACACAGGGCTGGGACTCCCTCACACAGGAATGGGACTCCCTCAGAGAGGACTGGGACTCCCTCACACAGGAATGGGACTCCCTCACACAGGGCTGGGACTCCGTCACACAGGAATGGGACTCCCTCACACAGGGCTGGGACTCCCTCAGAGAGGACTGGGACTCCCTCACACAGGGCTGGGCTATAACACTGCCTTTCACATGTTGGCCTGATGCATCACTCTGCCCCTGGCCCCTGGCTGTTCAAACATCTGGATTTAAACCTGATGTAACAAATGGCTGCTTATAATGTTTATACTAATGTATTATTTCCTAACAAAAATATTTCACTTGGTTCAATAGTATTTGAATCCGCGTTGTTCTCTAGACCAATCTAGCCACATCGGGCAGCCCCAGAAACAAGGTGTAATATATCTGTAAGTGTTTTGGACTCATTTTTAGTATGAAGTAACTTCTTTCTTTCTCTAGGCATGGCACTGCAACCACAAATGAAGCCAAATGATTAAATTGCATATTTATAATTTAGCAGAGAAATTAAGCATATAACTGAAAAAGCCACAAAAACGTAACTGACTATTTAGCTAACCATTATTACATTTGTTGTACTACTCTTTCACAAAATAAAACAATAAATTTTTGAATGACAACTAAAGTTTAAGGATATGACATGAAAGGGGGAGGGGCTGTAGCCCCTCCTGAACTCTGACCTCTGGTAGGCAAAGGGGGAGGGGCTACCCTCTGGTCATTTCTGACTGCGTAAATAAACACATTACAGAAATAGAAAATAAAATAGACACATTATTTAAGCTTTCAAACGTACAGTATACTTTTATTTAGGCTTGTTTGTTAATAAACACTGTAGCTGATCAATACCCTATGCTTTCAATGGCAACCCTAATGTGTATCCCTGGATACATGCTTAGGGTTAATGGTAGGTAACACTAATGTGTATCCCTGGAGACATGCTCAGGGTTAATGGTAGGTAACACTAATGTGTTTCCCTGGATACATGCTTAGGGTTAATGTTAGGTAACACTAATGTGTTTCCCTGGAGACACACGGAGGGTTCATGGTAGGTAACACTAATCATAGTCACTAAGATAAAATAATCACTAAGATAAAATGATCACTCTCTGTATCTATTCAGCAGAAAAACTGAAAGCCAGTCACTTCTAGGAAGATCTTAGGAGGAAAGGATTCAGACATGTTTGAGCTACTTGTTAACATCCAGTTGGCACAGTGTAAACAATGACTAACATGCCTCCATTTTGAACATATGTATCCAGTTTAAATACTGCTGGGTCTATTATGCCTTCCCTACTGTATGAAATATACAGACTGTGAAATAATGGCTGCTGTCACTGGCTGTGTGACAGATTGACATCCCTCCCCTTCCCTCGTGTGATGCGGTTGCTCCGGTGCCCACTAGAAGTCGCTCTCGCCATACAGTGCAGTGGAGAACGCGGTGAAATCCAGCGCGCCCAGCACCCCATCAGGCCCCGAGTACAGAGGCATCCTGGAGATGCAGTACTCTGCCTGGTCTGGGGGCAGCTCTCCATGAAGCTCCTCGAGCAAGATGTACGGCTAGGAGGGAGTAAAGAGAGGAGGAAAGAGAGAGCGAGAAGTGAGAGAGAGAGGAATAGATCAAAGAGAGTAGTGGGGGAGTAACGGGGGTAGAGTGCTCATTATTCATATTATGTCAATCCCAACTAAATGTGTCTCATCTACCAGATCTATGACCTGGGAATGTGTTTCTGCCTTGTTAGTGAGTGGTAATGTGTTTCTATGTTCTCAGTGAGTGGTAATGTGGTCTATGTTCCCAGTGAGTGGTAATGTGTTTCTATGTTCTCAGTAAGCGGTAATGTGTTTCTTTGTTCTCACTGAGCAGTAATGTTTTTCTACGTTCTCAGCGAGTGGTAATGTGTCTCACCTCCCAGTGAGCGGTAATGTGTTCTACCCCACAGTTAGTGGTAATGTGTTTCAACCCTCTCATTGACCGGTAATGGGGTTGTATCCTCTCAGTTAGTGGTAATGTGTCTGTATCCTCTCAGTGAGTGGTAATGTGTTTCTATGTTCCCAATGAGCGGTAATGTGTGCTACCTTCTCAGTGAGTGGTAATGTGTTTCTAAGTTCTCAGTGAGCAATAATGTGTTCCATCCTCTCAGTGAGTGGTGAGTGATGTGTTTCTATGTTCTCATTGAGTGGTAATGTGTTCTATCATCTCAGTGAGCGGTAATGTGTTTCTACCCTCTCAGTGAGTGATAATGTGTCTCTACCCTCTCAGTGAGTGATAATGTGTTTCTACCCTCTCAGTGAGTGATAATGTGTCTCTACCCTCTCAGTGAGTGGTAATGTGTCTCTACCGTCTCAGTGAGTGGTAACGTGTCTCACCTTGTCGCCGGCCAGGGTCCTGAAGGAGGCGACCACCTGTTCCGAGGTGTCAGTCTCAGACGTCTCTGTGGTCATGAAGTCGACGAAGGACTGGAACGTGACCTTCCTGTTCCATTAGGGTCAACCAGGGTCATCACACGCATAAACTCAGCTGTCGCCCTGACCACACACACATACACATACACAGATTACACACACACACACACACACACACACAGACACACACAAATAGGCTGTGGGAGGTACAGTGAGAGAAACAGACCCTGACCTCTATCACTGTGAAACAGAGACAGTGGTCTGCTAGTCCACCTGGTCACTGAATGATGTCATAACAGGCATGGTCAGTGGTCAGCTTGTCCGCCTGCTCACTAGTGTTAGGGTTGGGGTTAGTGTTAGGGCTCTGTGTGGGGTTAGGGCTAGCGTTAGGGTTGGGGTCAGTGTTAGGGCTGTGTGTAGGGTTAGGGCTATCGTTAGGGTTGGGGTTAGTGTTAGCGCTCTTTGTGGGGTTAGGGCTAGCATTAGGGTTCAACCAGGTGTTAGGGCTAGTGTTAGGGTTGGGGTTAGTGTTAGGGCCACACACAGGGTTGGGGTCAGTGTTAGGGCTGTGTGTAACACACACACACACACACACACACACACACACACACACACACAGGGTTGGGGTTAGTGTTACACACTGTGTGTGGATGGTCAGGGTTAGCGTTAGGGTTGGGGTTAGTGTTAGGGCTAGCCTTAGGGTTGGGGTCAGTGTTAGGGCTATGTGTGGGGTTAGGGTTAGTGTTAGGGTTGGGGTTAGTGTTAGGGCTAGCCTTAGGGTTGGGGTCAGTGTTAGGGCTATGTGTGGGGTTAGGGTTAGTGTTAGGGTTGGGGTTAGTGTTAGGGCTAGCCTTAGGGTTGGGGTCAGTGTTAGGGCTGTGTGTGGGGTAAGGGCTAGTGTAGGGTTGGGGTTAGTGTTAGGGCTAGCCTTAGGGTTGGGGTTAGTGTTAAGGCTGTGTGTGGGGTAAGGGCTAGTGTTAGGGTTGGGGTTAGTGTTAGGGCTAGCCTTAGGGTTGGGGTCAGTGATAGGGCTGTGTGTGGGGTTAGGGTTAGCGTTAGGGTTGGGGTTAGTGTCAGGGCTAGCCTTAGGGTTGGGGTCAGTGTTAGGGCTGTGTGTGGAGTTAGGGCTAGCGTTAGGGCTAGCCTGCATGTTAGCGAGGCGACTAGCCTGACGTACAGGACTAACTCATCCCTGGAGAACATTCTAAACGTGTGACGTAAAGCAACACAAAAACGTGTGATCCTTGTTAGGAGCGGGACGGGATGTGTGTTCACCACGTCGTAACCCATGGAGATAAGACAGGCCCTGAAGTCATCCGTCTCCATCCCTCCTTTCTTTTTCTGCAGAGAGAGATATATTTAGTTACATACATTTCAGGATGTTGCGCTAAAGCAGTAGCCAATAAGATCACATGCTGTTGAGAGAAAGAAATAGTGCTTTTACCCAGAGTTGCCATCTGGTTCTTAAGGTTAGAGTTGGA
>JAPMUY010003287.1:10000-25052 GCA_026901105.3 Galaxias olidus
CACTTGGGGTAAAGACTCATTCCCTACCTGGAGTAGACAATCCATCGGTTTCCTGCTGAGAACCATGGCCTCAGATTTGGAGGTGCTGATCCTCATCTCAGCCGCTTCACACTCGGCTGCGAACCGATCCAATGAGTTCTGCAGGTCGCAGATTGATGATGCCATCAGGACCACATCATCTGCAAAAAGCAGTGATGCAATCCTCTGCCCACCAACCCGCAGCCCCCCTCCCCCGCGGCTACGCCGTGAGATCCTGTCCATGAATACCACAAACAGGATAGGTGACAAAGCGCAGCCTTGGAGGAGGCCAACCCTCACCGGAAACGAGTCTGACTTACTGCCGCAGACCCGGACACAGCTCTCGCTTTGGGAGTACAGGGATTGGATGGCTCTGAGTAGAGACCCCCTCACCCCATACTCTCGCAGCACCTCCCACAGTATCTCCCCGGGAACCCGATCATACGCCTTATCCAAATCCACAAAACACGTGTAGACCGGATTGGCATACTCCCAGGCCCCCTCAAAGATCCTCGCGAGGGTAAAAAGCTGGTCCGTTGTTCCACGACCAGGCCGGAAACCGCATTGTTCCTCCTCAATCCGAGGTTCGACTATCCTCTCCTTTCCAGCACCCTGGAGTATACTTTCCCGGGGAGGCTGAGTAATGTGATGCCTCTGTAGTTGGCACACACTCTCCGGTCCCCCTTTTTGAACAGGGGAACCACCACCCCGGTCTGCCACTCCTTAGGTACTGTCCCCGACTTCCACGCAATGTTGATAAGACGTGTCATCCATGACAGTCCCTCAACACCCAAAGCCTTCAGCATTTCTGGGCGGATCTCTTCCACCCCTGGGGCTTTGCCACTGTGGAGTTGTTTGACTACCTCAGTGACCTCCGCCAGGGAGATTGATGCTGATCCCCCATCATCCTCCAGCCCTGTCTTTACTATGTAGGGTGGGTTTGTCGGGTTCAGGAGTTCCTCAAAGTGCTCCTTCCACCTCCCAATCACCTTGTCAGTTGAGGTCAACAACGTCCCATCCTTACTGTATACAGCTTGAATGGTTCCCTGCTTTCCCCTCCTGAGGTGTCGGATGGTCTTCCAGAACCGCTTTGGCGCCAGCCGAAAGTCCTTCTCCATGGTTTCTCCGAACTCCTCCCACACCCGCTGCTTTGCTTCTGCCACGGCCGAGGCTGCAGTCCTTCGGGCTTGTCGGTACCTTGCAACTGCCTCCGGAGTCGCCCGGGACAGCATGTCCCGGAAGGCCTCCTTCTTCAATCGGACGGCTCCCCTGACCACCGGTGTCCACCAGGATGTTCGATGGTTACCGCCCCTTGAGGCACCTAAGACTTTGAGACCACAACTCTCAGACGCAGCTTTAGCAATGGAGGCTTTGAACATCGCCCACTCTGGTTCAATGCCCCCAGCCTCCACAGGGATGTCAGAGAAGCCCCGCCGGAGGTGTGAGTTGAAGGCCTCCTGGACCGGGGACTCCTCCAGACGTTCCCAGTTCACCCGCACGACACCTTTGGGCTTACCAGGTTTGTCCAGAGGCTTCCCCCGCCACCTTACCCAACTCACCACCAGATGGTGATCAGTTGACAGCTCTGCCCCCCTCTTCACCCGAGTGTCCAAAACATATGGCCTCAGGTCCGATGATACGATAACAAAATCGATCATCGACCTTCTGCCTAGGGTGCTCTGGTACCAGGTACACTTATGAGCATCCTTATGTTCGAACATGGTGTTCGTTATGGCCATTCCATGACTAGCACAGAAGTCCAATAACAAGCCGCCACTCGGGTTCAGATCGGGGAGGCCGTTCCTCCCAATCACGCCTTTCCAGGTGTCTCCATCATTGCCCACATGTGCGTTGAAGTCCCCCAGCAAGACTACGAAGTCCCCCAGCAAGACTACAGAGTCCCCCTCAGGAGCCCCATATAAGGCTTCATCCAGGGTCTCCAAAGAGGCCGAATACTCCGAACTGCTGTTCGGTGTGTGTGTGTGTGTGTGTGTGTGTGTGTGTGTGTGTGTGTGTGTGTCCACTGGGGTAAACTCCAACATAGAGGCACTTAGCCGGGGACTTGTGTATCCCCACACCAGCCTTGCGCCTCTCACCCTGGGGAGCTCCGGAGTGTGAGTCCAACCCCTATCCAGAAGTGAGGTTCCAGAGCCGAGTGCTGTGTGTGTGTAAGCCCCACCAGATCCAGCTGGTGTGCTCCACCTCCCGCACAAGCTCCGGCTCCTTGGTGTGTGTGTGTGTGTGTGTGTGTGTGTGTGTGTGTGTGTGTGTGTGTGTGTGTGTGTGTGTGTGTGTGTGTGTGTGTGTGTGTGTGTGAGCCCATAGTGGAGAAGGAGATGTGTGTGTGTGTGTGTGTATTGTGTGTGTGTGTGTGTGTGTTTCTGACGGGTCCTCCTCCTGGGCCTGGCTCCAGAAGGGGACCCCGGGCTTCCTCCGGGCCGGGTATCATCCTCTCTTTTTGTTCTTTCCATGAGGGTTTGTGAACCATTCTTGTGTGCCCCTGTGTGTGTGTGTGTGTGAGACCCCACCAGGAACACAACTTTCCAGACAACACAGCCCCCAGGTTCATAGGGACACACAAACCTCTCCACCAGGATAAGGTGATGGTTCCCGGAGAGGACTTCAAACAATCCGTTCTAATTCCAGGTTGTGAGGCAACAAAACATGAAAAATACCAAGGGGGGTGAATACCTTTGCAAGGCACTGTAGTTGAAGATCACCTAATCAATATACCAAGATCAATATTAAATTAACATGATGCCAAACAGGGCCTGATATACGGTTCCCATATTCCGAAATCACACATAACAATCTGATTCCATTTATAAAAAAACACAGTTTACTATTAAGTTCACGTGAGATTGGCACTCGTTGCCTGGGCAACGGAGCCGCCTGTGACTGGGACAGCTGTGAGCGTGCAGAAACAGCTCCCCCTTTATAAAACAGCTCCCCCTTTATAAAACAGCATTTTACACACGAGTCTGTCAGAAACAGCTCCCCCTTTATAAAACAGCATTTCACATACGAGTCTGTCAGAGAAATGCCCACCATGACCATATATAACTATGGCAGAGACATCACAACACAAAGTATATACATGAAACCGTTAGCCTCTGCTAGTGAACGAGCCAACATTTAGCTTTAGGGCACTTTGCATCGCAATTCACAATGTTTCATGTTTCCGGTTTGAATAGTCACATATTTGCATCGCGATTTAACTGTGTTGCGAAGTATCGTTACATTCCTACTGACCACTGCAATTGGTTATATTATAAGAGCTAACCGCTGTGATTGGTGCTTTCAGAAGTGAGGAGTACTGCGATTGGTCCTTTTAGAAGTGAGGAGTACTGTGATTGGTCCTTTAAGAAGTGAGGAGCACTGTAATTGGTCCTTTTAGGAGTGAGGAGCACTGTGACTGGTCCTTTTAGAAGACCTGACTGCTGTGATTGGTCCTTTAAGTAGTGAGGAGCACTGTAATTGGTCCTTTTAGAAGTGAGGAGCACTGTGACTGGTCCTATTAGAAGACCTGACTGCTGTGATTGGTCCTTTTAGAAGTGAGGAGCACTGTGATTGGTCCTTTTAGAAGTGAGGAGTACTGTGATTGGTCCTTTTAGAAGAGCTGACTGCTGTGATTGGTCCTTTTAGAAGTGAGGAGCACTGTGATTGGTCCTTTTAGAAGTGAGAAGTACTGTGATTGGTCCTTTTAGAAGAGCTGACTGCTGTGATTGGTCCTTTTAGAAGTGAGGAGCACTGTGATTGGTCCTTTTAGAGGTGAGGAGAACTGTGATTGGTAATTTTAGAAGTGAGGACACTGTGATAGGTTCTGACCTGTTCAAACTGTTTGACGTCAGCAATCTGCTCCTCCAGAGTTCCTCCCAGCTCCACAGAGCAGCGAGCCAGCTCCTGCAGAGAGAGAACGGGTCTGTTACATATACATCTATGTCTGTCTGTCTGCAGAGAGAACGGGTCTGACGTATATATACACAATATACTGTATATATCTATATATATACACAATATACTGTATGTAAGGGTTACTGGTTTACTACTTCTTGTGTGTGAATTACTCTTTATCAATTTTGTAGATTATCAATTAACTCATAAATTTATATTATAATCGATAAATTTGATATCAAATAATTAAGGGGGCACCACCCAAAGACTTTAGACAATTGCATGGCTCGATGGGAAACCAGGTCTGATTTGGCATTCATTTTATAAGTAGTTGAAGTTTTAGTCTCAATTCTGAAGTAGTGACGTTCTATGTTACGAGAATAAATAATTGTATGAAAACGAAGATATGACACAGCTGGGATTGATTGCAAAGCAATTCTATTTATTTACTAGTCTAAAAACACATGAAAATTACAGTACTACAAAGAATGACTAAATGATGACATTAATAAACTAAAGTGGTTAGTAGCTAAACATACACAGTATAGCAGTTAAAATATTGACAAATTATGGTAAGCACAACACAGCAGAAATTGTCTAAGCTTTAGCATCAAACACTCAACATTATGAAATGCATGAGTTTACGTTACTGTGAGAAGGAAGGCGGAGCTGTGGCACTGGATGATTGGTCTTATAGGCCTGCTGTTGCGGCTGGAGCCAATTTGAGAAGTCCGTGGTTTCTTTGGTAAAGTTCTGAAAGTTAGTTCCTTGTTTGAATAAAAATGGAAAAGCAACGTGGGTTTTGGGTCTTCTTTGTCCTCTTCTGGGAAGGAGGACAAAAGTGCGCTGGTTCAGTTTGGGTGATCCAGTGGGTCCTCTGACTCAGTAGATTTGGTTAAAAGCTCTGAATCACTTTGGAAAACGGTGGAAGTTGTGAAGTCCCGAACGTGGTTTGAACAAACGTTCCTTTGCTCTGAAGTGGTTTAGTAAGAAAGTGTGCAAGGAGTTTTCCGGCCTTGTGGGGAGGAAAAAGGCCTAAAATCCTTTGTTTAAAGAGTTGCTTGCAGACACGTGGTCAAGGAATAAGGTTGGGTGCAATTATATCGACCCGTGTAACGCAGGGCGGCCATCCCAGGTTACGTGCGGATCTTAAAAGCAAAGTTTCCTGGATGAGAGCTCTATTTAAGATAGTTTGAGAAGGGGTGTCCAAAAGGTGGCTGAGGTCACCTGATTGGCCACAGCCCAGTAGCCAGAGGTGTTGATTTTCTCACCTATCATTGAAATATCAGTATACCTTACCATGTCGTTTGGTTTCAGTGTAAGCTTATTTACCAGGAACATGTTCTATATAACGTTTGCAAAGTTTACAAAATGTCATGGTGGACATTTTGATACCAAACATGACTAGGCTAACTATGTCAGTTCACTTAGAAAAACAATACACAATATATATATATACATATATATATATATATATATATATATATATATATATATATATATATATTATTAGAAAATACAAACGATTAATGTTACAATTTCTTCTCATTGTCAGTGTCCAATAATTTCATTGATTGTTCCTTGGCCAACAGTTTCTTAATCCCAATTCATTAATCCTTTAAAGTGGCAATTGGAATTGCTGGAATAGAGTTAAGGTTTTATGACCCTTTGTGTTGAGAGACCATGCTTTGATTCTGTGAAATGAGGGGGATAGTCGTGGCCTATTGGGTAGAATGTCTACCAGGTCTACCAATAGGTCATGAGTTCTAGCCCACCTGGGAACACCACCACTAGTGTGTCCTTGAGCAAGGCACTTAACCCTAAATTGCTCCAGGGGGACTGCCCCTGAAATTTCAATGTATGTCGCTTTGGATAAAAGTGTCTGCTAAAATGACTGTACTGGACTGTAATGGATGGTTTGGGGATTGGTTTCCCTACATGTGTACATATACACAATATACTGTATATATGTTTAGTGTGAATATATACAGTATATGTATGTATGTATATAGATATATAAAGTAAAGTCTCTTGTCCTCCATGGAGCTGGGGGAGGGGAGCCCACCTTCACGCGTGTCTGTATCTAGGGAACGATGGCGTTGGCCGAGTCAGCTCCTCCTGCAGACGGAGGTCCCTCTGGGGGACCAGCTTCTTTACCTACAGGACACACAGAGACACCTCCCACACACACATACACACAGAGACACTCCCCCACACACACACACACACACTTAGAGACAGAGCTCTTTTGGGTGCGGTGTTACACACACATACACACACTTAGAGACTATGTGAAGTGTGTAGACAGAGCTCTTTTGGGTGCGGTGTTACACACACACACACACACACACACTCTCTCTCTTTCTTCCCACCTGCTCCCAGGCCTGTCCCAGCCCGGTAGGAGTGATGCTGCTGTAGGGGTTAGGGTTAGGGTGGAGCCCGTAGCTGATCCTCTGAGGAGGGCCTGCCGCTCGGCCTCGGCCTCAGACAGGGTGCCCTTAAAGTCATCATGAGCGGAGATCAGGCTCTGAGAGGAGGAGGAGGAGGAGGAGGAGGAAGAGTCAGAATAGACTGCAGGCTCTGAGAAGAGGAGGAGGAGGAGGAGGAAGAGTCAGAATAGACTGCAGGCTCTGAGAAGAGGAGGAGGAGGAGGAGGAAGAGTCAGAATAGACTGCAGGCTCTGAGAGGAGGAGGAGGAGGAGGAGGAGGAAGAGTCAGAATAGACTGCAGGCTCTGAGAGGAGGAGGAGGAGGAAGAGTCAGAATAGAATACAGGCTCTGAGAGGAGGAGGAGGAGGAGAGGAGGAAGAGTCAGAATAGACTGCAGGAGGAGGAGGAGAGGAGGAAGAGTCAGAATAGACTGCAGGCTCTGAGAAGAGGAGGAGAAGGAGGAAGAGTCAGAATAGAATGCAGGCTCTGAGAAGAGGAGGAGAAGAGGAGGAAGAGTCAGAATAGAATGCAGGCTCTGAGAGGAGGAGGAGGAGGAGGAAGAGTCAGAATAGAATGCTGCTACGTACACATTTAATATGTAGCAGTGTGTGTGTGTGTGTGTTGGGTGTCTAGTTATATGGGTTTGCTGTTATAAGGGTGTGTGCATGGTTATTTGTGTTTGTGTGTGTGTGTGTGTGTGTGTGTGTACCTGTATCTCCTCCACAGTGTGGACTATGAACATGTCTGTTAGGGTTAGGGCTAGGGCTGTGTGTGTGTGTGTGTGTGTGTGTGTGTGTGTGTGTGTGTGTGTGTGTGTGTGTGTGTGTGTGCCTGTATCTCCTCCACAGTGTGGACTAAGAACATGTCTGTTAGATCTTCCATGGCTCCTTCCATCCAGTTGTTGAAGGGAGCTTTATATTGCTGTGTAATATACAGTATATGTGTGTGTGTGCATGAATATTTTTATAAGTGTGTGTGTGTGTGCTGTGGGTGTGTGTGTGTGGGTTGGACTACACGGAACGGTCTAAAACTGGTTTAAGTCATATCTAGAAAACAGGAACTACTTTGTGTCCATTGGCAACTACGTATCTGAGCTCTCTAACATGACGTGTGGAGTCCCTCAGAGGTCAATTTTGTGTCCTTCTCTATTCAACCTTTACATGGTCCCGCTGGGTCAAATTATGCAAAAATAACAATATCGCCTGACACAGTTATGCAGACGACACTGCATACATAGCATTACATACACACATACATAGCATTTCACCAAGTTAATACTGGGCTGTAGAATCACTGTGTCAGTGCATTGAGCCAGTCAATTGCTGGATGTGCCTGAATTTTCTTCAATTCTTTAAATTTAGGTAAAGAAGGAAAAAACTGAGCGAATTGTCTTTGGTGCTAAAGAGGAAAGAATAACAGCAAAAAAAGTAACACACACATTGAGTCCCTGTCTGTGTGTGTGTGTGTGTGTGTGTGTGTGTGTGTGTGTGTGTGTATCCGCACACTATCACCTCAAAAACATAGCAAGGCTCAGAAGACTCAGAGGTCCCAAAAAGACTTGGAAAACGTATTCATGCATTTATTACCAGTAGGCTGGACTACTGGCATGGTCTTCTCTTGGGTATTCCCAAAAGGGTTAAACGACTGGCTGTGTGTGTGTGTGACCAAAAAATGTGTCATATTGTGTGTGTGTGTGTGTGTGTGTGTGATAGCTGGAACAAATAGCTGGAACCAACTTCCATAAGATCTGAGACTTGCTCCTCACCTGACTACCTTTAAATCCAGATTAAAAATTCTCTATTGCGTTTGGCGCAATTTTTCCTTCCTAGCAATTTATTTTTTCTAAATTTAAATTATTTTTATTTCTGCTAATGGTCTTTTTTGTTTTTTGTTTTCTGTCTGCCTTGTCTAAAGCACATTGAATTGCCTTTGTGTATGAAATGTGCTATACAAATAAATTTGATTTGATTTATTACCATTATTATTATTAATAATATTATGTAAAGAAATATGTGATGTTATTATTAGTACTATTATAAGGATTATAATTGCTAATAATATGTAAATGAAAATGTGATGTTGTTGGTATTATTATTTTTAATATTATCATTATCCATCCATCCATTAGCTATACTGCTTATCCCATGCAGCGTCGCGGGGGCGCTGGAGCTTATCCCAGCCGACACAGGTCGCCAGTCTATCACAGGGCCGACACATAGGGACAGACAACACCTCACACTCACATTCACACCTTGGAACCCAGAACCCAGGCCCTTCTTGCTGTGAGGCAACAGTGCTACCCACTGAGCCACTCATTACTATTATTACTATTATTATAAGTTGGTACCTCCAGATTCTGGCGTCTGCTCTGTGTGAGCGTGGCCTAGTTATGATTATTATTACTATTATTATTATTATTATTATTATTATTATAATATTATTACTGTTATTATTATTGTTATTATTATTATTAATAATATTATTATTATTACTGTTATTATTATTGTTATTATTCTTGTTATTATTATTGTTATTAGCATAGGTTGGTACCTCCAGATTCTGGCGTCTGCTCTGTGTGAGCGTGCCCTAGTTATTTTTATTATTATTATTGATTATTTTTATTATTATTATTATTATTATTATTTGTATTATTATTTGTATTATTATTATTATTATTAATAATAAAAATAATAATAATAATAAAAAATAATATTTATATCATTATTATTGTTATTATTATTATTATTGTTGTTATTGTTAGTATTATCATTATTAGTTAAGTTGTACTCCAGATTCTGGCGTCTGCTCTGTGTGAGCACTACTAGTTGGTCCCATTGGTCACAAATGGCCTGACAATGCTGGTTGATGGTCAATGCATCATAGAAGTCCAGCTCACTGAAACCCAATAACAACCAAACACTACTATGATAACCCAATCAGACCCAGTCATTATGATAACCCAATAACAACCAAACAGTCACTATGATAACCCAATCAGAATGATATCAATGTACAATGTAATCAATCAATGTAGACTCAGAATCAGATTCAGAAAGCTACCATAGTAGACGTTCAATTGCAGCTCCCTTTGACACTACATTACCCATAAGGCTAATCTTTCTCCTTTCCCGTCAAATGACACTACATTACCCATAAGGCTAATCTTTCTCCTTTCCCGTCAAATGACACTACATTACCCATAAGGCTAATCTTTCTCCTTTCCCGTCAAATGACACTACATTACCCATAAGGCTAATCTTTCTCCTTTCCCGTCAAATGACACTACATTACCCTTGAGGCTAATCTTTCTCCTTTCCCGTCAAATGACACTACATTACCCATAAGGCTAATCTTTCTCCTTTCCCGTCAAATGACACAACATTACCCATAAGGCTAATCTTTCTCCTTTCCCGTCAAATGACACTACATTACCCATAAGGCTAATCTTTCTCTTGTTCCTTTCAAATGACACTACATTACCCTTGAGGCTAATCTTTCTCCTTTCCCGTCAAATGACACTACATTACCCTTGAGGCTAATCTTTCTCTTGTTCCTTTCAAATGACACTACATTACCCATGAGGTTAATCTTTCTCCTGTTCCTTTCAAATGTCACTACATTACCCATGAGGCAAATTTTTCTCCTGTCCCTTTCAAATTACACTACATTACCCATGAGGCTAATTTTTCTCCTGTCCCTTTCAAATGACACTACTAGCTGTTGTGACATCGGGTGAAAGGTCATAAAGCCAGCTGTTATGGAAGCTGTTGTGCCATCAGGTGAAAGATCACTTTTGAGCGCTGGGGTTGTAATCTGAATCCAAAGGGCCGTGTTGCCATCACACACACACACACACACACGCACGCGCACGCACGCACGCACTCACGCACGCGCGCGCACGCACGCACGCGCGCACACGCGCACACACACACACACACACACACACGAGCAAACACACACACCAGTTCTCTAAGCACCACACTCTCACACACACACACACACACACACACACACACACACACACACACACACACACTATGCTCTGTCCACACACTCTTTTTTTGAGCTGACCTCTACTCTAGTTGGCATGACAACTTCCCTTTGCCCTCGCATTGAAAGGAGCACGGGCTAACCACAAATAGACACAAATACACTCCATCTCTCACTCTATCCATCTCTTACTCTCTATGTCACTCTATCCATCTCTCACTCTATCCATCTCTCAATCTTTCTCTCACTTTCTCTGTCACCCTAACCCTGACCTCCCAGTAACATCACCTTCCTCTGCTGCTTCTCCAAGTAACACCACCTTCCTCTGCTGCTTCTCCAAGTAACACCACCTTCCTCTGCTGCTTCTCCCAGTAACACCACCTTCCTCTGCTGCTTCTCCCAGTAACACTACCTTCCTCTGCTGCTTCTCCCAGTAACACCACCTTCCTCTGCTGCTTCTCCCAGTAACACTACCTTCCTCTGCTGCTTCTCCCAGTAACACCACCTTCCTCTGCTGCTTCTCCCAGTTACACCACCTTCCTCTGCTGCTTCTCCCAGTAACACCACCTTCCTCTGCTGCTTCTCCCAGGCTGGGTCCAGAAGAAGGTCCCGGTCCCACTCGTCCTATGGCAGAGTTAGGGTTAGAGTTAGGGTTAGGGTTAGGGTTGGGGTTAGGGTTAGGGTTAGCAGGGTTAGGCTGCAGAGTTAGGGTTAGGGTTAGGGTTAGCAGGGTTAGGCTGCAGAGTTAGGGTTAGGGTTAGGGTTAGCAGGGTTAGGCTGCAGGGTTAGGGTTAGGGTTAGCAGGGTTAGGCTGCAGAGTTAGGGTTAGGGTTAGGGTTAGCAGGGTTAGGGTTAGGGTTAGCAGGGTTAGGCTGCAGAGTTAGGGTTAGGGTTAGGGTTAGCAGGGTTAGGCTGCAGAGTTAGGGTTAGGGTTAGGGTTAGCAGGGTTAGGCTGCAGAGTTAGGGTTAGGGTTAGGGTTAGCAGGGTTAGGCTGCAGAGTTAGGGTTAGGGTTAGGGTTAGCAGGGTTAGGCTGCAGAGTTAGGGTCAGGGTTAGCAGGTTTAGGGTTAGGGTTAGGCTGCAGAGTTAGGGTTAGGGTTAGGGTTAGCAGGGTTAGGCTGCAGAGTTAGGGTTAGGGTTAGCAGGGTTAGGCTGCAGAGTTAGGGTTAGGGTTAGCAAGGTTAGGCTGCAGAGTGACCACTCCTACCACACACAGCCTAGCCTTAACACTCCTACCACACACAGCCTAGCCTTAACACTCCTACCACACACAGCCTAGGCTTAACACTCCTACCACACACAGCCTAGGCTTAACACTCCTACCACACACAGCCTAGGCTTAACACTCCTACCACACACAGCCTTAACACTCTTTACTGTTTCTGCTCAGACGTGACTCTTCCTGTTTATATTTCTGCCTGCTGTTCCCTTCTCTGCAGTTCGGGAGCTCACCGTTCTGTACAGCCCCCTTCTTATGCCCCCTCAAAGCTATTTCATTAACATGGGTCTCTTCAGAAGGTTGCAGCCTACCACACTTTCTATTTAACATTTCCTAATGTTGTTTGAATCTGTATTGTTAGGTAAGTATGTTTCATGACAAAGTAAATACTTTTTAAGGGGTGCCTGGTGTTCTAAATTCAGACGTTTGGTTCTTGAGGAAACTGTGGTAACTACTACTAACATTTGCTAAGATCTCTATCTCAGTGGTTGTAGTTGTTAGTTAGCCAGTGTGAACTTTACCTAGCTAACGTCACAGCAGCGGTACCAGCTTGAACAAAATTTACAGTTTGCTCTGCTAACCTGCAGGGTGGCTTGGACACAAACAGTGTGGGAAATATATTGTTACTTTAAACTTAAATAACATTCATTGCTGACCATTTTCTTATACTAAAACCACTTTATTTCTTGTTTAGAATGTGGGAATATTATTTTCAGTTGGGAATGGAAGTCATGAGTTTTGAGGCTTGTTGGTTGTCCATTTGAGGCTAGAATAAATAAATTGAACAAATATTTTGTGTGTGTTCTATGCATGGTTCAGTAGACTAATCATGGTTTATTAGATTATTATTTGTGGTGCTGCTTTAAAAGATATGTATACATAGGGGACTCTTGGCTAATACAAAGTACCACAGCATCACAAGTTAGGAGTGGGGGATACAAAACGTAAAGCCTAAACTTCAGAGTTTGAGTAAATTGGGAAACTCAAAAGTTACTTGCCCTAGTATTGCATCACTGTTTTTAAGGGAGTAATCGGTAAAGTAACTCACTAACATTACTTTTTAAAGAGGTAACGAGTAACTGTAACTAAATACAAATTTCCAGTAACTAGCACAACACTGTTAATTGCACATTTTTTATCTGTTCAAAATTGACCATAAATGGTAAATCTTTCATGTTTTTGATACTCTTATCAACATGGGAGAGGACAAAATATGATTGCTTTATGCAAATGTATTTATTATTGGAAAGAAATCAACTACACAAAACAAGTACTGTCCAGAAACCCTCACAGTACTGCATTCAGCATAAAACACATGCTCAGATCATAACATGGTGAACTCAAGCCTGCTAAATTTGACATTACTTAGAAATATGAGTACTAAGTAAATATCTCAAACAACGTAGTGTGCTCAACCTTTTTTTAAGAATTGACGCAAAACAGACTAAAACAATCCAGGGACCCACACAGGTCAAGCATTTACCAACATGCTCAAGTCACTTCATCTCTTGACGATTTTAAGAAACGATGCATCTAAAAAACAACACTCGCTCATTGACAAAGCAAGCTTCACTCTGGCACCGAACAGGCTGAAACGTTCTTTATAATTATGCCGGGTGTCCACCGGCTGCTAAGCCGCCAAGCACCGAACAGGCTGAAACGTTCTTTATAATTATGCCGGGTGTCCACCGGCTGCTAAGCGAACAGGGCTGCCTTTATAATTAGCACCGCCAAGCACCGAACAAGCTGAAACGTTCTTTATAATTATGCCGGGTGTCCACCGGCTGCTAAGCCGCCAAGCGCCTGGAAGCGCAGCTGATGTTCATCTTGACCGGTCGGACCTTGTCCATCAGCTGCAAAGCCTGGCACAGGGATGTGAAGCTCCGTCCTACGTCCATCTTTTCGACGTCTGTTCGAGTTTTTGTAGGAGCCACAAGCGAATTGATGAAGAAAGACCATATTTGAATAAACAGACAACGTAATTAAGATTTTGATTTGTCAATTGTACGTAAAAATTTAAGCTACAGAGCTAACTACAACGCTGCTAACAAATACCCTTTGTCTCTGTTGTGGCCATTCAGTCATTGTTTACACTGCGTTTATCTGCCTTCTGCGTTCATTGTATAACAGGTACATTGGTCAGCTAACTACTTCAGAATCATGCATGCTAACCTAAACATGAGCTTCAAATCCTTCAATAAATGTGTCAATAAATCATTAAATAAAATGTACAATAAATAATTCAATGCATAATTTATGCATTTATTGAAGGAAATATTTCTGTATTGATATTTGGATATATGTATTTATATATGTATTTAGATATGACATCACTACGCGTTTTGTTTTCGGTATTTGCAGAGCATTTCTGGAATGCCCTGTGTGTCTGAATTTGGAGCATGTTTTCTAAGTGCTGTGCGTGTGTTGTCAAATTGATGCAGATGTTTTCTTAGTTTCCGTGTGTTTTGTCTATTTGCATGTGTTTTCTGAAGTTGCATTGCGTTGGCCTCTCAGGGCTACCGTATATATTTGGGCAGAATATTAGCTTCCTTCATAACCTAAAACAATGGCAGTCTGAAGCACGTTCACGAGGTTGTTTATAAATATCAAATAACACCTTTTGGCCTGCAGATGGCAGTGTACACCTTTAGTTTGACACATTGTATGTGAGAAGGACTGTGTTGGAGTAGTGTGCGAGAGTGTTTTTGTACTAGGTTTGTGTGTGTGTGCGTGTGTGTGTGTGTGTGTGCACGGTGTGTGTGTGTGTGTGCGTGTTGTGTGTGCACGGTGTGTGTGTTTTTTGTTGTGTGTGCATGGTGTGTGTGTGTGTATGTGTGTGTGTGCGTACATCTGCTTGCCCGCCCCATCACGTTGTGTATGTGTGTGTGTGCACAGTGTATGTGTGTGTGTGTGTGTGGATGTGCAGGTGTGTCTGTGTGTCTGAGTGTGCATGGTGTATGTGTGTGTGTGTGTGTGTGGGCGCATCACTCTGCCTGACCACCCCATCACTCTGTGTGTGTGTGTGTGTGTGTGTGTGTGTGCCCCTCCCATTACTCTGTGTGAGGTGCGTTCAGTTCTGACATGTTGTTGACTGAAAATAGCTTTTAATTTGAAACATCAATCTCGCAACAGCTCCATCCCCGACCACACACACACACACAAACACACACACACACACAAACACACACACACACACACACACACACACACACACACACACACGCCATGCACACACACCGTGCACACACACCATGCACACACACACACACACACACACACACACACACACACACACACACACACACACACACCGTGCTCACACACACACACACACATACACACACACACACACACACAAGGCCATTCACTGGTGTCAGGATTCAGGCAGGTCAACATATCAACGTGTGTCTTTGTGTGTGTGTGTCAGCCCTCTCTGATAATCAGCCCTCTCTCTGCTGGCAGGGCAGGAGCAAACAGCAACAACAGCAGCCAGTGTGCCTGT
>JAPMUY010003290.1:0-2500 GCA_026901105.3 Galaxias olidus
AAGACAAAGCAGGCTACAGCTAGAGCAATGAAGTTTGGGACACCCATGAGAAAACACACAAACACAAACAAGACAGATATAGAAATGTAACATTGACCTCCATTACACACAGTGTGTGTATGTGTGTGTGTGCGTGCGTGCGGACGTGTGTGTGTGTTCTGAACAGACGGGTTCTGTGGAAACGGTCGGGAGGGTTTCGTAGAAGACGGGTTCTGAGAAGGACGAGAAGGGTGTGAGCGTGTCGGAGTTAGATAAGGGAGCGGACGAAGGTTCTCTCTCTCTCTCTCTCTCTCTCTCTCTCTCTCTCTCTCTCTCTCTCTCTCTCTCTCTCTCTCTCTCTCTCTCTCTCTCTCTCACTCACACACCCTAGCCTTTAGCCCAGACGGGCAAACACTAGAGGAACACCCACCCACCATTCCACTGGACCGAGCTGGCCGTCCCCGCTGGGGAATGTGACTGGACCGGACAGGGAGTGGATGGGACGGTCTGCTTCGACCATTGTTACTCTGTTAAAGACTAGATGTGCCAGGGCATGTCCCTCCACTAAGGTGTTCCTATGGTGGACCAGGTGAGTCAGGTGGTGACACACTGAAGAAGGGACGTGGAGGAAGAGGAGGAGGAGAAGGAGGACGATGAGCACAATGAAATAATCCCTGCCACCTTGTCTCCTCGCCAAGCCTATCTGGACAAACACTCCAGTGTCACCTTCTACTGGCCTGATAAACTCTCCGGGTTAACTGTAGTATCTCTGTACTGTATCACTCTGGGGTAACAGCAGTATCTCTGAACTATAGTTCTACTGGGTTAACAGTAGTCTGTGTTGTATCTAAACTGGGTTAACTGTAGTATCTATGTGCTGTATCTCTATACTGGGTTAACTGTAGTATCTATGTGCTGTATCTCTATACTGGGTTAACAGTAGTATCTATGTGATATATCTCTATACTGGGTTAACTGACAGTAGGATCTCTGTACTGTAGCTCTCCAGGTTAACTCTGTATATCTATCTAGCTCTGACAAACCCCAAGTGTCCAGTTGAGACAGATTAACCTGCTGATCCTCTGGCTGTGTTTCCTAAGGGGAGACGAGGAGACAGTAAACAACCTCCCCCTCAGAGAGAGAGAGAGAGAGAGAGAGAGAGAGAGAGAGAGAGAGAGAGAGAGAGAGAGAGAGAGAGAGAGAGAGAGAGAGAGAGAGAGAGAGAGAGAGAGAGAGGGTACAACCTGTAAACACATTCATTTCCTAGTCAGGAGTGCTTATCGATTTCTCCAGTACGCTCACACAGCCGCATGCCTGCCCGGACATGCCCTTAGAACACACACACAACACACAACACACAACACACAACACACAACACACAACACACACACATTTATGGCACAGTAACCCATGCACATTCCCATAAACATCTCAAACACACAGACACTTCTTATTTTCTGCCCGGCCACATAATGCAACTCCATCCTGGGACATTTCATATGCCGTGTTAATGCCTATCATCAAATCGTAGCTAATCAATCTTTGAACACCCAACCTGTCAAATGAACCTACTTTCACTGCCTCTAACACCCTCCCATCTCTCCCTCCCTCGCTCTTTTGTTCTTCCTCCTTTCTTTCCCATGAGCCCAGCAGCAAGCAGACCGTTGGAGGGTGTTTTCCTGCGCTATTCTCTTCCTCCTAGAGCAGGTGATGTTGGAGCTGGGGATGGTGGCGCAACGGCTGAGAGAGACAGAAAACAGATGGTGGGGGGATTCCAGGTTACATTACCACGGACACCAGGTCGCGCGGGCCAAAGTCTCTGTTGTGTGCTTTTTTTTTTTACGTGGGTAACAACAGGTGTTGCTGTTCACTAGCAATCAGGCCCATCCCAGTCAGCCACCAACCCAGCCACCCAGCCACCCAGTCAGTCATTGACAGGATAGCTCAAGCATTACAACACACTCACAACCACCAGCAACAACTCCTCAATGATGAAACCATCACCAAGGCTCTGTAGAAACAGTGAACATACACACACAATCCGCCAGAGAGAGAGAGAGAGAGAGAGAGAGAGAGAGAGAGAGAGAGAGAGAGAGAGAGAGAGAGAGAGAGAGAGAGAGAGAGAGAGAGAGAGAGAGAGAGAGAGAGAGAGAGAGAGAGAGAGAGAGAGAGTGAGAGAGTGTAGACGTCAGGGAAAGAAGGACAATAACAATCAATACTGAAGCCCCTCACTCAATCTAGTATTGGCCTTGCCATGCCAATAGGTCCTACATATTTAGCCTACATCAGCTTTCTGTCAACCAACTTGGCAACCCAGGGACAGCCCGTTCCCACAGGCAGAGGACAGGTTGCCAGCTACAGTGTTTTTCCAGTAAAGGGAGGGCTTTTTATTGAAATCCGGGATCTGGAATGTTCCCCGCTCACTCGGGTTCTGTACTCTATGTTCAAATACAAAGCTGCCAGTGACTCTGCCCCCAGATACACATGGCAAACGGGTGAATGCCTATCACACACACACACA
>JAPMUY010003290.1:7500-25943 GCA_026901105.3 Galaxias olidus
GCTCTCTCTCTCTCACACACACACACACACACCGTAAAAACAAGCAAACATTTACGCTACACACCACTTGTCACTGACATACAGGGAGCTGCTTTATTTGTCATGAGAACACACACGCACACACATACACGAGGCATAGAAGCTGAAAACGTCACCTAGACACCATTCACAAGGCTACTTTGTGAGCAGACACACACACACACACACACACACACACACACACACACACACACACACACACACACACACACACACACACACACACCCCCGTGGGGAACTAAACTGAATGATTGGATCTTGATCAGTCTGATCCACCAAACAGTCAGCCCTCTCCTCTTCTATTGACAAGAGATAAATCCCCCCATCCCTTTGATGGGAATGGTACAGCCCAACCTTCCTGGAAGGTGAGTCAAACCTCCCCCCTCTCCCCGCAGGAGTGGGCCGGCCCAGTCTCAGTTCGGTAAACACGGTAAGACAACACACACACACACACACACACACACACACACACACACACACCCCCCCCCCCCCCCCCGCCCTGCAAGACGCACCGACATCCAACAAACACACGCTGATGTTTTTGTGACAGCACTGGAGGGGACTGAATCACACCATCTGTTTGCTGCCATTTTAACTGAGTCGCATTGACACACGCCGTCAATCAAACACACACACACACACACACGCACACGCACACACACACACAGCTCAACAAAGACAACCAACGCACACACTCGCTTGAACACACACATTCATATGAAAACACGCAGACGGAAACACAAATCTCCATACCGCCACCCACATAAAGATGAGCGTGGCGACAATGGCCGCTAGCTACTGACGGCGCTCACACAAAAGTAGCTGCATTGATCCACTGCAAAGGGGGTTGAAAGGCGGCTGCCCTCCCTCTCTGGGTGTCTGTGTGTGTGTGTGTCTGTGTGTTGTGTGTGTGTGTGTCCTATGGCCTATGCTAGGCTAACAGACACTGGCATGGTCTAGTTAGCTCATCGCCTCCCGTTGTCAGAGTGGGTTTGTCACCATCCAGCTCTATAGTACAGCAGCACTCTACCTGTGGGGACGAATGTAACTGTAGGTACACACACACACACACACACACACACACACACACACACACACACACACACACACACACACACACACACACACACACACACACACACACACACACACACACACACAGAGAGAGAGAAAGCTGACCGTGTTACACCACACGTGTGTGTGTGTGTGTGTGTGTGTGTGTGTGTAAGACCGCGGGTCCTTTGTTCCAGGCGCTCCCGTTAACGGGCTGGGAGCTGGCCCCTCCCCTCGCCGCCGTAGAGAAAAACACAAACCCACGCAGACATAAAGACCTTACTACAGAGAACTAACACCCATAACCAACACAACCATGAGGTCCAAGTAAACACAGTCCTAAAAGCCTTAACTGACAAAACAACCCTCCCCTCCCCCTCCCCCTCCCCCTCCCCCTCCAGAACCATGAGGTCCATAAAGCCCTTACTACACAAAAACAACAGCCTGAGAACCCCCCCGGCCTGCACTATGAGGTCCATAAAGCCCTTACTACACAAAAACAACAGCCTGACAAACCCCCCCCCCCCCCTCCACCCCACCCCCACAGCCGTCCGCCCGTCCGCCCGTTCAGAACCATGAGGTCCATAAAGCCATTACTACACAAATACAACAGCCTGCTGACAGTCTCCTCCACAACTGACCAAACACAAGTGCTGGAAAACATAGGAAATCATCAATTCTCATTAGCCAGGTAGGGCCCTTGGTGAGGGATGGAGGGAAGGACGGAGGGAAGGAGAGGGGGAGAGAGCGGGGGGGGGGGGGGAGGAGGGAGCAGACACACTCCCACACACACACACACACACACACACACGGTGTGAGCGGGGATGGAGTCAGAATCAATCGATGGTGAAGAGGAAGAGGAGGGTAATAAAACAAGCTAATGAACACATGAACAGGGGAGGGGAGAGGAACACACACACACACACACACACACACACACACACACACACACACACACACACACGTGCAGGGACATAAGCACGTCCAGGCTTGCGGTTGCACTGCTCATCAGCAACACACCTGCTGAGGCTCGGTCTGGAGACGGAGACGAGAGGAAGAGGAGGGAGAGAGGACGAAGAAGAGAAGAAGGGAGGGAGGGGACAGACGGTGCATGGAGGACGAAGGAGATGGAAGGAGGAGAAAGAAGGTATAGGAGGGAGTGGGGGGGGGGGAAGAGAGGGATGAAAACACAGCGGCTGGAGGAAAGAGAAGAGAGGGTGGGGGATGGAAGGAAGGAGAGATGGGTCCCTAGGCAGGGAGTGCCTCCTCCTCCTCCTCCTCCTCCTCTCCACTGGGGACAGCCTGACAGCAGGCTCTGAAGAACAGCTCCGTGGATCTAACCACCTATCATATGTGCATGTTAATTAATCACCCTCCTGTCTGCGCATGCACGTGTGTGTGTGTGTGTCTTGAAGTACAAGGCGAATGCTGTAGCAGGGAGACGCACACACACACACGCACGCACATGCACATGCACACACACACACACGCACGCACACACGCACACGCACACGCACAAAGGGAGCTCAGGTCTGCTGCTGTCAAAACAAACGGAGGTCCCCATCAATGCAACCAAGCGGCAGACACCGTTAAAGGACCCAGATATACTGTTTAGAAGGAAGAAGCAGATACACACAGCTAACACAGGATATAACGTTACTATATAGAACTAGAATATAGCACACAGCTCAGGGACATGTGTTCAGATGTGTGGGAAGGGATTACAAACGTATGTCTGTCTGTCCGTCCGTCCGTCCGTCTGACGGCCTGTCGACAGCGCCTCGTAGCACAACTGTAATCAAACGACCAATTACGTCTGGAATAACTATCATAGAAAACGTCTTTCTGTTTCACTTTTCACTTCTCTATCACTCAATCCCTGTGTGTGTCTGTGTGTGTGTGTGTGTGTGTGTGTGTGTGTGTGCGTGCGTGGATGCGTGCGTGCGTGTAGGTTCTAAATGGGTTAGCCCTTATGTGTCTGTCAGAGGGGATGAAAATATTATTTCTCCATCAGAAGGTCGAGATATTATTCATCTATAATTGGTAATAACCCCCTCCACTGGCGCCGCCCCATACCCCAGGCAGCTTAAAGTCTCCACTGAGCATTCCCGGCTATACGCTACCATCCTACACACACACACACACACACACACACACACACACACACACACACACACACACACACACACACACACACACACACACACACACACACACACACACACACACACACACACACACACACACACACACACACACACACACACACACACACACTTTTTGTCCTCTCCAGAGCACTGGCTTAGACAATGGGCTTATTAACAGCAGAGGCTCTAGAGACATTCACGGACAACTTTGATCAAATACGATGATATGATGAAATGTGGAGTTTTTCCTACAATTCAAATAATTTACATTTTTGCAAATGGCTGTTTATTCATTAATAGAAATTCTGCGTTGGACGAGATTCAATTATAAACTAGCTAGGCATTGGAACAGCCAACGTTTAGTGTTCAGGTGTGGAGGTGGTGACTGGTACATTCCTCGATCCCACCCAGGGATAGCGGCCGCTTCCTTATCAATCATTGACGATCATATCCCCTTCCTAAGGAACAAAGCCAGCACTATGCTCCACCGCCACGGTGACTCCATTCATTCATGTCCACTTCACCTACTTTCACTTCCACCCCCACTCCCTGTCTTACAGCCGCCGGGCGCATCGTATGAGACAGAGAGACAGGGAAGTGAAAGGGAGGATGGTCACACCACAGACAGGATGTAGGGCGTGGACGGACGAGCAACACTGACTTGTACGCAGATTAGATAAAGAGAGAGAGAGAGAGAGAGAGAGAGAGACAGAGAGAGGGCGTGATCATAGCAGATGACACCTGCTGCAGGTAACTACGGGGCACACCTGCCACAAGTGCTTGTTACTCACATTACGCACCGTGAACGGCTGTGTGTGGGTGTGTGTGTGTGTGTGTGTGTGTGTGTGTGTGTGTGTGTGTGTGTGTGGCATGTTTCTCTAGTGCCAATGGCGAGACATAGAACAACCAGTGACAAGGACATCTGACTCATTCAATGTTCAAACCCCTTAGCTTCCCCTTCGACCTACTTTTATTAACCCAATAGTCCCTGGCATTTCATACTGAGAGTGTGGGTTGGGTTTTTCCACCCTTTCGTTAGTTCATCTGCAGTTTGTGAAACCATATTTTAGCGGGCTATAAATGGGCTAGCAGCAGTACCAGGGTTAACCGCAACAGACGGACAAACACACTCAGAGTGGTACTTCACCTACACACACGGGGATGTCCATGGGCCCACAGTGAGACAGAGTGTGTGTGAGTGTGTGTTGTTATGACTACAATACTGGGGCTGGAAATGTATCCATCTGCAGGTGTACTACCAGGCTGCAGTAAGGGTGTATCTATCTTTAGGTGCTGTCGCAGGCAGCAGTAGAGATGTATCTATCTGTAGGTACTTTACCAGGCTGCAGTAAGGGTGTATCTATCAGTAGGTACTTTACCAGGCAGGGTGTATCTATCTGTAGGTGCTGTCGCAGGCAGCAGTAGAGATGTATCGATCTGTGGGCGCTCTCTCAGTAAGGGGTTGATGGACAGCTATGGAGGCCGGCCTCCGGATCAAAGAGTGGAGGAGCAGATCAGACAAAGGGAGGAAGTAGCGTGACCAGAACAGGAAGTGGGCGGTGGACACTCGTGTCGTTCCATTCATCAAACGACACGAGATTCATTCACTTCTCCACAAACCCTGGAGGCTGTGACGACATCAAACATCCCATAAATGACGTCACCGAGAGGAAGAGCATATAGGGAAGTGGAAAGTGGAAGTGTGTGCGGTTTGTGAGTGCGGTTTGTGCACGCATGTCTTTCCGTGCGAGTTAGGGCAGCACGTACTAGATCACAGGTTTTCGTATCCATCACATCAACTTAGATCATACCTTCAAACTGACTCTGAGAACATGTTGCTGTGTATAGATGACAAAGACACCGTTCTATGTAGCGTGGGAGTGTGAGAGTCAGCGGCTCCACAGGCGTTGGTCCATGGGTGGGGTGGACAGGATCAGCGAGCTAGCCTAGCATAGTCCTGCCTAGCCCAGCCCAGCCTATCCTATCCTAGCCCTGCATAGCCCAGCCTATCCTAGCCTAGCCCTGCCTTACCCAGCCAATCCTAGCCTAACATAGCCCTGCCTAGCACAGACCTTTGATTTTTCCCAATCCCTACTGCACGGAACGACTCCTCTGACAGTGGGGGTGGCCGTTTCCATGGTTCCGACCTCCGACCTATGCCTTTAGAATCCCAGAGGGTGACACAAACAGCCCCCCCCTCTCTATATATACCATCAAACAGCAGAGAATCACAAAGGAAAGCTGACCTTAACGGTCTACGACCCCCCCCCCCCCCCCCCCCCCCACACACACACACACACACACACACACACACACACACACACACACACGTGTCAGGCCACTCTTAGCTAACCCCAGTGAAAGCCGTGCTTTGGTCTACTCTGAGTGGTTGTTTCACAGCCCTGGTCCAGACTCAGACCCAGGGATAAAAAGAACAATGACCAGATAGTTGAAATACAACAACAACAAAATAACAGAGAACAAAGGCCTATCTGTAGCAGCCCTGCCTGGACCCCCTCAGTCAGTCAGCCAGCTGGTTTGAACCAGCCCCTACACACGTCTGAACCGGCTGGTTGGCTGACTGACAGGCTGACCAGTGATCAATGTGGATTTGCCTGAGCCCTCTCTTAGAGGTCTTTGTTTCCACGAGGGCAGCACACCGAGCTGTGTGTCAGACTGCCTGTTCTAAACCAATGGTTAGCAGAGCCCCAGTCCCACAAAATCTATAAAACTCAAATCAAAACTAAAATAACACAGTAAACAGGAGGTCTGAGTAAATTAAAGACTCTAGCCACTACCATCGCCCCATCACTATCAACCAATAATACAAACAACACACACTAGAGACCAAAACCCCCCCTGCCCCCGTCACACTCACCCATCCTCCCCCCAAGCCCCATCCCCAAACCCCCCGTCACACTCACCCATCCTCCTTGTGCGAGGATCCAGGGCTGGATGTGGTTGTCCAGGTAAACCGTCATCCACTCGGCGATACGCTCCACCAGCGGGCTCATCTCTTTGTCCATGCACTCCACGCAGAGCGCCCCACCGAACACGAACAGGCCCACCACGCGACCCCAGTTGACCCCGTCCCGGAACACCTCGTCCATGACGCTCTCGAAGCTCTGGTAGGCCGTGGCGGGCGTGATGTGGAGCTGGGAGGACAGGTCACTGAAGGCCCGCGCGTAGCGCAGCTCAAACTCGTTGGCCGAGTCCCGCAGCGCCTCCCTGACGGCGTCCAGGCTCTGGGACGGCTGCTGCTGCCGGAGCGGGGAGGGAGGAGGGGTGCCCGGGCTGGTGCCGTTTAGCGTCCCATTGGGGTGAGCGGGGGCGTCCCCCTCTGTCCTGTCGGGGGACTCTGACAGTCCCACGTGGTTAAAGGGAAAGTTCCTCTGGTGGAGTTTATAGTTGATGTAGAACATCACCAGTTCTCTGTTCTGAGACATGGTGTCGGCTTGTGTCCGCAGGCGTTCCTTCTCACCGGGCTCCAGGGTCTCTCTATCTCTTTCTATCTTTCTCTCTTTGTTTCGTGTTTCTCCCCCCTTTCGGCAACCTGGCTGACGATGGCGGTACCGTCGTTAACAACAGAAAGCTCTCTTCTGGCTGACGATGACGGTAACGTTGTTAACAAGAAGTTATCTCCTGGCTGGCTCTGGGATGGCTCCTCCACGTTGGGTCTGATGGTTAGAACCTACACACACCACCGACACTGCAACTGCTGATCAGGCGGACCGACACCTGCAGAGAGACAACAGTGAAGGTCAAAGTCTAGCTGGAGGAAGCCGCGCACGTGTGTGTGTGTGTGTGTGTGGCAGGTCGATTGTAGTTTGAAAAACTGAAATCTAGACAGGTGGGGGTCAAAGTGCACCTCGCTAATTGGGCTGCTTACATATAGAGCAGATGGCTACGATAACCATTGGGCTGTGTGTGTGTGTGTGTGTGTGTGTGTGTGTGTGTGTGTGTGTGTCACATGGACGGTTACACAGCAGATGAAGAGAGATCATAAGGTGTGAAGGGTTTAGGGCGTCTCACAGACACTAAACATCCCCCTCTCTATGGGGAGGTCATGGCTCCTATGTCTCTGTCTCGTCCCAGGAACACACAGCAAGATGACTTCTTCACACAGTGGTAATCCGGTAATCTATGTTCTCAGAAATACTTCTTTAGAGGGATACAATAGTCATCTGCAGTGATTACTGAAACCGATTCCTTTAAAACATGAGCCTCTGACATTACAACCACAAAATCTTTTAGACAGGGGAAGTCCCTAAAACATTACCGATGGGTCAAAAAGTGACATTTTCACCCCACCCCCCCAAAAAAAAAAGTTTCATGAAGAGCAGATCTGCTGTCTCTAAATACTTTTGGATTAGTAAAATAATTTCTTAACCTGCTTGTATTCTCAATTAATACCTATGTAACACTTTGCAAATACTTTTATATTTTTCAACCACATATTTTCCACATGTATTATTTACTTATATTATTTGTATTAACAAGCACTAAGTCCCAAATTCCAGAATTAGGACTGGATACAATTCACTAAATAATTTCCCGATCTACACAACACTCCCAAGCGTACAGCACCACCAACATATTAAAAGCACATATATTCCATGCTCTAAATACAGTTCATTAATATTCAAAATGCATAAACATTATCTCTACAGACCATTCACACACAAGAACAATTTCGCTGCCATGGGAGACGTGACATTCAGAGTCAGTATATTCTGCCAAACGCATTCCCTCACACGGGGCCATCCACGACTCCAAGCGCGCGCACACGCGCACGCACGCACACACGCACGCACGCACACCCACCCACCCACCCTGTACTCTTGCATCCACGACTTCAAGCTCATCCATGAATGACCTCAAGTCAAACACGTAGGACACGTTACCTTCCAAATATTATTACCACATGCGAAGCTGACCTTTCGTATGGTAAAATCGACATTTAGGAGGATGGACCGGGTTTTCATTCAGTTTTATCAGTTCGACAGGTAAAAGCAGGTATGAGTAACTCCGTGCAAATGCTATTACGTAATACAACTCCTCCACACAACGACGATCGCAGCAGCCCTGGTATGTCAATAAAAAGAATCTCAGTTCTTGGCTGTTGGCCAAGCATGCGGATCATTGCTAGGCACAGTCCCACTTTAAATACGTACCCCACATTCAAGATATAATTTATTCATCCACATACTTTGTAAAATTCAAAATAAGCGATTATACATCGAGTTTAATAATGTTGAACATAATAATGTCAGGTTACCCCTTTAACCAAAAGAAGCCTTATGTTTACAATAGCCTCGTGCTAACACGTGGTACGCTGCTTTTCTATAGAAACGCAGTCAAACAACGATGGGAAAGCTATAGCCCTTGGAATGTAAACATCTCATGCTAGCGGAGCCCACGCACACGAAGCCTTTTCACTGTCACACACTAAGTTTACAAAGGGCTTACAAAGTACAAGTTTGACTGGATGTACAAGTCCTTAAATGTTGCTGATAAGCCACAAATACCTAATTTGTCATTTTTGCTACTATAATGACAACATGTTAAACACTACCACCAGCCAGTATTAACGTTACAATATTTAGCTATATCATAAGGCCAAACAATATTTCAATAAATAACTATTTGGATCTAATCAGATAGTATGTACACAAATCTTAAGATGTATTTATTAGCTAGCTAATCAAACATGGTTTGGAATCTTACCAATAACAACGTCAAACGAGATGGCGAGATGTTTTCAGAATTTCTCAAAGACTGTTATGCTGATGTCCACTTAATGCTCTGATTCTGTCAGGTCCACCCCAGTGAAGTGCTGTCAAAATATACGACTAAAACGAATGGAAATGGGAAACACTGCTACGTACATTATGAGATCGGTCCGCCCACTTCTAGCGTTAGTTACGCTTTCAACCTACCCCCTTACGTAACAAAGATCACTATTTTCTCCCGGTTGGAACTGGATGGAAAACTACGATCTTGCCCGACATTACCCTCTGGCCTGTTCAGACATACAAGCACCACAATGAACATGAATAGCTTCTGTTAATGTTATTATATAGCATGCATAGTGAAACAAATACTTTACTTGAACCAGTAATCTCAGCGAAGACTGCACTGTACGTAACAGTCATTAGATTAATATCTGTTTGAAATTATCCTTAGACTGATGTCAAATATGGCTGTCAGTGGGGACATGGCAAACTGTTCTATGCTAATTCTCTGTAAAAAAAAAAATTATAATACATAAATAAAATGATCCGTTTACAATTTTTTTTTACAGAGATTATTCCTTAGCGTTCTCGGACTTTCGAGATGTAACTAGTAGCCTACTTGACGTCAGCTAATGTTAGCTCCACCCGATAATTCTGTCTGATCAATGGGACGACCATATTCTGAAAATAAGGTAAAACACAGCAACCAAGTAATTCCACAATTTAGAAAAAACATGAAATGCTTACTTTAATCCGCGTTTCATACGGGAATACCAATAAAATCATGTATGTTGCCATACAGAGCAGAGTGCAGCACAAAGATTCATATCCGTCATTTCTAGAAATTCTGCTGTAGGCAGCTAGCTAACTTAGCTAACCTAGCTGAGACGGAAGGAACCGCCTACACTCGTCACGTTACCCATGCAACTAGATAAGCTTCGCCTTCGGTCTAATGATGTGCAGAAAATCCAGCGACTTCATGTATGTACAATGTTTTATTCTTCATGGCCACTAAATTCCAGACACATGCAGTATTGTACTAGCTAGCTAACAATACCAAGTTGGCTTGCCGAGGTCGTTACCAAGCATACCGGTTTCAAGCTTTAACTGCACTTTAAATAAAAGTTTAATTTCTTCAGTTCGCCCCCAAAAACTTTAATTTCTTAAAACTAACTTATACCTGAATGATTAGCTACCTATCTTACATTTTTGATGGATAATTAGAAAGTGTACTCATGAACTAACTACATAGCTAGCGAGATTTCATAGTTCAAAAACAAAGGATGTCGAATATTTCTATGGTAACCTTTGTTACCCCCCCCAAAATGATATCGCTAGCTTCAGACATCTTCAGTTATAACACAGTGCCCCTGTGTGGACGCTCGTATGCCTGTATATTCGTAGATGGCGTACTTTCGGCGTGTCGTACATTTTCTTTGTTTTAGTTACTTCTGTTACCATCATCACTATTCACTACTACCATGCACTTCTTCAATACAATATATGCAATTCAAATAGTCTAAGGCTGGCCCAATGCACAAGATAAAGGAAGCAAAACTCTGCAAATAATGGTAATCAAGCCTATCGTAATGCCATGTATCATCAAAAAATTGATAAATCAAAAAGCAGCGCACTAGATCCGAACTGAGGGTTTATTGATTACTGCACCAAATGGTTGGAAGATTACATCACAATTTGTATAGTATAGCACTTTAATTTCTATGTATCTTACATGAAAACTTTACAGTCAGAATTTTCCATATACTGTATATATATTTATATTTATTTATATATGCCCCTTACTTTTAGGGAATAGAGTAGACATCCACTGTTGCAAGACAAGGAATGCTTTTCAAAAATATTAAATGCACTTCAAATAATTACATACATCCTTCTTTAAAAAAAACAACCAAAAAAACTCAGTTGGGAGATAACTACAAAGAACTACTAAGGGGAGATTCCAACATTTTCTAAAGATGTTTTTTTATATATTCTTGAACCATTTCAGGATAATTGACGGACAACAAGGACCAGTATTCCAACCACTCATAGCAGGCACCCTGTCTGGGAGGTTAATAGGAGAAGTGGCACAGTCCCTCTTAGATGTACAACTAAATATGGTGAACACAAAAATAGAACAGTTTAAAGGGAGAGGAGCAGAACCGTTTTTAAGAGAGAAAAGTAAAATATCAGCATGAAAGAATGAACATACAATAAATGCATGAACAAACAATTACAATGTCGTACGGGTCCAGCACAGAATATCAAAATTTGGGAAATCATCCCAGGGAATTAAATCAAGATTTTTTTCCTTTCCATTGCATTCAAAGTTCTAGAATTTCAGAAGGTACAATTTTAGCACAGTCAAAGGCTGGAATTGCAGGAGAAAAGAAAAGGAATGCATAAAACTGAAACAGCAGGCCAGTAAAAAACAAAAATCCCCACGTAAACCAGCAAGAAAGATAAATTAAAAAAAAAGTAAAATAAATCAAATTAACCCCCAAAAATAAATAACGAGTAAAATATGAATCTCTTGAATAGGCCATTGTGATTCAATTTACAGAAGCTTCAGTACCAGCCTTGTGTTTTATTCCCATTGACAAAGGGACAGCTGGTAAGCTGGGTTCTAGATAACAGGGTTCTAGATAACAGGGTGCTGAGTGGAGGAGTTATGTGGTCGTCAGTCAGCTGTTAGGCCACTTTCAGTCACTCAGTCAGACACGCACGCACGCACGCACGCGGATTTTTCTTTTGCCGATAGTCGTTGAAGCCCAACTGTCAATAGCTGTAAGGGGGATATGAAGATATTTTGTAATGACCCTACAATAGAGATGGTGGTGGTGGCAGCGACGGGCGCGTTTTTCCACAATACGTTTTGATCAAAGCGCCAAGTCCACCGCGAGGGAGGGAGAGGAGCAGCTTCTCATACTTAAGGTGTCGTCATGGTGCTAACAGGCACAGGTTTTAAAGAGCTCGTCTGACAGACAGACAGGACGGTTCAAATACAATGGTTTCGTCTCGCTTCCTGCATCTGGATATGCACCTAGGTTCAGTCTTTAAAAAAAAAAAAAAATCATCAACAAAGAGACATACAAAACAAAGACAATTTGATACAGGATATTCATAAATTATTGTTTACAATCTCCGCCCACTGCATTACATATGTCAGAGGAGATGCAGAGAAAAAGAGTTGGTCAGTGGATAAGCCTGTTCCAGTCACAGTGCTGCTCTCCCTTCAGACGGGGAGAGGGAAGGTTCTAGAAGCGGAACGCAGGGAGATAAACACAGCACACTTCAGGCCTCCCTCCGGTCTGAGAGCGGCGCACACGTCATTGCACTTTCCAGTCTTTTTTTTTCATTTTTTTGCTCAAGAGCACAGCTACAGGAGAGGGGTCTTTTAGAGTCTCTCTCCATGACTTTGTATCCCGTTCCACCCCGGGACACTTAGCATTGCCCCCAGAATGGCATACTACCATCAGCCCCCAAACACTAACACTTCCCTGTCTCCATCCGTCCGTCCACCTGTCGTACCCCTCCCTCCTAGGACGGGGTCCGGGGGCACGCCCCCTGGGGCGCGGCGATGTGGAAGACGGAGCCGATGCGGAGGAAGAAGCGGCGGAGGACGGCACGTAGCTCCGGGATCAGGTCAAACTGCATCATCTCACACAGGTGGGGGTAGTAGCAGGACGCGTGGGGCTTGAACTGGGGGAGAACAAAGGTGAAAATAAAAAATGTATAATAACTATTAAAACAGGACCGTAAATTAAAGTCATGCACTAAGCTTAATATGATCTGGAAGACCACGGGGAACACAAAATATTCGTAAACAAAACAAATTTAACACACAAAAAAATATACTATTGTGAATGCAGGTAGTAGGTTAGCATTAGCATATGAAGCTAAATATGAATTGGAGGAGTATTAAGTATTCTGTAAGCGAGTAGCACAAGAAGCTCAACATGAAAGGGGAGAGAGATGAAAGCAGACAATTCTACAGCTCACTAGCTGATCTACCACCGTGATAGCCCCCAGGGTAGGCCCTGATTCTGCCTGCGTAGAAATACTCCCCGCCTCCTTTACATACTGTAAGTCAGTCCCACACACACTGAGTCTCTGAGCGTCTCTCTGCTTCCTGTATGACCAGCCTCAGGGCACAGGAAGGAGGGCACGGCCTGTCCTACACTCTCATTATTAAGTCACTGTGTTTTTCAACGTCGCTCACCGCAATCAGGACCAAAGGCAAGCTGTCCCAGAGTAAGATAAGAAGCGGAATCTGTCGAACGATCAAAAGAGCCGAAGGACATTCACAATAGCACACAGTCCCTTTGATATTTCTACTCACCCAGACGTGGTTGGTTGGTTGGTGTGCGTGTGAGTGTGCGTGTATGTGTGTGTGTGCACGCACCTTGTGGTCTGGCAGGCGTAGAGTTCTGGTAAGCAACAGCATCAGCAGACTGGTCCATGCCTCTCTGTGGCTCTCTGAGGTCAGGCTAATGAAGTAGGCCAGGGCCTCGCTACATACCCTGTGGGTATAACATGTCATGGAAATACGTTACACACACACATTACACACACTGTGTGTACAACATTGACACTGTGTGTCATTTAGCAGACGCTTTTATTCAAAGCGACTTACAAATTGTGCTTTCAACATGAGAAGGTAAAAAACACAAGTCAGGAAGCTAAATTAGTGCATCATCTGCATCACTAACCATTGGCAAAGAGATACAGTTGAAAGCACTATTTGTAAGTCGCTTTGGATAAAAGCGTGTGCTAAATGACTTATCTAATGTAGTGTCAAGTAACTGTAATAGTAATGTAAAGTAAATGTAATTGTCAAGTGTTGTATTGAAAAGTAAATGTAATTGTAATGTTAAGTAAATGTAATTGTAATGCTGTTACTCACAGCAGCAGACGTGTCTGGATGTCGGGCCAGGAGTCTTGGAGCTGCTGGTCGGAGTACATCCTAAAGAGGATCCTCAGGCTGCAGGCCAGACTGCTGGTCTCCTGCTTGAGCAGGTTGGGCTTCGACTTGCCCTTAAAACCTGAGAGGAGGAGGAGGAGAGGAGAGTTCCCTAAATATTTAATCCATGCTTTAACTTCTATATTAACTATTACCTTTTAGGTTTTTATCAACGTGCAATAGATAATTTGGACTGTAGTTAAAGTTCAGTATAATGCAGAAGTCTGCTGAACTACTACTACTACTACTACTTGGAATGTGAAATAAGTAGAGTATATTGAAGCAGTCTGCTGACCTTGTACTACTTGGACTGTGACTACATATGTGTTCAGTATAATGCAGCAGTCTGCTGAACTACTACTACTACTACTACTTGGAATGTGAAATTAGCAGAGTATATTGTAGCAGTCTACTGAACATTTACTACTTGGACTGTGACTTTCTGTACAGTATAAAGTAGCAGTCGGCTGACCTGCCCTCCAGAGCGCTGTCCTCTGCTCGTTGTTGGAGTTGAAGTCCTTGGCGAAGGTGTGTGACTCCAGCAGACAGTCGAGCAGCTTGAAGAGATGCAAGGAGGTGAGGTATCGGTACATGCCCTGCTCCGCGGACTGGTCCACTCCCTGACCCTCCCCTTCCTCCAGCGTGTCTCTCTGGGAAAAGGTGACACAAACGACACAAGAAAATGTTTAGCTCTGTGATAGTTGAACCAGTGTCCTCTATGAAGACAGCTCAGATATACAGTAAATATGATGAACATGATATAACTAAAATAGGGCATATGACATGTTTTTTTACACCGCTAACGTCTGATTCCAGGCTTTTAGCCATGTGGTTGTGGTAGCTAAGATACAGGGGCGCAACTCGACATTCTTGGCCCTGTAAAGTTCGTAGTTCATTTTTTGTTCGTCATATAGCTGCGTACAGTACAATGAGATGTAAACCTGCCAGCTCTGAAATGTGCAACAATTATGAAACCTATGCCTAAAATAAAAACAAACAAGCAAAAGTCATATAGTCACATTGTCAATCGGGGTCTAATTTCTTCCCTGAATCTTTTCCCCCTTTTTTTAAACCTTTATTTAGAAAACCCCTGCTGAGAGATACCTGCGCGGCGGCCATGTTTTCAGCGTCTTCCTTCTTGCTGGTTGCCGGGTAGAAGACAATGTTGTCTATGGTCTGGATCAGCTCCAGCTGCACCACACACTTTATCAGCAGCCCCGCAAACAACTTCTGGTCCGAGACGCCTTGAAAACACACACACACCCCAAAAAATAAGGTTAAAAAGAGATGTGGATGTGATATAAATTAAGACAAATAGGAATCAACAGTGACTATATGCAAGTGATAAAAATGTTGCATGCCAACTCTGATTTGTTTATGGAACGAGGTTGAATCAATGGTGTGTGTGCATTTGTGTATATGTGTGTTTGTTGGAGTGTGTGTGTATGTGTGTGTGTGTGTGTTTGTTGGAGCATATGTGGTGTGTGTTGATGTATATGTGTGTTTGTTGGAGTGTGTGTGTGTGTGTGTGTCCGCGTTGGTGTATATGTGTGTTTGTTGGAGCATATATCTGTTTGTGTTGGTGTATATGTGTGTTTGTTGGAGTGTGTGAGTGTGTGTGTGTGTGTGTGTTGAACTCACGGGCGTTTGACTTGCCCTTCCAGGTGTCATCGCTGGACATCTGACTGTGTCCTCTCTCGGAGAGCGCTCTGTCGTAGCTGCTCTGGGACTGGCTGTCAAAGTCCACGTCCTGAAGACAAGTGAGTCGGTGAGACTAAACTACTAACCATAACCCTCACCCTGATGCTAACCCTAACCCTAACCATAACCCTCACCCTGATGCTAACCCTAACCCTAACCGTAACCCTGAGCCTGCTGTAGCTGCTCTGGGTCTGGCTGTCAAAGTCTACGTTCTGAAGACAAGCGAGTTAGATTAGATGATCAGTATTGCCCTTTTCAGGGGATTTGTTGCCACAGTCTGTACAGAGCCTCGTAAAAACATATACACACATTTACGCACACAGACTACACCACACAACACCATACATAACAAACTACAGGACAATATTACTGGGGATTTTTGTTTACAAGTGTTATGGTAGAAGGAACAAAACTCATGCTCGTTTCCAGGCCAGAGACCTGAATCTGTGACCTGAAGGAAGCAGCATGAAGAACGGGTCGGGGGGGTGTCTGGGGTCATGTGCAATGACGCGTGCTCTGCGTGTGACACTAAGCTAGCGTTTCTTCTCTAAAAAGGCGAGGCCACAGTTCAGTTGAAAACGGGACTACTTCTTTGACAAGTTACTACTTTCTGGTGGTGTTTGAAATGTAATTGTGTATTTTTAAAATCTCTCTTACGGTGTGTTTCCCATCTCCAGTGTCCTCTTCCTGCCCGGCTGGTCGCCATGTCAACAAGCTATTCACAAAGAGCACAAACAATAACATCGTAACGTAATGCAATGACACAAAACTGTTGATAACAGACAATACGCTGTTCAAAGGAGTAAAACATACCATAGCAATGCAATGACACAAAAACAGACAAAAAGTTGCTTCAAGGAGCAAAAACAATAACGTATTGCCACAAATAGCGCTCGTCAAAACACACTACAACACCCAAGAATTCAACCCCCATCACAGTGAAGAGGGCTACGGTTGCAGGTCAAGTGTGGGTTGTCCTGACGATGTACTCACGCGTGAGGGCTGGTGTTCTGGAAGATCTCCAGCATGCAGCAGCAGGTGGTGTTCCACACATCAGAACTGAACTTCTCCCCGTTCAGGATCACCAGGTTCTCTAGGCAGTTGGTTCCCGAGCGGGCCAGCTGCTCGTTGTCTGCGGGAGAAAGGACAAGGTGTGTGTGTGTGTGTGTGTGTGTGTGTGGGGTTGGGGGACGACAAGGTGTGTGTGTGTGTGTGTGTGTGTGTGTGTGTGTGTGGGGACAAGGTGTGTCAACTTCAGATTTGTATATGTTGTTTTAACCAGTTACATAATATACAGAGCCTTCCTCCCCTCCCTCTCTCTGTTGGTTTGTTGTCTTAGACACACCATTGCAGCTGGGTGAAGATGTCCTCTAGCATAACATTGTCCTTACTATTGTTACAGTGTAAAATGCAATATTGCAAAGCGCACAGTGGTGAACTTTCAGGTTATATTGCAGCGATGGAGACTCCCTCTATCCATCGATATGTTGCCTCAGACACCACTTCAGCTGGGTGAAGATGTCTATCCTTATGTAGTTCATTATAATGTAGAATGTGACTGTTACCTTGTCGAACACACCACTGCAGCTGGGTGAAGATGTCAGCCAGCATAACATGATCTTTATTTAGTTTATTATAATGTTTAATTATTCTGGAACCTTGTCCTTGTTTCGTTCATTATAATGACGCTGGCATTTTGTTGGACACACCACTGCAGCAGTGTGAAGATGTCGGCTAGCAGGACATTTTCTTTATTTAGTATATTATAATGTAGAATGAGACTGGAACCTTGTCTTTATTTAGTATATTATAATGTCGAATGAGACTGGTACCTTGACGGACACACCACTGCAGCTGTGTGAAGATGTCGGCCAGTAGGACCTCGCTGAGTGGTTCGTAGAACTGGGTGAACACGTCACAGATGGCGTAGAGGGCGTGGTTACACGTGGTCGTCATCCACTCGGTTTTCTAAAAGGGAGGGAAACGTGTGAGGGTGTTGGGGCTTTGTGGACGGATAATTTTGTTGTATGCAGTGTGTACTTATTTGGGCAGAACGAGTTTATAATATATCAATAGACAATCCATCTCAAAGACATGAAGAGGGGCCATTCTAAAACAGAGTCTAACTGGTCTACACTGTATCTCTCATATTGTATGAGTAGAGAATCCATCTTTGGGACTTTTGCTAAAGAGGTCATTCTAAAACAGGGTCTAAACTGGTCTAAACTGGTCTAAACTGGCCTGAACTGGCCTGAACTGGCCTGAACTGGCTTTGCTGATCCATCCTCTCTCTCTCACCTCCGTCTGCTGTTCGGGGAGCTTCATGTTGTCAAAGATACGGAAGACGATTCTGAAGAGGTCGTGCCACCAGTGTTTCTCAAAGGTCTGGCCGTAGCTCTTCATGATCTCAAACATCACCGTCAAACCTCTGGGGAAAGCAAATCCATAGATCAGACACCCAGGCAGGGGCTTAATTTACGGAGCGGGGTGGGGACACAGGGGACAAGTCCGTCCCCCTCCCCACCACACTTTTTCAGAAGGCAGTATATGATGGACCCCCCCCCACACACACACACACTTTTTACAGTTCAAAAACAAAAAACAGGAAAAACGAAAACTGTACTAACTGAGCAACTACCTTTGAAATAATAATTGTGACAATGCACACAGGTATAATTCAACAATCAAATATGAAACAAACAAATACGTGCCCAGCTTTCAATTCAATTAAAATGCAACATTCAATTAAAGATGCAACATGCTACTGGGTCATTAAATCTCCTGCTGTTTCCAAGTCTTTAGGTG
>JAPMUY010003292.1:0-25504 GCA_026901105.3 Galaxias olidus
TAGATGTCAGGATAATGTTTCTTTTAACGTGCCGTTGTAGTACTTGACCTGATCTGAGTGACTCTCAAACAAACAAATGCCATCGATGATTACAGGAATATATTCATTTCTTCAAGAGCATGCTTGTGCCGGTGGAGGTTATTAGAGCTCAAAGGACATTTGCCTTGCCAACGTGATGAGCCATTTCTGGCCTGCCAAGAGGCGGGGAACAGGCAGGCAGGCGGGGAACAGGCAGGCAGGGAACAGGCAGGCAGGCAGGGAGGCAGGCAGGCAGGGAACAGGCAAGCAGGCAGGGAACAGGCAGGCAAGCAAGCAGGGAACAGGCAGGCAGGCAGGGAACAGGCAGGCAAGCAGGCAGGCAGGCAGGCGAGGAACAGGCAGGCAGGCAGGGAACAGGCAGGCAAGCAAGCAGGGAACAGGCAGGCAGTCAGGGAACAGGCAGGCAGGCAGGCAGGCAGGCAGGCAGGCAGGGAACAGGCAGGCAGGCAGGGAACAGGCAGGCAGTCAGGGAACAGGCAGGCAGGCAGGCAGGCAGGCAGGCGGGGAACAGGCAGGCAAGCAGGCAGGGAACAGGCAGGCTGGCAGGAAACAGGCAGGCAGGCGGGCGGGGAACAGGCAGGCAGGCAGGCGGGGAGGGAACAGGCAGGCAGGCAGGCAGGCGGGGAATAGGCAGGCAGGCAGGCAGGGAGGGAACAGGCAGGCAGGCAGGCAGGCAGGCCGGTGCCCAGAGCTGACGTAATGAGCCCCGCTCCCCCAGATGGCTTTGAAACCCTACGCCGTGTGACTCTGCCGCTCTGCTCTTCCTTCCCTCCCCGCACGTCACATATCAAAGAGGACTGCCAGTTTCAACAGTCACTCTGATCATCCCCGCTACCGGCGAGGCCTTAATCACCGCCGTCAGAGCCGTCACATCACCACGGATACAGTAACCGGGTGGCTTTCTCTGCCGTTCACCACGGCGATGGGAGGACGCGGTCTCAGCTATTTAAATACGAAGCCAAACGAGTTCAGAACAGGTTTACAGGGAAACCAGAGCCCCTGGGAGGTTAAGTCCAACTGTAGGAACCCTACATCCACATAAGAAATGGGTATGTGCGACACTCCTCTCATGGAGACAGTGCAATGCATGGCGCGAAAAAAAAACCGAATCCCGTCTAAGCCACTAGGCCCAGTTCTATCCCTGTCCTGCACACACACGCGACCCGGCTTCGCGGCCCACTATTCAGCTAACGCGAGTCAGCGTGTCGACACAGCTTCCAGCTGGGAGTTGATGGGGCCTCCGAGAGGAAAAAAAAAGAAATCAAAGCCACAACAAACCCCCGCGTTCAAAGGCCTGCAATCACACGTACTGATGTATGACAACCAAAGGCAGAGAGCTTACACTGTATGTTCTCCATTAGGGCGAGAGAGATACGGCGTGTCGGAGAGAGAGAGAGAGAGAGAGAGGGAGAGAAGGAGCATGAGTGGATCTAAGCCTTTCTGGATCTTAGGGAAGAATGATGATTACTCAGCTCTGCCCTCTCCCCTCCCTCACCCTCATATGTGCAGGGTAGGGGAGGGGGGGCACACATTGTTTTGAAAAGGGGCCAGGGAGAATGAAAGGGAGAGGTTACTTCGGCACAATCCGCCATGGCTACCACTCTAGATCAAAGCCCGGTAGATGTGCTGCTCCCCCCCCCCCCCCCCCCCCCTCTCCAAGACCACTTCTGAGAGGACTATGGGCTGGCTAGGCTGCGGAGGGGGACAGAGGCGCCCCTGTGCGGGCCAGCCTGATTAACCTACGAGCCCCGACTGGCCGCCAAAGCCAGACAGATCCTCTTTCCAAAGGCAGGCTCGCCCACTGAAATGGGACTCTCTAATTCTCGACTTCAAAGCCGGCGGACGGCGAGAAAGAGTGAGAACAGAGAGACAGACAAACAGCAAGCCAGAGGCCCGAGAACAGAGCGAGGGCCGGGGATGTTTGGGAGTTAACCGAACGGCGCGTTGAGGCTGGCGGGCCGGGGTCAAGGTTTTGAACTTTGCCTTCACTGAGCCTGTGTCAGCGTGTGCGCACATCGTGGATGCTCCTCCCTGCAGCAGCGAGCCAGCCCCTTTTGCCCTTTCGGGTGTTTGTCTGCATGTGTCTGTGCCGTCTGCAAAGGGCCTTGGAGGAGTGCTATCGCCACTGGACGTGTTATCGTCGTCGTCCCCCCCCCCCCGCTAACCTTGGAGAGGGCGCACGCTACAGCCCGTTTCTATTGGAGAGGGCACACTTTTGCCGCGGGAGCCGCGCACACGGTAACGCAGGCCGAGGGACAGATACAGATGGCCCTGCCCACCGGAATCATTCATCAGGGCCGGGCCGCGGCTAACGCTAACAAGCGATGCATCAGTATATCTGAGGAGGAGCAGGTAATGGATGGCCGCGGGGAAAGAGTCGGGGGGCTTCGCGGGGCGACGGAGCTGGCACACCTGCGCAGGAAGTACACATCTGTTACTCTCCAGCCCGCAGCCATGAATCACTCCCCCCCCCCTTCCCAGAGTAATGGTCTCCCTCCCGTGTCTTTCTCTCATAAGCTATCAAGGATGGACTGTTCTGTGGCCCAGAGGTACGGCGTCGAAGGCGCGCCTCTCTTTCTCTTAACCTCACAGGGGGGCGAGGGGGCTGACGCACAGAGCCGGCGGGCCGGTGTGAGAGTGAGCGGGTTACGGCAGGAGGGTGGCACCATTTTCCTCTGGCCCGGGGGGCCGTCGAACGCCACCATGGCTGAGTGGCCTCCGAGCCAAAAGAGAGGCGTTGCAATCTGAAATCTGACTCTGGGTCAGCCGGACCTTGGGGGTGGGGAGCGGAGGGTGAAGCCTCGTACACGTAAATGAACCAAACCCCCCCCCCCCCCCCCCCCCGTGTCACCGGCCCGTCGCTCATCCCCTCTGCTCATCGCCCTCTCTAACGAGGGCCAGCGGCGGAGCAGGAAGGGATGACATCAGCGAATGCGGACGCGCGGCATGGTACGCCGGGACGGGACGAGTCAGAGGGGAGCCGCGCCCCGCGGTCCGTCACCGCCACCGTCTGGGGGGGGGGGGGGATCACGGATCGGTAGGCTGACGTCTGCCTCCCCCCACACACTGGACTGGAAGGGGGGTGTTGGGGTGGCTCTAAGTCCTCACTCTCTGGGAGAACAGATCACTGCGGCGGTTGCTGTTTCACCCACTGACACAGAAAGAGGGGAGGACGGCTGCTAATCCAAGCGATGGGAAAGGAGAGCATGACTGCTCGCTGGAATCATTTATCTCTCCGGCCCCGGACCGGGAGGGCGGGGCTTATTAGCTCTCCGCGGAGGCTGATTCCAGCACAGACGGATGGCACTGTCTGGCCCAGGTAGATACAGGAGCAAGCACGTTTTTACAGAGACAATTTACGCAGACACTAATAAGCGCACGCACCGCACGTCATTAGCTGAGTGGACTTTGAGTCATCTTGGAGTCGTTAGTGTACGCGATTAATTACGGCACACCCCACTGTAATTTCATAAGCACGGAGCCGGGCATCCCCATGTTAAGCATTCCCACGTAATCCTCGTAAGGGGGTGCTGTTTTTTGCAGGACTTGTCTTGGGAGTCATGTACATCGTAGTTGAGTCCAGATGAGGGACATGGCACACAGCTTAGTGGACACTAAGAAGAAAAGTACAAAAACGCCTGTCCAGGCAGCCCCCCCCCCCCCCCCCCCTGACTTAGAGAGTGGAGAGAGCGTTTCACGCCGAGAGCCGAATCACAGAGGCACTTCTAAACAGGCAGGCAGGCCATAAAGGCAAAAACGCACCTCTGAGAGAGAAAAGAAGAGAAGCACTCGGCACCGTACCATTACGCGCGGCTGTGAAAGGGAGGGCTGCATTACGCGCAGATGGAAGTGGCACAATGGCTTTGACAGAGCCTCCTCTCGCCTGACTCGGAGAGAGAGGCGTGACGGCTCGCCGAGTGGCCGCGGCTGAGAGAGGGGGTGGGGGGGGGGGGGGGGGGGGTTGGTTCTGCTCGCTCCGCGCCGCTCCCTTAATGTGCCAGATGTACACCGGTCTCCGCTGGATCTCAGGGATACAATCTCACCCCCCCCCCCCCCCCCCCCCCTCGGGTTTCATTATAAAGCCGTGCATCCAAAGGAAATGAAATATGTAGCTATGGCTATGTGATCTCCGTCCACACACGCCATATGACATGAATTACCTGCCGTTTCCTCCGCTTTACCTCGGCCCCCGGACCACGAGTCCTGTACGCATCACTTCCGATTTGGTTCACATGCCATTAAAACCATACTGATGGGCATTCCCCCGTGATTGGCTCGCGGAGGCCCTCCCCACCTCTTCCCAGCAGCCCTTGGAGGGCTCTCCGACAGACCCCGGTGCACGGTGTCTCGTTGGAGCTACAGCAATCAGGCCAGCGAGAGGAGCTAATCAAAGAGCTGCTAGGCCTCATTTGGGACGGAGCGGGATGAATGCAACCTTCCCCTATACCTCCTGACCCGACTTTCAGAGCCCCGTCCTGTTGACGTTGGCAGGGCCCACGGGGGGAGGGGGGGCACTAGTCACGCAGGCCTGCTCTCAATCACGCTGCAAGGAGCTGCACATTAAACTCATCATGCTGTACTGCTGGGTCTGTGTGGAAAGTGTACTGTGGGTCGCCATGATCTCACCAAGAGGAAAAAGGAGGCTAATTGCCCCCCCCGCCCCCCCAACAGATTCCACTGTACATCAGCCCCTGGCGTTGACAGGAAGAGGTCAATCGTAAAGGGCGAGCGTTCACACAAAACAGGTGGACCTCTCGCCTCACGGGGTACTTAGTAAATACAATTCTACGCCACAATTGGTACAGAGTAATCATACCCAGGTCTAATGAGACAAAGCGTGTGAGGAAGCTACCTGGTGTCCCCGACACGTTGCTGCTGTTTGTGCAAAATTATCCTCTCCACACCATGCAGGTGTTAGACTCTACGAGATTATAATGAGCCCAAAGTACGGCAAACCGTTCTGCTTGTGTGTTTGCGTGTGTGTGTGTGTGTGTGTGTGCCTGTGTGCCTGTGTGTTGGTAATCAGCGCCGGGGCTGTTTGTTCAGTGGGTTTAAACAGAAACGGCAACAGCTCTCTCCCCTGCTGAGTAAGAGCTATCAGCTTTATATAGCCGTGTACCTCAGATCCGTAATTGTCCGACGGGCCAATTAATAACGTGGGAGATGAGTCCTTTATAAAGTTGCCGCTCCCTTGTGTCCTTGATTTAAATCATCCGACTGATAATGTATTCATCTGGAGTGGCGGCGTGTTCCTCCCGTTCTAATTGTACCTGGGCGGAGGGAGGTGGAGGGTGAAAGTCGCTCATCTAAACGGACTCATCTAACAAGTCTTATCCCTCTGCGCTTCCAACGTCTCCGACGAGGAGCCGCGGCTCCCGTTTCCCAACGACCCGGGCGGCGGAGCGGGGCAGGGGTACCAGGCAAATTCGGTGGGGGGGGCAGGCGCCTTAGTATGCAGGACGAGCCTGGCGGTACATGGCAATGTCAAAGTCGGCGTCAACACATCGAAATGACAAGCTGTGAACATGGCCGCCGCTCGCTGCGGCTTGGGGGGGGGGGGTACATAATCCTTTTAGCATACATTCAACAGTAATATGGAGATAATTGCGGTGGTAAAATATCTGTTTTTTTTTTTCACACATATCGGGAAACCAGCCCGTGCCAGGAGAAATGTAATTTCCTTCCGATTAGATGTGCAACAACAGTTTCAAATGGGGGGTCATTCACACAAGTCGTTCCAAATGCACTGTAGGATTGTGAATGGAGGCATCTTCATATACAGTGCACTAAACGTCTCTTCAAATAGCCTGCTGAAATATTTTGCTTTAGTAAATGGGTCATTTTAATTGAACACTAATTGGCCTTGTGTGTCCCTAAACACCATTTATAAATGCAGAACACAGTCATTTAAACCGCAATCAAGAGACATCATAAATTCTTGCTTACTACAATTTCGATTTAATTAGGTTTGGAAGTGGTCAACCCATGGCATACTAAACGGGTAGGCCTCGATCGCCTGCGCCCTTGTCCCCCCCCCCCCTTAAACTGAACCCTTCGACATTTACATACACTGTCTAATCAATAGTCTCGGAAGGTCCTCAGATGAAGGAAACCGTATGTAGGTCAAACAGGAGATTGTCCGTCACAGGGCCGCGCTGTTGTTGTTGTTGTTGTTGCCGCTGTGCGAAAGGGATCATTTGCCAGACTGCCCTATTTAGAATCATGCAGCCGCAATGTATCACGCACTCCACTGCAACAGCCCCCCTGAAGTCCCTGTGGAGCGCTCCTGCGCTCATGGATCTCAACTCTAAACTACCCCCTCCCCCCCCACCCCCCCTCTCCCTGAAGCCCCCTCCCCCGCCCCCACCTGCTTCACACCAATCTGATGAACCTGAAGCCGAGCACGGAATATCAAACAGAGATCTCTCTTTTTGCACCAGAATATGATGCTACGGATATCACCTGCTCGCGACCCGTTTTTCTCTCTCTCCCTCTGGTTTTCCGAGAATGTGGACGTATTTTTAGCGCCTGCTGTCACTCGCCCAAAAAAAAATAAAAACACCTAATATTTTCCCCAATGAAACAGCCTTTGGCTGAAGGTGAGAGTGATAAATGTGACTTGTTGGTTTCTGAGTTAAGGCCGCACTCTGATGGGTTGGTGGTGGTTTGGCTTGACAAGGGGGTCAGTGGAGCATCACCCTTGAGCTGGCACATCTGGGGTCCGACCGAGAGCCACAGACAGTCAGACACACACAAACAGAGGCAGCAGAGCCACAGACAGCCAGTCACACACACAGAGGCAGCAGAGCCACAGACAGTCAGTCAGACACACAGACAGGGGCAGCAGAGCCACAGACAGTCACACATACAGAGGCAGCAGAGCCACAGACAGTCAGACACACAGACAGGGGCAGCAGAGCCACAGACAGCCAGTCACACATACAGAGGCAGCAGAGCCACAGACAGTCAGACACACACACAGAGGCAGCAGAGCCACAGACAGTCAGACACACAGACAGGGGCAGCAGAGCCACAGACAGTCAGACACACAGACAGGGGCAGCAGAGCCACAGACAGTCAGACACACAGACAGGGGCAGCAGAGCCACAGACAGTCAGACACACACACACAGGGGCAGCAGAGACTGCATGGACGTCTGAAGCCCATCACAGACACAGCAGGAGCCCCGTAGCCCCTCCCCCCTCTCTCTCTCTGTCTCTCTCCCTCTCTCTGCTCCACTGCCATGCTATCTCACACATCCCACATGCATTGTATTGTCCTCCTCCATGACCCCATACTGCACACACACACACACACACACACACACACACACACACACACACACACACACACACACACCGTATGTGTGCACGCACGCACACACACACACACACACACACACACACACACACACACACACGCACACACGCACACATGCACCCACACACACACAGGCAGTAGCTCAAGCAGCAGCGAGTGCAAGGGGGTCTCTGGGTTATAACAAGACCCTGAGGGCAGACTGCTGTCAATTAGCGATAGCTCCCTCCACACAGCCATCTCCAACGGCTTTGTTAATCACAAGCCTGTTTCCTAGCAACCACCAATGGGACTCCTCAGCCAGGACACTGTGGCCCGCGCCCGTGAAAGCATCACAACTTAAGAGGTGCCTCGAGTGGAGGGAGAGGCTCGAAAGACCCATTTTACAGATGGCAATTACGTCCCATACCTTTTATCTATTTTCCGTGTAATAGGGTAGAAACAAGACATTTAAACCGTGCAGGGGAGAAAGATAACTCCTAAGATAAAAACAGAGACCAGCACATGGTAGATGCGGAGATAACTCAGATTTAATAGGGGGACGAAAGGGGCATCGAGGCTTGGCGGCGGCCCTTTTCTCTCTGCTTAAAAACAGCAAGAGTGCAGGTCACGAGATCCCAACACGACACGTGAACTCGGAGGAAGTCTGTCAATTGGCCGTTCCGCGGCTGTTTGTTATCGCAGGCAGTCTTTAATGCAGGCAGTCTCAGAGCCGGAGAATGGGCGGTTGCTGCCTGCTGCCGATCCACCACAGCCGATCGGCTCAGTGCTGTCTTCTCTTACCTGATAAGTGGAGAACATCTCTTCAAAAGGGAACTGGCACTCTGTAATCAGATGTGCCAGCTTTGATCTCTGGGGGGGAGAGGGAAAAATAATGACGTGCTTTCTGGAGGTGCTCCTTTCACAATAAATGAAAGCCCAGATTGCATTTGGATTTGCAGGGTAATGAGAGGTGGCCGCGTGGAGGAGCAGGATGGGTGGATGGTGGTGGTGGTGGTGGGGATGGGGGTGGTGGTGGTGGGGATGGGGATGGTGATGATGGGGGATGGTGGTGGTGGTGATGGTGATGATGGTGGTGGTGGTGATAGTGATGGTGGTGGTGGTGATGGTGGTGGTGATGGTGGTGGTGATGGTGGTGGTGGTGATGGTGGTGGTGGTGATAGTGATGGTGGTGGTGGTGGGGATGGTGGTGGTGGGGATGGTGGTGGTGGGGATGGTGGTGATGGTGGTGGTGATGGTGGTGGTGGTGATGGTGGTGGTGGTGGTGGTGGTGGTGATGGTGATGGTGGTGGGGATGGTGGTGGTGGGGATGGTGGTGGTGGTGGTGATAGTGGTGGTGGTGGGGATGGTGGTGGTGGTGATGGTGGTGATGGTGGGGATGGTGATGAGCGGAGAGCAACCAGGAAGGGTGGTGGTGATGGTGGGGATGGTGGGGATGGTGGTGGGGATGGTGATGATGGTGGTGGTGGGGATGGGGATGGGGATGGTGGTGGTGATGGTGGTTGTGGTGGTGGTGGTGATGGTGGTGATGGTGATGGTGGTGGGGATGGTGGTGGTGGTGGTGGTGATGGTGGTGGTGGTGGTGGTGGTGGTGGTGGTGATGGTGGTGGTGGTGGTGATGGTGGTGGTGGTGGTGATGGTGGTGGTGGTGGTGGTGGTGGTGATGATGATGGTGATGGTGGTGGTGGTGGGGATGGGGATGGTGGTGATGGTGGTGGTGGTGATAATGTTGTGGCCCTAAGCTCACCGTCTCAGGGAGTTGTCTTTTTACCTTACATCCAGGCTCCAGGCCTTCAAATGGAAACAGGCACGGCTGTCTGTTGTCTGAGTATTTTAGTCAGTTGGCATTTTCCCGCTGAACATTTCCGTTTTGACCTTCCTACCTTTCCCTCCCCTCCCTGACAATTGCCGCGACGGAGCGAGTCAAGAGAGACGTAACGATGATCATCATTACAATCATAATCCTGACCTCGTAACCATGCTTGCTCCGAGGGATAGTTTGGAGATGCAAATGCAACATTTACTTTTTATTGCTTTAGACTGGCCTACGAGAATCCATCAGGAGACAGAGGCGGAGGCATCTGTTCGACTCTCTGCCCGCGGGACAAAGCCGTTTACTGTTGGCTGAACTATTGCTTTAAAAGTTAGGATAACATTGCGTGGGATACCTTCAGTGGCTTATTCCAAGATGAAATCAAGGCTTAGCTTATAAACAGCGGTTAGCAGCAATAACAAGATAAAGAGAGGAAATTAGGGGACCATAACCAAATGAGACTTGCCGGTTTGGGTTTCTAATCCTCCCTCACAAAGTGAAGGCAGATTCAAGGCCGAGCGTGAGAGAGGGAGACCGCCCGGCCTGATGTGGATGGCCGACCGCAGGAGACCCAACCAGCCCGGAGGTCCGGCACAGCATGTGGCTCTGGAGTGCGCGAGGAAAAGCCCAAAGTGAGCGATGTTCGTCGGGGGAATCGCCACGATCGTCGGGATTAAGAGCCAGCTGAAAACATGGACCGCATGTCCCAAAAACATCGCGTTTTCTACGCCGGCCCCCTCCGCGCAGGCTTCGTTTTGGGACTGGGTGCGACGATAACAAACGCATGCGACGAATCTACTTAATCCCTCCTGAATCTACTTAATCCCTCCTGAATTTGCACACAAATGTCACGGTGCGCTGGATATCGCCCCGCCTCCGGTTCACCAGCGGCGGTGACCATATATTCATATTGCCCTAATCTGTTTGCTATTTTCTGATGGAATACATTTTTAGGCTAAGGCTCACACTGGGACAAGATTGTCACTCCGGGGAGGGGGGGGGGGTTACTTTCCGCTGCGCGCCGCACGGCCTTATCAGGGAAAACAATCGATGTGCACGCTCCAAAGACGGCGCGCAAAAGCTCCTCCGTGACAGGCGCCCCCGTTTCCAAACGTGACAGGCCGTCTGAAAAGGCTGCGTGCTCAGCGCCCGACAGACAGCCACACACGTGACCTTCTCCCAATTTGACCTCTGACCTCCGGGACTTTCATTATAGACAGCGACCTCAAATGTGAGCCAGTAGGGGGAGGGGAATGGAAGTCTACGGGGGGACCGGGAGAGCAAACAAGGGTGAGTCCCCAATTAAGGATAGTGGGCCCTTTTCCCAGGCTGAATGGGGATTGGCTCCATAAGGGAAAGCCATTTTGAAATGAGTGACACCGGGGCTTGACGGCCGAGGCAGGTGGTTAACCAAACAGCTCCGCCACTCGGCAAGTACATTTCAGTCAGTGAGATCCCCCCCCCCCCCCCCGAGTGTCCAGTGACATGTCGCCAATATAACAGTGGATATACCACAGAGTAAAAGAACACAATGTAACAGCCACTGACTGCCTCGCTTGAGTCACAGACTCCCCGGCCAGCGCTGATTCTTTTTTTCTTTCTCTTTTCCTTTTTTCTCGGTTTTGGGCCCGTGCAGCTGCCTCTCGTACAGTACATCTTGAAAGCTTAAGCATGTCCCGGCACAAAAACACACCGACCTTGAAAAGCAGAAGGCGCTCTGTTTTTCCCAGAAACAGCATCCTTATGGCTCCTGCTCAATCAACTGCTCCTAAGCCGGGGGAAGTAAAGGAGGACGTACCAGTTGGATCCTATTATCTCAGTGTAATGACATCGTAATCATTCAAACACAACCGTATTAACCCTGTAATCACAGGAGGAGTCGATTTTTTTAAGTAGATTTAGAAAGACAGAACAGAGAACTCGGCTACATTGCGACAATTGCGATCACCAGATAGAATTACAAAAACTGTCCCAATATAGCTGAATTCACTCTAGAACCAGTGACTTTGGTAGAATTAGTTATTGAGGTGATAATTTTACCATTAGCTAAATGTCTTAAATGTTAGCCACATTCGCGCAATCATGTAACCTTGTAGCATCTTATAATTAAAGAAGTGGTGGAAGGAATAGGCAGCAAGAGCCAGGGGACAGAGCAGAGCGCTCATTCAAGGACTGCCTTACTCCAAAGCCGTTGGAAAGGTCAATTCTAATAATAATAGTAATAATAATACATGGGATTTATAAGCGCCTTTCTAATAACTCAAGGACGCTGTACAAAGGGAACGAACCTGGGGTAAGCTAAGGTAAACAAGTGGGTTTTGAGACGGTCGCATTTGATTCCGTGCTACTCTTTTTGTCACTGAGGGGAGGCAGCTGTTTCTCATGGCTCCTTGCTTGGTGAGAACCACTTAAGGAAAATGCCATTTGAAAAGGGGGTCTATCTCGGGAACACAAAGGTGAAATGGAAGTGACAGTGAAGGAAGGTTATGAAGCAATCGCATAATGCTGCGTCCTAGCAGCGCTGACTTCTGTCCGTACATACCCCCCCCTGCAACTGCTACTGTTCCTTTGAACATCTTAGTCCAGCAAATATGTTGTCATTAACATGTCTGAGGGCAATTGGGCGGTTTCAATGCAACTGTCAAGGCGAACGTGAAAGGGCCGTTCCGCCGAGGGGATTTAAGCCACAACCACTAGCCTCCCTGAGTTGTGGGCAGACCTCCGGAGAGCTCGATTAATCAATGACAAACTCATTCAGACAAAGCCGCATCCTCCCACAGTTTATGACCCCGCGCCGGGTTCCAGAGGCCTGTCCTCCGCTCTGTTCTCTCCCCATCCTTGGGGACGGCACGGTCCAGCCTTGAGCGCCATGCGGCGCGAACAGGCCATCTTTTACGCTCGGCGAGACAAATCAAACCCGGGCGGATACTCCGCGGCCGGCTCGACAGTGGCACAAACGAATGACACAGACGGCCTGATTCATAAGGTCAACAGACTGTGATGGTTGTCACGGCGGAGTTATTGACAAGCTATCGCTGGGATTTTGTGAGGTAACCGGGGGGAGGCGGGGGACGACAGTTGGTTGCATGGCTTTGCTTCTCTCTGCTTTTCTTTTGGGTCCTTTTTTTATTGCCGTCCCTTCTCCGGTTCAGTTGCGTGGGCCGCAGTTATTGTGCAATTTGCTCGACCCCGTTCACATAAAAAAATATTTATATTTTTTGCAAAACATATTAAAACCAGACTTGCCCAATTAAACCCAGCAGAGTTTATTATCTCTGCAGAGTTGTCTAATTAAACATAGAGTCTGGAGATAAATGCCATGATCACTGGCCCCTTGAAATTAGGCGGGAGGAGGAGGAGGCTGGGAGAGGAAGAGGGAGAGGGAGAGGGAGCGGCGACAGCTACGGCGGCCTTCAAAGGGGAAAACCGCAGCGCTCAGCCTCTGCAGCGGAGCAGCCGGGTGATCAGCAGCCTAAAGGCTTAAAGCCATTGCTCATGAATGTATTTATTTACCCAGGCCTGCCCGGCCACTTTATGTATTCCAGACCGACGCTAGGTAACAGGGGTCAGACCACATCTGTGAGGGAGATTCACTCCGGGAGCAGCGCGAGGGCCGATCAGGGGTCCCCCCCCCCCACGTCTCCGAAGCCCCGCGCTTCCTGCGCTGCCCTGCACTTTATCAGGGCCAGACAGCGCTGGGTGCTGCGCCTGTGAAAAATGTGCAATAAGCAGAGGAGACTCCTGGATCTTATTCAAGGCCTGACCATTCATCTCCACTTCCCCCCGCCCACCCACCCCTGGCCCCCCGCCCCCGCGCTACCTCGGCGCATCCGCAGCCAGAGCCCACCCTCCCCCTTCATCCTTATCACGCCGCTGTGAGGAGCGCACGCCGGCTGGCTCTGCTTGGAGAGAGATGAGACGGCTGCATTCATCCAGGGGCCGGAGTTTACGCCCGCCATTTTGATCACCCGCTGATTATTCCTCCTGCCGCCGCTGCCAGTTCTTTTCAATTTGCAGTAAACTTTACGGCTGCCGTTGGACTCATTGAAATATAATCACTGGAATGACCGAACAACAGCGTTGGTACTGTATAGCGTGCGGGCCAGGCCGATAAATGGGACAAGGCAGCCATTATGTCTCGGCCTTTTAAATCATGCAGTCTTTGGGGAACGGGGAGGCCAAAACAACCACAGGGTGATGACAGAACGCGCGCGGGCTGCCAGGGGAAACCCCCCCCGTATCCAGCAATCCTTCGCTAGCCACTACAGTGGCATCCGATTCCCTTCAGAGGGAGCCACTGAGAGGAGGGGCGCCGGCCGTGGCCCGTTTCTACACCCCTGCCCTGCACTGCAGGTCACACAGCAGGCAGCAGCCATGAGGGCCAGTCAACGTTCAGGTGGAAACCTCAGAATCAGGTCAGAACGGCGTCGCAGCAATGCTTTGTCACACAACATCGACACGCAAGACCACAACAACAAACTCCCCCCCCCCCCCCGAAACAAATCCTGGCCGAAAACGTTCCTGTGGAAACACTTCAGCCTCACAATCGCACCGTGCCAGAGATCACAGGTCAAGCTTCCTCGAATGGATTTTACGGCGCGGCCTACAATTTGCATGTTTGCTGCAAACAAAGGGAGTTCAGCTTCTTTCTTGTGGCAGAGCCATTATAGATAAAAAGGTATTGTATTAGCCATTTAAATGGCTTATAAATCACCACTTAAAACCTATTGACTGTGACAATCGGCCACACTTACTCCTATTCGCCGAGGCCAGGCCGCAAAACTTTGGGAGGCTCCTTTTCGCATGTTGCAGCCCCAAAGGCATCGTATAACCACAAAACCCCCGTCCTCTCCTGCCTCTCTGCCATACAGCTGATATTGATCGCCTCCCCTTCCACCGGAGAAGTCCTACCCCCCCCACCCACCCGGTCTCCTGCGGGCCTGCACGGCAGCCGCTCCACAGGGGCCTCAGGCCCCAGGTCATTCTCATGCATGGGCCACTTTTCCATTACAACCCCACACACCTCCATAACCCCTCCCTGCCCCCGCTCCCCTCATAGCCTCCACTCAGGGGCCCAGCAGGACTGGCCCTGCCTCCCATCTGCTGTCCGAGACCCAGCCAGAAGAGCTGCCTGCCTGCCCCCACAGCCACATTAGCAAGTCAATGAAGAGCCAAATGAAGACCCCCCCCCCCCCCCCCCTCCACCCACCTCACCACCACCACCACCCTTCCCTATTCTGCTCCTTTCTTCAGCTGGCCGCTGTAAGACTCCATGGAGGAGCTCTGTGGAAAGAGCCCTGCCTGCCTGTCTGCCTGCCTGCCTGCCTGTTCCCTGCCTGTTCCCTGCCTGCCTGCCTGCCTGCCTGCCTGCCCTGGGCTGTGTTGATCACGGCACGCCGTAGCGCCCACACGGAAAAGAGGAAGAGTCCGCGGACGAGAACAAACGGCAAATGAGATTCCATCTCGGCTGACATCAGTGGGACGCCGGTGATGGGGCCTTGAGAGAATGGCAAAGTCCAAAGTGTCATAAATAACACATCGCACAGGGACGCAGGGGGCAATGTGAATGGCCGGCCATTTAAGGGTATTGACAGGTCCAGGTGATTTAACGAATGGAGACGGCCTCGGCTTTCCATAACAGTGGCCGGGCTGTCTTCTTTCCAGCAGTGCCAAAGTTGGCCGCGCCGTATCGATCCCATGAATGATTCAGCAGCGACCTGCTGTGATTGAGTCTGGCAAGGACCCCTCCTGACTGTTTCCGACCTGTAAAGCGAGAGATATTACCGTGGGCACACCGCCTTCCAATATGAGGAATGAAGGCAGGGGCCGTAAATATTTAATTTGCCTGGGGAGGGGGTGAGGGGTGGGGGGGGACCCACATGCAACTTTTATCACTTCAACGTGTCATTTGCATCTCTGTGGCGAGCCCAGAGGACGCACAGCCAGGGAAAGGGGCTTTGAGGCGGACCCGGGCACGCTGCCAGCTAGCCAGCCAGCCAGCCAGCCAGCCAGCCAGCCACCGCCCGCTCTCTCATGTGTGCAGACAGGCAGGGAAGACTGATAGATCCAGGGCCCGCTGGCTTCTCCATGGCTGGGAGGGGAGGGAGCGGTCAAAGGGGGATACATTTGGGGGGGGGGGGTATTGGTGGCATATATGCGCAGCCACGAAAGACACAATGAGAGTGGGTAGGGGTTAGCTGGAGAGCAGGGGGCTGGCGGGAGCAGAGGCCAGAGGGGGGCACGAAACAGCCAGCCAGGGGGAAAGGGGGAAAGAGGGTGGGTCTACCCACCGTCTGGGGGGGAAGGGGGGGGGGGAGGGGCTACGCCCCTACGCACGCTCCAGTACCGGAGGCCTCTGCCACCGCACAGACACATGTTGGCACCGCATCAAGACGGGCTTAATGAAATGTTGGATTAAGTTCGTTGTTAACATGCGTCTACATCTGGACAGAGGGATCTAGACTACCGGAGACACGACAGGAATTTCAGAATTTCACTTTTGGACTTCATAAGCGAAGCCAGAGACAGTTCATTACTTTCAGATTATTATTTAGAAAGAGCCCCTTCTCATACCCACACGCACAGAAACACAGAAACACACACACACACACACACACACACACACACACACACACACACACACACACACACACACACACACACCCCAGAGTGAGCATCAGCCAAAAAGGCCTTCTCTATCATATTTGGCTGATATACAGTAAAGTCGAGCTGTCAATTAAAGAAATACATTTTCCCTCCAACTCAAACTCTAAGAACTAAAAAGGGCCAAGGAGACCAGGTGGGTGAGCTCTGTGAGAGAACGTTCGTCTCCGGAGAGTAATAAACCTCCAAAAAGCAATCTCCCCAAGGGGAACGGCATGTCATGAAAGAAATATGAAATGTGAAATAAATATCAAAGAGCTTCCCCCCGGAGTCTAGAAATTGAACGACGAAGTTGAACCGAGGTACACAACTTAACATCAAACGGGGATTCCTCCTCGCGCTGACTTCAGTCGTCCCCGTCTCTCCCCCTCTCCGTCCTGAGGTAACCCCGCTCACCGCGGAGAGGTAGTCAAGTGAAGAAGGGGGTGCCATGAAGGTATCTTCACCGCGTGGAGCCGCAAAACCTACCACTGTCCACCGATGGAAATCTCGCGACGCTCCTGGGAGAGAACGGGAGAAATGCTCCACAAACATCGTCGAGGGAGGAAATAAGAGCAGCGAGCCCTGAAGCCAGACTGTAAAAGCCAGCCACCGTGTTTGGAGTGTACAGGACATAAAAGTTGTTGAGCAGGACATCGCTGTAATTGCGTGTGTGTTCCAGCCGGAATGGCGGGTGAATGGTTTCCAGATTGTGTCCATTAAAAAGAGTTCCGAGTGCAAGCACTAGGGAGCAAAGTCACACGGCAAACAGACACTTTTCAGACGTTCATATCCTCCCTGGCCCCCAACAAACCACAAACCTCAGCACTTGATGTTGTAGCGTGACCAAATCTGTGTCTTCACCTTGTAAAGAATGTTAGGGGACAATCACGACCGGGAATGAATGAATTCCTGATTTAGGATTCCGAGCAAATAGTTCTGTCAAAATGCTTCAGTGTGTTGCTCTGGTGTGGGTGCTCTCTATGCAGTTAGAGGACTGAGCAACTAAACGTTTCCAAACATGGTCAGTCTGGGTTCAGCAACTCTGCGAGAGAAAGTTTATAGAGAGACAGTTTATCTTTCGTTGGATCATCTCTGTTTTACACCAAGAATTAACTAGAGAGAATAGTATACTGTAGTGAAAGTGTTTTTTGTTGTACCTGTTTGTTTGCTTTTAAGGTGACCACAGGTTCCACAGACCTGCTTTTGAGGTGCTGGGGGGAGAAAGGGACAGGGGAGACTTGTGTCCCTGCACCAGGCCCGTCTCAGAGCCACGCCGGCTTTCTGCGACGCCGCTGCCTCCGTCTCACTCCCTCTCCCTCTGCACACTCCACACGCCGACTTGTTTTCGAGGCAAGCCGAGTGTGACCAAACTGAATTCCCACAGGCGGGGGGTGGGGGTGGGGGTGAGGGGGGGGGGGGGTTGGTGCGTGGGGGCAGAACGAGGGAGCTGTGGTGGTGGTGGGGGGTCATTGGACACGTTTTGTAGTCAGAGCTGTAACCCACCTCCCGCCGCCCCAGAGGTTTAATTACCAGGAGCAGCCTAGTGTGGAGCTGACACCTACGCGGGGAGGCAACCAGATCCCTCTGTGTCCTGCCGCACCGAGACACTGGGAGGGGACGACACGCACCAGGGCCGGCATTCATCTGGAGGGGGCGGGGAGGAGAGGGGGGGTGGGGGGGGTGGGGGGCCGCAATCAGCGTTACGGCTAACAAAAACACAATCTCACACTGAGATTAACACACAAACCCCGAAATTACCCTCTCGATCTGTGAAGGGAGTCCTGACCCTCCCCCCCCCCCTGGCTCCAGTAGATCACCTACTGCCGTGGCTGACTGATCGAAAGGCTCGGGGGGAGGTGGAGGGGGTGGGGGTGGGGGGGGGGGGGTAAATGCAGGTTGACTTACTGGCCGAACGGGAATCACGTTTCGGACACGCGGTAACCTCGTCCGTGGCGCGCCAGCGCCGCATCAGCGCTCCGCTTTTGGAACCATTTATTCCGAGTGGATGCTTCGGTTTAATATTTAATAGACCCGGGGATAAAAAAAAAAAGAAGAAAATCCACCCATGAAAACAATCAGAAGGGCCTACCTATGTAGCCCAGGTTGGTGTGCTGTCTGTGGGCTGTTACATGATTCACTGACCGCCAGGATCTCCAGTCCCACAGGGTCCCTTTCATTATCACATGGAGCCCAGGAAGCAGGCCAAGCCTGAACACCGCCCCATACATTATTCATGGCCATGGCTGCCAGGAAAGCTACAATATTGTTGTATCTACTGAGTCTGCTGCTGCTGCTGCTGCTGGAATATGGAATAAATCCTTTTGGGAGTAACACCCCTGTGTGTGTCCACATAACGTCTGCGGCCTTGCCGACAGAGGAACACACACACACACACACACACACACACACACACACACACACACACACACACACACACACACACACACACACACACACACACACACACACACACACCCAAACGGGATAAACATACACAAGCCTATACGACCTGCTGTGGCAGCACTGCAGGAAGAAGAAAGTGGCTGCTGTTATGAAACACGCTGAAAGGAGAGGGGGGCCGACGTGGCAAAGTCTGGGGCACAGAGAGAGAGAGAGAGACGTGGGGATGATGAAATAGGCGTTAATGAACCGGGCCGAGATAGGATCTCCGAGGTTCAGCGAGCGGCCGTCTCCACTCAGGGGGGCAGGAGGGAGGGAGGGAGGGAGGGAGGGAGGGAGGGAGGGAGGGAGGGAGCGAGGGATCAAAACAGATTCCTCTGTCTGGCCACGCCATTTATTCCTGTTACTGGCTCGGTGCCTTTTCATCGTCATGCAGATTTCTTGAAAGTAACTCAGAGATAGGCCTAAAAATTTTTTCTAATGTCTAAAGGGGGAACGTCGCCAAGCCCAGTCGTTAGCTAATTTGGTTTTATTAATTGCTGCCACAGATGGAAGGAGAGAGAGAGAGAGAGAGAGAGAGAGAGAGAGTGAGAGAGAGAGAGAGAGAGAGAGAGAGAGAGAGAGAGAGAGAGAGAGAGTGAGAGAGAGACAGAGAGAGAGAGAGACTGAGACTGATAGAGTGAATAATCAACAAAATGAGCTAATAGCATACGTACATATACACACGTGAGCATATGCATGTGCACTCAAACGCGGGCGGCCTCTGCAGTGGTCATTTCAACACAGTGGGACTGCTGTTTGCCCCCAGCCAAACCACGGTATTTACCCCGGCACTACACTGAGGACACGGTGTGTCACGGCTGTGGACTGCTACTGCCTGGGTCCTGTGTGATTAGCATTAGCGGTGAAAGAGAGTGTGAGAGAGAGAGAGAGAGAGAGAGAGAGAGAGAGAGAGAGAGAGAGAGAGAGAGAGAGAGAGAGAGAGAGAAAGAGAGACAGAGAGAGAGACAGAGAGAGAGAGAGAGAGAGAGAGAGAGAGAGACAGAGACAGAAGGAGAGAGAAAGAGAGAGAGAGAGAGAGCGGAAGGGAGTCAGAGGTAGGGAGCGAGAGAGAGAGAGCACAAAAGAGAGAGAGAGAAAGAGAGACAGAGAGAGAGAGAGAGAGCGCAAGAGAGAGAGATAAACAGACAGAGAGCGGGAGACAGACAGAGAGAGACAGAGAGAGAGAAAGAGAGAAAGAGAGCGGTAGGGAGGGAGGGAGTCAGAGGTAGGGAGCGAGAGAGGGAGAGAAACACAGGCAGCCAGCCCACTGCAGAGGGTTGTGTGTGTGTGTGCGAGAGGTTACCGCCCACTTGCCCGGAGGGTGGGGGTGGGGTAGGGAAGTTCAAGCAGTTCACATGGATCCTCATCAGTGTTAACATTCAAATAAAACGCCGGCCAACATTTGGGTTGGGAGCCTTATCAGATGAGGCACAGAGGACATTATCTTGTGGGTGTCGTTTCTTGCCAATAGCCTCCCGTGCACCATCGGGCATAGACAATTTGCCTATTTCAATACATCGTTACAATCTTTAGCTACTAGCTGTATGCACACAGGGCTTGCGTACGTGTATGTTGCATGTGAGTGCCTGTGAGCCTCTGTCTGTGCGGCGGGTCTGAAAGCGGACACTCTCCTCCCTGACCCATGTGACTCAGCAGTCGGCCTGCCGGCCAGGCGGTGCCCAGGGAGTTAGAGCAGGGGAGAACATGCATGCAGCAGGAGAGAGAGAGAGAGAGAGAGAGAGAGAGAGAGAGAGAGAGAGAGAGAGAGAGAGAGAGAGAGAGAGAGAGAGAGAGAGAGAGAGAGAGGGAGAGAAGGAGTGTCATTAGACTGCAGCGTGACGGTACATCATCTGTGGTAAGAGCAGGGCTGACTGGGCTCTTTTAAAGCCATTCATTAGCTGCAGCGGCCAGAGGAGGAGGAGGAGGAGGAGGAGGAGGAGGGAGGGAGGGAACGGGCAAAGCTCTCTTGTGGCCTCTTTACGGCTGCCGGGCTAAGTAAGTGTGTGTGTGTGTGTGTGTGTGTGTGTGTGTGTGGACACGAGTGAGTGTGTGTTTGCCAGTGTGCGCGAGACTGCCCCCATGGTTCAGCAACTGTATCCCCGGTCCCCTTACGTACGGGGGAAAGGGGGCGCTAAACACTAACGCAAACGAAAGAAGAAGAAAAGAAAAAAAAACCTCGGTAGGGCCGCGCCGTGCAAATGGCCGCCCTCCTATAGCACATATGGGAGTTTTTTTTTTACAGCTCACAGTGGACAGGTTTTGTTCTCTCCGAGCCGAGCGCGCCGCTAATGACCGGGCGCTGCGCACCGAGGAACAGATGGGAGCTGGATGTGGCAAAGAGAGGGGATGGAGGCGGGGGGGGGGGGGGGGGGGGGGGGGGGCAAATGCGGAAAACAGGGAGGATTCTAGCAGGGCCCTTTCAGGTCCTCGTTTATTATGGGCCCACTTGGAGGGGTGGACCGGGGGGGGGGGGGCTCCCTGGGTCTGTCAACACTGTATTAATGAGACTTTGTTTCAATCAGGGATTAATTATTCAAGCTTGAGCTGGCATAATGGAGAGAAGTAAAAACAGGGCTTGTTCCTGAGGATTACTAAGTAGTTTGACCGATGAGTATGTTAGTGTGTTTTACATATCGTCCGCGCAGACGTCTAGGGAAATTTTTTTTTTTATGACCGATTTGTTTCGAGTGAGGAAGATGCCCCCGTCGGGGGGACGGGGGGGACGGGGGGGATGGACCGCGGCCAGTCCCCCCCCCCGAGTGTCAACGTGTGGGCAGCAAAGTCACGCCGTGATTTACGCCCCCGCGGTCGCAAGTATTCCTGCAGAGCTCAAAGCGCATCATAAACAATTAAAGGCAGGTTCTAAACATGGCTGTAAATAAGAGAGCGATGGCTCGTAAAATACATCCAAACAGTGAGGAGGCCTGCCCCGTCTCCCGCTCCGGTTACAGGGAAGGCCTTCATATCAACACAAAGTATAAAAAAACCTCTTTAGGAAAGAATCCAAGGAGCGCAATAAAATCTCAAGTTGACCAGCCCTCAAGGCCAACTGAGGGTAGTGGAGAATCCTTGTGTACTCTCTAGCCAGTAGCTTCAGTCTCACTGGTGTTACAAATACCTACGTTAATCAGCGAGTTCGGCTGTACGAGCAAGGCTGGGAACAATTTGACTGCCTTGTCAAACACAAGTGTGTGCGTGTGTGTGTATGGGTACTATTCCAGGCGGGCCTTAAGGAAAACATTGAGAGGGATCTCGGGGCCTTCACACTGGGCCGTTGTGTTGAGCAGAGCGGTCCTGAGACTCATGTGACCCGGCCTCACCCCCCCCCCCCCCCTCACCCCACCCCCACACCGGAGGTCAACCGTCAGCAATCACATCCCAACCCACCAGGCCAGAGCATGGAGGAGAGCGGGGGGATGGAGGGAGGCAGGAAACAGCCGCTTGGCCCTGTCTGACCCTGGCTGATTCTTTCTTCCACTCTGTTCCCCGTCTCACCGACCCACTGGCTCCAGGACAGGCCCGATAAAGTGACATGTAGGGCTTGAAGACCAGTTCCTCTTCTCTCTCTCCCTCTCTCTCCCTCCATTTAAAACTACAACTTCGTCGTCTAAGACACGCAGAGCAAGACATCAAAAGTGCATGTGGCAAGCAGCAGCTATGTGTGTGTCTGTGTATGTGTGCGCGTTTGTGTGTGTGTCTGTGTATGTGTTTGTATGTGTGTCTGTGTATGTGTTTCTGTCTGTGTGTGTGTTTGTATGTGTGTCTGTGTATGTATGTGTGTCTGTATATGTGTGTCTGTGTGTGTGTATGTATGTGTGTCTGTATATGTGTGTCTGTATGTGTGTCTGTGTATGTGTGTCTGTGTGTGTGTTTGTATGTGTGTCTGTGTATGTGTGTCTGTGTGTGTGTTTGTATGTGTGTCTGTGTATGTGTTTGTGTCTATGTTAGTGTCTGTGTATGTGTTTGTGTCTGTGTATGTGTTTGTATGTGTGTCTGTGTCTGTGTGTGTGTTTGTATGTGTGTCTGTGTATGTGTGTGTGTTTGTATGTGTGTCTGTGTATGTGTTTGTATGTGTGTCTGTGTATGTGTGTCTGTGTGTGTGTGTTTGTGTGTGTGTCTGTGTATGTGTGTGTGTTTGTATGTGTGTCTGTGTATGTGTTTGCATGTGTGTCTGTGTATGTGTGTGTGTTTGTATGTGTGTCTGTGTATGTGTGTCTGTGTGTGTGTTTGTATGTGTGTCTGTGTCTGTGTGTCTGTGTGTGTGTTTGTATGTGTGTCTGTGTATGTGTGTCTATGTGTGTGTTTGTATGTGTGTCTGTGTATGTGTCTATGTGTGTGTTTGTATGTGTGTCTATGTGTGTGTTTGTATGTGTGTGTGTGTATGTGTGTCTGTGTGTGTGTGTGTGTGTGTGTGTGTGTGTATGTGTGTCTGTGTACGTGTGTGTGTTTGTATGTGTGTCTATGTGTGTGTTTGTATATGTGTCTGTGTATGTGTGTCTGTGTGTGTGTTTGTATGTGTGTCTGTGTATGTGTGTCTATGTGTGTGTTTGTATGTGTGTCTGTGTATGTGTGTCTATGTGTGTGTTTGTATGTGTGTCTGTGTATGTGTGTCTGTGTACGTGTGTGTGTTTGTATGTGTGTGTTTGTATGTGTGTCTGTGTGTGTGTGTGTGTCGCCCAGCCAGAGGATGCCCAGGGCCATTCCCGTAAACACACCAGTCTGCGATACTACGTACTGGGTTCACTATCAGTCACACCAACCCTCAGTGCTGGATGTGGCAAGCCCTCACTATGTCCAGAGCCGTGATTATAATTATAAACCGCCAGCCGTACCAAACCCCAGCGGATCGTCCGTCCAGACTCCAGGGGGGCCTTCCATCTCAAGGTTGTCGGGGGAAAAAAAAGCTTTGCCATCCGCACCAAGAGGGGGAAAAACCCCATTTATATTCATGTATTCAGCCCCCAAAAATTATTCGGAGACGCCCAGGACACATGTAAATTAAGAGGGCCCCGCTCCTCCTGCGAATCCATGAAACCGGAGCAGGGTGGGATTGAAATCCTGTCACCTCCGCCGTGAGTGGAGTGGCGGGGCTGTCACTCAGAGCTGCCAGCCTCGTTGCCTGTCGTCGCCGCCGTCGCCGGGTCGTTTCCTGGAGGGAGAGCCAAGGTGAGCCGACGGACGCTGCTGGGGGCCGAGAGAGCTCCTGGTCCCCCCCCCCCCCCACTTTGCTCCTCTGATGGAATGTTTGGCCCTGACAGACCCCCGTGTGGGAGCCACTGATAACACCCCCCCCGCCACCCCATCCCCTCCACCCCCATTCCCCTGCAACCTCCTATGGTCGGTGTCTGATTGAAACATGAGAGCTCATTTAAAACTGCTTAGCCCAGTCGTCCTGCGGGACGACATCTTGATCACAGCGAGGCGTGCGACGGGCGATGACAGTGTGCCGGGGATACGCACTGTATTTCGAGCGTGGCCGCCGCATCCGCTCCGTGGCCAATGTATGCACATTTATGCATTCAATCAGGGAAAACAATCACTGGGCTTCCAGGTGTAGGTGTTGGGCACGCGTTTTCCGTGAGTGACAAAAGCCCTATTTGCAATTACCATACCTTGTGTCCAATCATCTCCCCTTTTGATCAAATGTTTGACAGGAGACCGCACTACAGGAAACCCCCCCCCCCCCCCCCCGACTTGTACCCACGATATGCGGATTTCTATTCAATTAGTAGTCGGCTAGGTGTCATGGGGTAGAATGATGTGTGTGCACCCGGCAACGTGGCGTGAATGATTTGATGGAGAAAAAAAAAGCCTCTTGACTTATGCAAAGAACAAGAAGAAGAAGAAGAAGAAGAAGAAGGCTATGCTAAACATGTGGAGAGAACTAGAGGCCAGCGTGTCGTCTTCCCTGGTGTACACGCGGCCAGCCGGTATGATCAGAAACTCCGACGGTGACATACAAAGCTCCAAACCAGAGAACTTTCTCGGCTTGTGATCATCAGTCTAAGTGTAGGAGCAGGAGGGGGGGGGGATGCTGGAGCTCTGGAGGAGGTTATTAATGGATCAAACTGCATCCAGACGGCGGCCATACTGAAAAGGCATGGCAGAGTCATCGGCAGCTATGATTAGCATGTCTGAGAATACAGACGCACCAAAGTAAAGTGCAGGCCTGCCTTCCACTGATCCCAGACCAGGCATTAAATCAAAATCTCATTAATGGCTCGCCGGCGGAGGCCGAATCCAGGGCCCACTTTCTTTCTCTCTTTCATGTTTTTCCATGACTGCACGCGGCTCTCGCTACTCCTTTTTGGCGGGGCTTGGTTTGGTGGCCCCACCTTTCACTCCGAGTGTGTCCTGACTCGGACAGCTCTCCTCCTTTATCCGTTTATGCACTCTTTCCTCCTTTCACTCCTTTTCTCTCATCCTTGGAGGCAGCTGATTTGGAACACCGCCCTATTTTTTTTTCCTTCTTCCAAAAAGCCCTGTGGCAACCTGTTGACAAACAACACCTAATATGGCTGTGACTCCAAGACCGATGGTGGTAGAATTCAATTCCTAGTTGGCATAAAAAAAAAAACACTTCCTGTTCGTGGCTGCAATGTTGAAGGAAAGCTCGCCATGGAACATAACATGACAATTATCTGTCGTCACTGAATCCCCGGCTGTTCATGTAAATAAGTGGAACGGCGTGCACCGAACACAACCCGCCTCACGGCCTCCCTCTCCCTTTGTCGAGCAGGAGCGGGTGGGCGGGCGGTGGACAAGATGGAGCTGTGGTTGGGGCGGGGGGGGGGGGGGGCAGGGGCACACGCCGACGGAGCCACGTCAGCGCACGCGTCCAGGTGGGGGGGGGCCGCAGCGAGCCATCCATAGATAGACAGATAGGAGGCCTCATTGGGAAACATGAAATGCCATGTCAGTGACCTATGAAGCCACTGGAGAATCTTCAAAAACACTGGCTTACTGTCTCGGCGCCGGGGCTGTAAACTGCAGAGTAACCTTTCTGTCAACGAGGCCTTAAGGAGACCGCGGAAGGTCAAGGCTGAGCTATTAAACTGATTTAGAAAAGAAAGAGAGAGGGGGGGGGGCATATCTAATTTTCTCGGAATATTGGAGTGTCAATCACTCGGGCATATTCTCCCTCGGTATCGGGCCGCGCCGACGAGTGTGACTTCAAAGTGCGAGACGCGTGGAGTCGATGACGGCGAGGCACAACATGTCTCGCACGTGGGAGGCTCGCGCACTCTC
>JAPMUY010003293.1:0-152500 GCA_026901105.3 Galaxias olidus
CTACTAAATTACGCATTGTAATCTGTCTGCAATTCTTGGCCAAGCTGTTTCCCTCGCCTTGTTAATCACGGCAGTATTGCCCTTTCTGGTGATACATAGTGCCGAGTTCCATTGACGTGTTTCTCTCGAGAGAATAACACCACTCTTTCTGGTTTTGCAACATTTTATCTGCTTTTTGACAATCGATTGTTCCGGGCTGCTTATGTTCTCCATGCGCGCACACAATGCCAGCTTGTACAAGCCTGGCTTGAGTTAACGTTGACTGCTGAATTGTGTTCATGGAACGGCTTGAGGCTTAAGTGAAAGTTGCCATTTGTTCAAGCCAGGCCTTTTCTATTAAGCACCGATTTCATTAGCGCGGTTGATGGAATACCCCCCTGGTCTCTTTTCCAGCAGTGTCCTGTTTAAAGGCAGAACATATCAATTACAACAACAACAACAAAAAAATGAAGATATTTACAATACAGTACAATATTTAAGTTTCAACCAAAACAAGAACACTCCTCAGATCCCAAATCCTCCATTAAAAGTTTAAATTGTTCAACAGAAACAAACCGCTCTAATTTCAATTCCTGTTGAACCTTGTTCCATTTATCCGAGGCAAAAAACCTGAAAGCTGATTTACCAAGTTCTGTGTTCACTTTGCGGCTTTTAAGGGTGATATAGTCCTGTGAGTGTGTCCTATGACTACTGGATTTGTGTTTTAATAATGAAGTAAGATAAAAAGGTAACTTGCCCAGCAGTGCCTTGTAAACAAATAAGAGAAAATGTTTTTCTCTCCTTTCACTAAGAGAAGACCATCCTGCTTTTGTATACAGTGCACAATGATGGGTTCTAAAACTATCCCCAGTTACAAAACACAAAGCACTCTGGTAAACTGTATCAAGGGACTTTAAAATAGTTGGGGCTGAATGCATAGACACAATATCACCATAATCCATGACTGACAAGAGAGTAGATTTTACAGTTGTCTTTCTATTTTCAAGTGAAAAGCATGACCTTATTCTGTATAGAGCTCCAAGTCTGATCCTCACCTTCTTTGTGAGTTCAAGAAGTGCCTATTCAAAATGCCTATGCTTATTCCATACCCATGTTATGTGTATATGTGTTGTATTTCTATTTTTCCAGAACGTGGAGATGGATGGAAAAGATGCCTTCATGCGCTGTTCATTTTCCCAGAAGCTAGAGATGTAACGAAGTATGGTACGTTTTAGTGTGATATTTATGGCGCCATGGCTATTTAAACACTGTATACTTTGTATTTAGTGTATATAGATATATTTATAATTTATATATAGAAACATATAAAATGTATAAAATTATTCTAATATTGCACTAAATGATTATACTATACGCTAAAATACAAAAAATCCATGATCTCAAATGTTATTTTCAAATTCAATCTCATATGCGCACTGCACAAGAAACATCTCTGGTCAGGTTAGCTAGTTCAGTTCAGTCCAGTTAAAAACATTTACGTAATTCAACCAAAATCATTGCTACAAACAAATTGGATTACGTTTTGTCCAAGAAAGGTTACATAGCCTTGCGCATCGGATATTATTTGGTTCTTAAATAAGTTAAGCAATGCATCACGCTGTAACAGGAAAGCGTCTAAAATTACTAGCCGGTCGCGATAATGAATTATGTTTTTTAATGTAGCTAATCTGAGTTACTCAGCGCTGATACATTTAAAACATAATAAGCTGCCTACAGTACAAGACACTAAGATCTTTAACAGACTAAGTGCCGTTTGGTGATTATAGAGTGGAGTAGCGACTAGCGAGTAGCGGTCAATTTATGAGACAAGTGAGGTCCCATATGTCAGGGACAAACCATTTTAGCCCAGTAATATTGGCAGTATACGGAACGTCCTCACTAATACAGGACAGTTGTCTACCCAAGTTATGACACTTCGTTAAAATGTTTGAAACATTTTTTAAATTCTGTTAGGTTGTCATTGAATGAAGTTAAATCGTTGTGTGTTTAGGTTAAATTATATAAACCTGTGTTAAAATGACATTAAATTAATTAAGTAATTTAATTTCGATAATGTGTGATAGATGTAGGCCTAATAGTGCAACATAATCGTTCATTATACATATAAATCAGATAATATAGCAAGGCAATCACATGGTCTATTTGGGCAACTAAAACATGATTCATGGATGCCCAGCCTGGCAACCACTTTTAAACCTTAGCGTTGAGCCCTGGGTGTAGTTTATAGCTTTTAGAATGTTTGGTGGAACAGATGGTTTTCAGAATGTTCGGTGTAGCTTATGGCTTTTAGAATGTTCAGTGGAACTAATGGCTTTTAGAATTTTCTGTGTAGCTTATGGCTTTTAGAACGTTCGGTGGAACTGATAGCTTTTAGAATGTTTGTTATAGCTTATGGCTTTTAGAATGTTCGGTGGAACTGATGGCTGCTTGAATGTTTGGTGTAGCTGAATGCTTTTTAGAATGTTCTGTGTAGCTTATGGCTTTTAGAATGTTTTGTGGAACTGATGGCTTTTCTTTTAGAATGTTTGGTGTAGCTTATGGCTTTTAGAATGTTCGGTGGAACTGATGGCTTTTAGAATGTTTTGTGTAGCTTATGGCTTTTAGAATGTTCTGTGTAGCTGATGGCTTTTAGAATGTTTGGTGTAACTGATGGCTTTTAGAATGTTTAGTGGAACTGATGGCTTTTAGAATGTTCAGTGGAACTGATGGCTGCTGGACTGTTTGGTGTAGCTGATGGCTTTTAGAATGTTCTGTGTAGCTTATTGCTTTTAGAATTTTCAGTTGAACTGATGCCTTTTCTTTTAGAATGTTTGGTGTAACTTATGGCTTTTAGAATGTTCGGTGGAACTGATGGCTTTTAGAATGTTTGATGTAGCTTATGGCTTTTAGAATGTTCTGTGTAGCTGATGGCTTTTAGAATGTTCAGTGGAACGGATGGCTTTTAGAATGTTTGGTGTAGCTTATGGCTTTTAGAATGTTTGGTATAGCTTATGGCTTTTAGAATGTTCTGTGGAACGGATGGCTTTTAGAATGTTTGGTGTAGCTTATGGCTTTTAGAATGTTCGGAGTAACTTATGGCTTTTAGAATGTTCGGTGTAGCTTATGGCTTTTAGAATGTGTGGTGTAGCTTATGGCTTTTAGAATGTTCTGTGGAACGGATGGCTTTTAGCTGGTTTGGTGTAGTTTATGGCTTTTAGAATGTTCAGTGGAACGGATGGCTTTTAGAATGTTCGGTGTAGCTTATGGCTTTTAGAATGTTCGGTGTAGCTTATGGCTTTTAGAATATTTGGTGTAGCTTATGGCTTTTAGAATGTTTGGAGTGGGGGGGTTGCTGAGCTGTTTGTCTCCTGCTCTAGTCTCCAGATGTCCGCCTTCCCAGGACCCCTCACACCCCCTGAGAGCCCCTCAACCAGTGATGCCCCAGCTGCATCGTTTTGTCCCAGCACTGCATCACGCGCTGCTCAAGGTTCGAGGGAACCCCCCGGCTGACCTGTCTGCTGGCGTGGAACGGCAGGCTCAGGACTACCTCCGCGGGCAGAGAGACAGCAAGGTGAGAACACTTAGCACAGCTCCCACAGAGCAGGAGGACATACTGCACCTCATAACCAAATAATATATGCAGCATGTTCCTACTGCACCTAATAACCAAATAATATATTAGCCATATTCCTACTGCACCTCATAACCAAATAATATATTAGCCATATTCCTACTGCTCCTCATAACTAAATAATATATTAGCCATATTCCTACTGCACATGTAAATTAAGTTGTATGTTTGTATTGAGCTGTTGCCCTGTCCCTTTGGCTAGGTGTAGGTTGGTATTGACCCCTAACCCTCACTCTGTCCCCTTGGCTAGGTGTAAGTTGGTATTGACCCCTAACCCTAACCCTGTCTCCTTTGCTAGATGTAGGTTGATATTGACCTCTAACCCTAACCCTGTCCCCTTGACTAGGTGTAGGTTGGTATTGACCCCTGACCTCTAACCCTAACCCTGTCCCCTTGACTAGGTGTAGGTTGGTATTGACCCCTGACCTCTAACCCTAACCCTGTCCCCTTGGCTAGGTTCACCGCCACCCCTTGGAGGGGTATGACTCTAAACTGGATGACAGGGGAAAGCTGTTTCCTGCCCCCAAACACCACAAGCTGAACATGGAGGGGTACCTGCGCTCCTACGTCTACGGGCCCAGCTTGTACCTCCTGCCCGCTAGCAAGGCCCGGGACATGGTGCAGCTCTACTGCAAAGCTCCAGAGGAAGAGGAGGAGGACCCAGGCAGGACCACCTGGCAGGCCAGGGGAGAGAGGCCTCCACTGGGCAGGGAGAGCAGAAGGAACGGGGTGGGCCTAGAGGTCCTTCCTACCAAGGCTCACACAAACCCACAGAAGGTAAGACAACCCTAACCCACAGAAGGTAAGACAAAGTGAACTAAATGTGTCTAATCAGCACAAAGACACAACACAAAATTAGCTTTTCACACCTAAATGCTTAATTGTATAGATATGTTTTCATACTGAAGCATAATAACAGTATTGGGCCATTGTTATGTGTGAATTTAGTCTATTTTGACCTTTGAACTTTGCCACTCAGGTGCAAGAGCTACTGAGCCTAGTGATGACGTGCAAGCGGAACGCGGAGGCGGAGCTACAGAGACAGGAGGAGGAAACGAAGCCGGGAAGAGGAGAGAGCAGGAGAGGGCAGAAAAGGAGGTGGGAGCAGGAGACAGCAGAGAGGACTCTGAAGTATCTGAAGAAGGTGTCTGGGGAGAGTGGAGAGAGAGAAGAGCCAGGTGGGCAGGCCACACAGCCAATCAATACAATAGCATGTACCCAATGTCCTCTTTATCAACTCACAACATCCAACCTGACTAGATATAGATATTGAAAAAGTGGAAAAACGGATCTAGGTGAACATCTTTTCAGTAACTTTTCAATAGTTTTTATTAGTTAGCAAAAGCCAGTGATTTGTTTAATTAAGTCAGTGGGCCGGCCTATTACTTTATTTAACCAGAGCAATATCTCTCCTCCAGTCGTAGCTGAGGATGTTAGTGGCCCTGCCTCTCAGTGCTCTCTGGCCTCTGTGATTGGCTCAATGGGTTTGAAGGATGTGGATCTGAGGAGGGACGGTTCCGAGGCCGCCGCCCAGCTGCTCCGCCTCCTCACCGGGCTCAAACAGTCTGCCATGGGAGGAGCCAATCAGAGCATCGCCGAGGAGGAGGCGGGTCAGAGTGAAACCTGGGAGTTTGATAGGCTAGCGGACAGGCTGGGCTTGCCCCCTAACCGCGACATTGACCTGAGAAAGCGTTCTTTGTCGGCTGAAGATGAACTTGAGGTAAAACAGAGAACAATACTAACGTGATTGACGTTACTAACATTACTGATGTTACTGCTGTTACTACCATTACTGACGTTACTACAACTACTGATGTTACTACAATTACTGATGTTACTGACGTCATTGCATTACTGACATTACTGATGTTACTACCATTACTGACGTTACTACAATTACTGATGTTACTACAATTACTGACGTTACTACAATTACTGGTGTTACTACAATTACTGATGTTACTGACGTCATTGCGTTACTGACATTACTGACATTACTGATGTTACTGACGTTACTAACATTACTGATGTTACTGACGTTACTAACATTACTGATGTTACTGACGTTACTAACATTACTGATGTTACTGACGTTACTAACATTACTGATGTTACTGACGATACTAACATTACTGATGTTACTGACATTACTAACATTACTGATGTTACTGACATTACTAACATTACTGATGTTACTGACATTACTAACATTACTGATGTTACTGACATTACTGATGTTACTGACATTACTAACATTACTGATGTTACTGACATTACTAACATTACTGATGTTACTGATGTTACTGACATTACTGATGTTACTGACATTACTGATGTTACTGACATTACTAACATTACTGATGTTACTGACATTACTAACGTTACTGATGTTACTGACATTACTAACGTTGCTGATGTTACTGACATTACTGATGTTACTGACGTTACAAACATTACTGATGTTACTGACATTACTGATGTTACTGACATTACTGATGTTACTGATGTAACTGACGTTACTAACATTACTGATGTTACTGACATTACTACCATTACTGACGTTACTAACGTTACTAACATTACAGACGTACGTTACTGACGTTTCAAACATTACTGACGTTACTGAAGTTACTAACGTTACTGAGGTTACAAACATTACTGATGTTGCCGACATTACTGATGTTGCCAACATTACTGATGTTACTGACATTACTGATGTTACTGACATTACTGATGTTACTGACATTACTGATGTTACTGACATTACTGATGTTGCCAACATTACTGATGTTACCGACGTTACTGATGTTACTGACGTTACTGATGTTACTGACGTTACTGATGTTACTGACGTTACTGATGTTACTGACGTTACTGATGTTACTGACGTTACTAACATTACTGATGCTACTAACATTACTGACATTACTACCGTTATTAACGTTACTGAGGTTACAAACATTACTGACATTACTAGCGTTACTGACTTTACTGACCCTAAGCAAACAACAACTGCGATTGAAGACCATTGAAAAACACTAAAATGCTGCTTTGCATGGCGCATACTGTATATGCAACGCCTGCAACCGGAAAAAATAAAATTGTAGTCCTCTATTTTTGAGTTCTGCAAAGCGGCAAGCCATTGGTGACTGCAGTCGGAGCAGAGATGTGATCCATGTCTGATTACTGACGACCCCAAGCAACAGCACAATACTATACTTGTCTCTCATGATCACGCAGAGGTTTTCAGAAAAGTTGGCAGCCCTGGCAATAATCTTGTCTTAAACCATACAGAGTAAGGATTATATGGAGTTAATGTGTGATGTCACCAGGAGCAGATGTCTGGCAGCATGAGCAGTCTAGAGGGCTTCAGTCCCAGCTCACATAGTGGAGACCCACCGCGCTCCAGGAGAGCAGCCGGAGGAGAGAAGAGGGGGCTGACTGTGAGGGGAGAAGAGAAGGAGGAGATCCAGGAGATCCCTTGGGTTCTCATCCCCATCACAGGTGTGTGTAGTATGTGTTACTTTCTATTTGAAGCCAATAACAGGTCCCCAATCCCGCAGTTAGTCCAGAAATCACCTGTGAACCTTGAACTTGGGCTGTATCAGTTGTTTGATATGAGATGCTGCAAGGCTGTTACTCTGAGTCTGTCTACCACAATTCTGACTGCAGTGTTCTGACTGTCTCTGTTCTGACTGCAGTGTTCTGACTGTCTCTGTTCTGACTGCAGTGTTCTGACTGTCTCTGTGTATCAGGTCTGCGCTCAGAGAGGTACAGTCAGAGAGAACGAGACAATCCCCAGGACCCTCGATTTGTTCAGGAGACTATGGCAACCAGCGGTTACCATGGCAGCGCTGCCACAAACAGCCACCTCTGGAGCCCCACCCCCTCCCCAGAGCCTAGCCCCACCCCTCCCCAGGAGGGTGAGCAGGAGGATTGGAGCCCCACACAGACAGACCAATTAGCTGGCAAGGTCACGCGGGACCTGGGGGCCAGCTCACACCACGACACAGGTAAACTAAACCAACCTCACAGGTAAACTAAACCAACCTCACAGGTAAACTAAACCCACCTCACAGGTAAACTAAACCCACCTCACAGGTTAACTAAACACACCTCACAGGTAAACTAAACACACTAAACACACCTCACAGGTAAACTAAACACACCTCACAGGTAAACTAAACACACCTCACAGGTAAACTAAACACACTAAACACACCTCACAGGTTAACTAAACACACCTCACAGGTTAACTAAACACACCTCACAGGTTAACTAAACACACCTCACAGGTTAACTAAACACACCTCACAGGTAAACTAAACATACTAAACACACCTCACAGGTTAACTAAACACCTCACAGGTAAACTAAACACACTAAACACACCTCACAGGTAAACTAAACACACCTCACAGGTAAACTAAACACACTAAACACACCTCACAGGTTAACTAAGCACACCTCACAGGTAAACTAAACACACTAAACACACCTCACAGGTTAACTAAACACCTCACAGGCTAACTAAACACACCTCACAGGTTAACTAAACTCACCTCACAGGTTAACTAAACTCACCTCACAGGTTAACTAAACACCTCACAGGTTAACTAAACACACCACACAGGTTAACTAAACACACCTCACAGGTTAACTAAACATACTAAACACACCTCACAGGTTAACTAAACACCTCACAGGTAAACTAAACACACCTCACAGGTAAACTAAACACACCTCACAGGTAAACTAAACACACCTCACAGGTAAACTAAACACACCTCACAGGTAGACTAAACACACCTCACAGGTAAACTAAACACACCTCACAGTAGCCACTCAGGTAAACTAAACACACCTCACAGTAGCCACTCGGGTAAACTAAACACACCTCACAGTAGCCACTCAGGTAAACTAAACACACCTCACAGTAGCCACTCAGGTAAACTAAACACACCTCACAGTAGCCACTCAGGTAAACTAAACACACCTCACAGTAGCCACTCAGGTAAACTAAACACACCTCACAGTAGCCACTCAGGTAAACTAAACACACCTCACAGTAGCCACTCAGTAGCCACTCAGGCAAACTAAACACACCTCACAGTAGCCACTCAGGTAAACTAAACACCCCTCACTGTAGCCACAGGTAAACTAAACACACCTCACAGTAGCCACTCGGGTAAATGAATTGCCAGTGGACAGAGTCTCATCACCTTACTATAAAATGTTCATGTTGTGCTGAATATGCCATGTTGCTTATGCAGCCTGTGGACTAATACTTTTCATGGAATGTTGTTCCAACAGGTGAGAACGAGATGAAAAACATTGAAGGCCAATCTTCCTCCACATCCCTTCCTCCATCCCTCCCTCTTCTCCATCCATCCCTCCCTACCCTGCCTCTCCTCCCTCCATCCCTGTCACTTCTCCTCGACCCCCCTGATCCCCAGACCTCCTCCTACCCAGAGAGGAGCAGAACTCCATCTCCAGAGCCTTCAGAGGACTCTCCTGTTGAGGAGGAAGAGGAGGAGGAGAGCTTAAAAGAGGAGCAGGGAAACGAGAGGGATATGGAGGCGCTGGAGCCAGAAGAGCAGAATAATGTAGAAACGGTGAAGGGAGGAGAGTGGTTTGAAACAATAGAAGAAAGAGTGGATTCAGTGGAGGGACAGGGGGAGGAGGAGGGGAACATGGTGGAGGTTCAGACTGACTCGACCCCTCCAACCCAGCAGAGGGCGCCAGTGCGCGGCCTAGACAGCATCGTACAGGAGCAGCTAGGAGACTTCTCCTCGGAGATGCAGCTTCTTCTACGTGGCGAGAGTGTTCACTTGAACTCCAGGCTTGGTCTGTCCACAGCTTCGCACACACACACTCGCCACACACGCCAACCCCACACCCACCCTCGACACACACTGCAGCCCCCCCTCGCTCCCTTCTCTGAGTATGTGTCCTTCTACAGCTCCTCCCTGCCTGTGCTGGACTATGTGAACTCTTTGAGCGAGAGCATCAGCACACTGCTGGACTGGCAGCAGGTCAGCAGGCGCGACGCTGTCACTGACAGAGCCAGCTACCACGCTCACTCCAACGCCCAGAGCCCATCCAAACATTTGTTTTCTCACTCCACAAACAGCAGAGTCTCTCTGTCTGCCTTTCCAGCATCTGAAAATCATCCTGTAGCAGGTTCTGGGACCCATCCCAACCCCTTGTGTACCCCCAGCCCAGGCCCGCTAACCAAGCCTCCTCCTCCAGCAGGCCTCTGGCCCCCCCACAAGAGCTCGTCCCCCGGATGTGGAGGGGACGGAGGGGGGCCTGACCAGGCAGGAACGTACTTTAGAGAAGAGCCTTTTAGGAGGAGCAGGGACGTCAGAATGACCATCCCTGGTCTGGGAGAAGCAGACCCAACAGCCCTGGGTCAGCCCATCACAGAGCCCAGCCCCGGGGCGCATCCACAGGCCATCAGCTCCCTGATCAGCCAGCTGCACCCAGAGGTGTTCTCCAGCCTGCAGGAGATCATGAAGGACGTCCAGAGGAACTCCGTCCACTTCTACATTCACTCCATGGAGAGAGAGGACCAGGTCCATGACAACATCAAGGTAGCATTACAATGTCTTCCAAGTTCTTCCATTTACTTATCTAAAGCTAAGGCTTGATTTGGTATTAAAATGTCTTAAATAAATGTTTGACTGACCTTACAAAAATTAGACTTGTGAGAGATTTTGTTCTTAAATTGCATTGTAAGACAAATACTGTGAAACAGGAGTTGAATTTTACTGGCAGTCGGAAGCATGTCGGCGTTGAATGATCTGAATCAACACTCTTATGTTTGAATGATCTGAACCAACAGCATTCTTATGTTTGAATGATCTGAACCAACAACACTTATGTGGCGTTGAATGATCTGAACCAGCAACACTTATACACTGCCTGGCCCAAAAAAAAGTCACACACTAATATTTCGTTGGACCGCCCTTAGCTTTGATTACGGCACGCATTCGCTGTGGCATTGTTTCAACAAGCTTCTGCAATGTCACAACATTTATTTCTGTCCAGAGTTGCATTAATTTTTCACCAAGATCTTGTATTGATGATGGGAGAGTCGGACCACTGCGCAAAGTCTTCTCCAGCACATCCCAAAGATTCTCAATGGGGTTAAGGTCTGGACTCTGTGGAGGTCAATCCACGTGTGAAAATTATGTCTCATGCTCCCTGAACCACTCTTTCCCAATTTGAGCCCAATGAATCCTGGCATTGTCATCTTGGAATATCCCCGTGCCATCAGGGAAGAAAAAATCCATTGATGGAATAACCTGGTCATTCAGTATATTCAGGTAGTCAGATGACTTCATTCTTTGGCTACATAACGTTGCTGAACCTAGACCTAACCAACTGCAGCAACCCCAGATCATAGCACTGCCCCCACAGGCTTGTACAGTAGGCACTAGGCATGATGGGTGCATCACTTCATCTGCCTCTCTTCTTACTCTGATGCGCCCATCACTCTGGAACAGGGTAAATCTGGACTCATCAGACCACATGACCTTCTTCCATTGCTCCAGAGTCCAATCTTTATGCTCCCTAGCAAATTGAAGCCTTTTTTTCCAATTAGCCTCACTGATAAGTGGTTTTCTTACAGCTGCACAGCTGTTTAGTCCCAATCCTTTGAGTTCCCTTCGCATTGTGTGTGTGGAAATGTTCTTACTTTCACTATTGAACATTGCCCTAAGTTGTACTGTTGTTTTTTTTACGATTTGATTTCACCAAACGTTTAAGTGATCGCCGATCACGATCATTCAGGATTTTTTTCCGACCACATTTCTTCCTGGAAGATGATGGTTCCCCACTATCCTTCCAGTTTTTAATAATGCGTTGGACAGTTCTTAACCCAATTTTAGTAGTTTCAGCAATCTCCTTAGATGTTTTGTTTGCTTGATGCATGCCAATAATTTGACCCTTCTGAAATTGATTAACATATTTTCCACGACCACAGGATGTGTCTTTCGACATGGTTGTTTAAGAAATGAGAAGCTTCTCACTGTGTCAGTTAGGGTTAAATAACTTGTTGCCAGCTGAAACATAATCACCCATGCAGTAATTATCCAATGGGAGGCTCTTACCTATTTGCTTAGTTAAATCCAGGTGGTGACTTTTTTTTTGGCCAGGCAGTGTATTTGAATGAGCTGAAGCAACAACACTCTTATGTGGCGTTGTATGATCTAAACCAGCAACACTTGTGTTCGCGGGAACGTTTACAGTTAGAATGGTTTGGGTTGCTAACTTGGAAAGTGAGAGACTCACCCATCAAAACTGATCGATTGGCCACTTGATTATAACTTTCTAACTAGCTAACCTTTTTGTGGTGACAGTATTAAAGTGATGGTTGGGAAATAAGATAAGTTCCTCCTTACCCTTAGACGAGCTGGCGGACGGGCAGGCAGGCTTTTGCTGTGTGGTAATGATGACCTTTGACCTCTAGGAGTACCTGAGGAGACTAGGCAACGTGGAGGTGAGTCCTATGAGCTTCCTGGACAAAGAGGGCAGCATGGACAAACTGCTGATCATCATTCAGAACAAGGACATCGCTGAGCACATTCACAAGGTACCAGAAATTATTTATCTAAACACACATTGCTCTATTACTATATTATTTATATAGAACATATACCAAGGTACCAGAAATTATTTATCTAAACACACATTGCTCTATTACTATATTATTTATATAGAACATATACCAAGGTACCAGAAATTATTTATCTAAACACACATTGCTCTATTACTATATTATTTATATAGAACATATGCCTGTATGCTCACGTTTGTTTTTGTATGCTTTCATGCTTTAAAAAAGGTTTTTCAGAAACAAACAAAATAAGATGTGTCTGGTATCAGTACACAGGATTTCCTCTTCTAGACAAACCTTAGTTAAGGTTAGTTAGTTCTAGACAAACCTTAGTTAGGGTTAGTTAGTTCTAGACAAACCTTAGTTAGGGTTAGTTAGTTCAAGACAAACTTTAGGGTTAGTTAGTTCTAGACAAACCTTAGTTAGGGTTAGTTAGTTCTAGACAAACCTTAGTTAGGGTTAGTTAGTTCAAGACAAACTTTAGGGTTAGTTAGTTCTAGACAAACCTTAGTTAGGGTTAGTTAGTTCTAGACAAACCTTAGTTAGGGTTAGTTAGTTCAAGACAAACTTTAGGGTTAGTTAGTTCTAGACAAACCTTAGTTAGGGTTAGTTAGTTATAGACAAACCTTAGTTAGGGTTAGTTAGTTCTAGACAAACCTTAGTTAGGGTTAGTTAGTTCTAGACAAACCTTAGTTAGGGTTAGTTAGTTCTAGACAAACCTTAGTTAGGGTTAGTTAGTTCTAGACAAACCTTAGTTAGGGTTAGTTAGTTCTAGACAAACTTTAGGGTTAGTTAGTTCTAGACAAACCTTAGTTAGGGTTAGTTAGTTATAGACAAACCTTAGTTAGGGTTAGTTAGTTATAGACAAACCTTAGTTAGGGTTAGTTAGTTCTAGACAAACCTTAGTTAGGGTTAGTTAGTTATAGACAAACCTTAGTTAGGGTTAGTTAGTTATAGACAAACCTTAGTTAGGGTTAGTTAGTTCTAGACATACCTTTGCTAAGAAGATAACAGGTTGTTGTGTTTAATGTCTGTCTGCTCTCAGGCCTCATGGCATCATATTATGTTTGTCTCATACTATGATGATGTAATGTTTATCATGTTTATAATGGTTATCATGTTATAATAGCATTGCCTATGTTTATTCACATGTTATAATAGCATTGTCTATGTTTATCATTTTATAATAGCATTGCCTATGTTTATTGTTATAATAGCATTGCCTACGTTTGTTCACATGTCATAATAGCATTGTCTATGTTTATTATGTTATAATAGAATTGCCTATGTTTGTTCACATGTTATAATAGCATTGCCGATGTTTGTTCACATGTTATAATAGCATTGCCTATGTTTATTATGTCATAATAGCATTGCCTATGTTTGTTCACATGTCATAATAGCATTGCCTATGTTTGTTCACATGTTATAATAGCATTGCCTATGTTTGTTCACATGTTATAATAGCATTGCCTATGTTTATTCACATGTTATAATAGCATTGTCTATGTTTATTCACACGTTATAATAGCATTGCCTGTGTTTATTCACATGTTATAATAGCATTGCCTATGTTTCTTATAATAATATTGTTTGTTTATTATGTTATAATAGCATTGCCTATGTTTGTTCACATGTTATAATAGCGTTGCCTGGTAACGTGGTTGGTCCGTTCTGTAGGTCCCCAACCTGGTGAGTTTGAAGCGGAGGCCGTCGGTTGTGTTTGCTGGAGTGGACAGTCTGGAGGATATCAAGAACAACACCTACAACGAGCTGTTCACCTCTGGCGGCTCCATCGTGTCCGACGAGTTTGTTCTCAACCCAGACTTTATCACGCATGGTGGGACACACTTTAATACACACAGAGGATACACACACACTTTAATACACACAGTGGGTACACACTTTAATACACACGGTGGGTACACACTTTAATACACACAGTGGGTACACAGACACACTTTGATACACACAGTGGGTACACACACACACACCCACACACACACACTTTAATACAAACAGTGGGTACACACTTTAATACACACAGTGGGTACACACTTTAATACACACGGTGGGTACACACTTTAATACACACGGTGGGTACACACACACACACTTTAATACAAACAGTGGGTACACACACTTTAGTACACACAGTGGATACACACATACTTTAAAACACACAGTGGATACACAGTATTAGACACAAATGTTTCCATATTAGTACATCTAATCTCCTTCACATCATGTGTGTGTCTAAAGCATCATAAAGGGGTAACATTGTTGCTAGTCGGCTGGGTGTGTTCCATGACGTTGTTGTTGTTTGTGTTTCCAGAGCGCCTGCGTGCGTTGCTGATGTTCTTGGAGCAGCAGAGTTCTGCTGACAGCCTGTGGAGATGGAGGATCCATTTAAAGACCATGAAGAAACTCAAAGAGCTGGCCAGGTCTGTGACATCTCTGTTTAAATGGCAATGCCCTTTCACCTGGTGCCCTGTGCCTCTCTGATGACCTCTGACCTGGTGCCCTGTGTCTCTGTAATGCCCTCCGATCTGGTGCCCTATATTTCTGTAATGACCTGGTGCCCTGCGTCTCTGCAACAACCTCTGACCTGGTGCCCTGCGTCTCTGTAATGACCTTTCACCTGGTCCCCTGTGTTTCTGTATTGAACTCTGACCTGGTGCCCAGTGTCTCTGTATTGACCTCTGACCTGGTGCTGTGTCCAGGTTTAAGCGTGAGGCGGTGAGCCTGCTGTCGGTGCTAAGCTGCTACCAGAAGAGAGGCGTGCTGGAGGTTCTGCCGTACCATCAGTGTGACCTGCCGGGCCGGGCCGCTCCAGACCTGGCCTGTCTGATCCGCCTCCAGGCCCACTGCATTCAGAACCGCCATGTCATCTTCCTCACTGGTGGGCTCAGCACCACTCTCTTTAAGTCACACTTTGGTTTTATTCTTCATATGTCAGTATAGAGTAGGCTACAATGAAATGGAAAACCACCATCTGCACAAATGTGCAAAATAAGAGTAAAGAATGAAATTGGATAAAAAATATATCAAATCTGTGACGTACACAAGAAATACGATCATTAATTAAAGTAGTACAAATGCCATGTGCAATGTTGCGTTGTGCCAAGTAGAGATGATTCAAAATATTTGAATATAACAACATTGTTAAAAACGTCAATGTAGTTCTTCTTTGTTTCTCTCTTATATGCATGGTTCCAGAATATTTTTTTCACAATGAAAAGTGCTTTACAAATTAAATGCATTATTATTAACACTGCCAGGGTTGCAGCTGAAAGTATTAGGCAAAAGTTGTCTTTCACGTCAAAGGAATACATCTTAATGACACATTCACTTAACGGAATACATAACTGTAATTATTGTCTGATCGACTGCATGTGCCTCAATGTTGGGAGCAGCCATAAGCCTAATACACACATTTTTTTGCAACTGCATTGCTTTTAGCCTGGATTGTACAGTATATTTAAATTCCTCATATTTGTCTAATGGTATAGTTTGCTCATAAAATATGCGACTCTAACAGACTTGTCCATGTTTGTGATTGGTCAAAAGATTAAAAAAACGTCCCTTTCATGTGAACGTGCTCATAGCTAGATTGGGTGAATCTGCGTTGATTTACCAAGTTGGTAACCACCTTTGTGGTGTCACTTATGCATGATTGCAGTTGTTAGGGTTTGTGAAGCCAGATAAGGAAACGGTATCGTGGGTTAGGGTTTGGTTAGGGTTAGGCATGTTAAACTTGCTTCGTGGTACAGGGTTAGGGTTTGGTTAGGGTTAGGCATGTTGAACTTGCTTCGTGGTACACAGTTAGGGTAAGGGTTTGGGGATGGAGCAAAATACAGGGAGATACTGCAAGAGAAGCTGCTTCGGTCTACTAAAAAACTGAAGCTTGGGAGAAACTTTACCTTTCAGCAGGACAGTGATCCCAAGCACAAGGACATATCAACACAGGAGTGATTAAACAACAAAAAGGTTCATGTCCTACAGTGGCCAAGTCAAAGTCCAGATCTCAATCCAAGAATCCATGGCAGTTTTAAAGTTGCAGCAGTCCACAAGCGTCATCCAACCAGCCTGAACAACCTGGAGCTAAGCTGCCAAGAAGAATGGGCAGAAATCACTCCTGAACAGTGTGTAAAGCTGGTAGATACTTACCCCAAAAGACTTAAGGCTGTTACTGCAGCAAAAGGTGGCTCTACCAAATACTAATGTGTAGGGGTTGAATACTTTAATGCTACACAGTTTTTTATTTTCAGTAAAAGATCTGCTGATAGATAATTAATTTTGGCATTGAAAATGTACTGTTGGAGCATATGAGTTTGCTATAAAATACTGACTGGAAAATGTGTATAAGTATAGTTTGTAATCAATAGAAATCTGAAAAGTTTCAAGCAGTTGAATACTTTTGCAAACCACTGTATATAAATGTCTAAGCAGACTGTTGTGTTTTTCAGAGCGGCGTTTTGAAATGTTCCCTAACTACTCCAGCAGTGGCGTGGTCATAGCAAACATTGATGACATCATGCACCACTTCACGGACCTGGTTGGTTTTCATGAGATTAAGGACAAGCGACCGATCACGCTGGACCCTTCAGCCATCAAAGGTGACTGTAGGAAGCTGGTCGTGGTTTATTGTTGCATGTTGCTAGCCACTTTATTCCCCCCATAAATAAGTTGGTATACCCTAACCCCATAAATAAGTTGGTATACCCTAACCCCTTACATAAGTTGGTATACCCTAACCCCTTACATAAGTTGGTATGCCATAACTCCTTACGTAAGTTGGTAGACCCTAACCCCTTACATAAGTTGGTATACCCTAACTAATTACGTAAGTTGGTATACCCTAACCCCTTACATAGGGTAGTACTAATCACCCCAAACTACCCCAAAACAACACAGAAGTACCCAAAAGTACCCAAAACAACACAGTGCAGATACCCAAACAACCCAAAAGTACCCAAAACAATCACAAACAACCTAAAACAACCCTAAAGTATCCAAAACAACACAGTACAAGTACCCAAAACAACCCAAAAGTACCCAAAACACCACAGTACAGATACCCAAAAGTACCCAAAACAACAAAGTACATATACCCCAAACAACCCAAAACAACACAGTACAGGTACCCAAAACAACCCCCAAACAACCCAAAACTACACAGTACAGATACCCAAAACAACCCCCAAACAACCCAAAACTACACAGTACAGATACCCAAAACAACCCCCAAACAACCCAAAACTACACAGTACAGATACCCAAAACAACCCCCAAACAACCCAAAACTACACAGTACAGATACCCAAAACAACCCCCAAACAACCCAAAACTACACAGTACAGATACCCAAAACAACCCAAAACACCACAGTACAGATACCCAAAACAACCCCAAACACCACAGTACAGATACCCAAACAACCCGAAAGTACCCAAGTGATGTGATTGTAAACAGTTTAGTTTAGTTTATTAAGGATCCCCATTAGTTGTTGCCGCAGTACTGCCTAGGGTCCACACAAAAGACAAAACATTCAAACATCACGTTATGTCATCATCATCATCATCTTCATCCGCTTTGTCCGGGGTCGGGTCGCGGAGGTAGCAGTTCCAGCAGGGCATCCCAAACTTCCCTTTCCCAAGCCACATTAACCAGCTCTGACTGGGGGATTCCAAGGCGTTCCCAGGCCAGTGTGGAGATATAATCCCTCCACCTGGTCCTAGGTCTGCGCCGCGGCCTCCGCCCAGCTGGACGTGCCTGGAACACCTCCCTAGGGAGGCGGCCAGGTGGCATCCTTACTAGATGCCCGAACCACCTCAACTGGCTCCTTTCTACGCAAAGAAGCAGCGGCTCTACTCCGAGTCCCTCACGAATGGCTGAACCTCTCACCCTATCCCTAAGGGAGATGCCAGCCACCCTCCGGAGGAAACTCATTTCCGCCGCTTGTATCCGCGATCTCGTTCTTTCGGTCATGACCCACCCTTCATGACCATAGGTGAGAGTAGGAACGAAGATAGACCAGTAGATTGAGAACTTTGCCTTCTGGCTCAGCTCTCTCTTCGTCACAACGGTGTGATAAAGCGACTGCAATACCGCACCCGCTGCTCCAATTCTCCGGCCCATCTCTCGTTCCATTTTCCCCTCACTCGAGAACAAGACCCCGAGATACTTGAACTCCTTCACTTGGGGTAAAGACTCATTCCCTACTTGGAGTAGACAATCCATCGGTTTCCTGCTGAGAACCATGGCCTCAGATTTGGAGGTGCTGATCCTCATCCTAGCCGCTTCACACTCGGCTGCGAACCGATCCAATGAGTGCTGCAGGTCGCAGACCGATGATGCCATCAGGACCACATCATCTGCAAAAATCACGTTATGTACAATATTATATTTAAACAAAACAAAAATAAAAACAAAAAAAAAGAGACAATAAATAGTTATCACTCATTCATAACTTATTCTCAACATTAAATGATCTCAACAGTAAATGATCAAAACAAACGAATATTAGACAGTGACGCACCATAAAAATAATCAACCTTCCCATACAGAAATCCCTAATCATATTAATTTAAGCAGATATCTTTCTGAATAATTGCTGTTCTTAGATTTCTTTTTAAAACTAATCTTACTGGTAATCTGTGTTAAATATAGTGGACGTTTGTTCCAGTTTGTCATAGCCCTATACATTTTAGTTTTCTTTAAATCATTGGTTTTAGGTACAGGTAACCTGAGGTTTTGAAACAGTGGGTCAAATGTTAAATTGTATTCTTTATGATATTATCTAGTTTTTTCCTAATAATGTTCTCTGTTGCCCATTACAGGTCACATTAATAGTATATCATTATGGAAAGTATTATTTCCCAAAACATTCACGAGCTGAATGCCAAGTATACCACCCCACAGGGCTGTTTTATGTACTGTACTCTATCAACAGTGAGACTTCCATATACACTCACTGGCCACTTATTAGGTACACCTTGCTAGTACCGGGTTGGACCCCCTTTTGCCTTCAGAACTGCCTTAATTCTTCGTGGCATAGACTCAACAAGGTGCTGGAAACATTCCTCAGAGATTTTGGTCCATATTGACATGATAGCATCACTCAGTTGCTGCATATTTGTCGGCTGCACATCCATGATGCGAATCTCTCGTTCCACCACATCCCAAAGGTGCTCTATTGGATTGAGATCTGGTGACTGTGGAGGCCATTTGAGTACAGTGAACTCATTGTCATGTTCGAGAAACCAGTTTGAGATGATTTGAGCTTTGTGACATGGCGCGTTATCCTGCTGGAAGTAGCCATCAGAAGATGGGTACACTGTGGTCATAAAGGGATGGACATGGTCAGCAACAATACTCAGGTAGGCTGTGGCGTTTAAAAGATGCTCAATTGGTACTAAGGGGCCCAAAGTATGCCAAGAAAATATCCCCCACACCATTACACTAACAACACCAGCCTGAACGGTTGATACAAGGCAGGATGGATCCATGCTTTCATGTTGTTTACGCCAAATTCTGACCCTACCGTCCTAATGTCGCAGCAGAAATCGAGACTCATCAGACCACGCAACATTTTCCCAATCTTCTATTGTCCAATTTTGGAGAGCCTGTGCAAACAGTAGCCTCGGTTTCCTGTTCTTAGCTGACAGTAGTGGCACCCTTTGGTCTTCTGCTGCTGTAGCCCATCTGCTTTAAGGTTCAACGTGTTGTGCGTTCAGAGATGGTCTTCCTCATACCTTGGTTGTAACGAGTGGTTATTTGAGTTACTGTTACCTTTCTATCATCTTGAACCAGTCTGGCCATTCTCCTCTGACCTCAACAAGGCATTTTCGCCCAGAGAACTGCCGCTCACTGAATATTTTCTCTTTTTCGGACCATTCTCTGTAAACCCTAGAGATGGTCGTGCGTGAAAATCCCAGTAGATCGGCAGTTTCTGAAATACTCAGACCTGCCCGTCTGGCATCTACAACCGTGCCACGTTCAAAGTCACTTAAATCACCTTTCTTCCCCATTCTGATGCTCTGTTTGAACTTCACCAGGTCGTCTTGACCATGTCTACATGCCTAAATGCATAGAGTTGCTGCCATGTGATTGGCTGATTAGCTATTTGCGTTAACGAACAGTTAAACGGGTGTACCTAATAAAGCGGCCAGTGAGTGTATATTGTCACTAGCTGTCCACATTATTCCGGATCAGATCTTTACAATACAACACAAAGGCAGTCTTAAACAATGAATGGGTTATTGAATGGCAATAACATGAACTGTGCCTTATATCAGTCAGTGGATCACTAATTCCAACAGCAAAAAATATTTGTTTGGGTATCTGTATTGACATGCTTTGGGTACTTTTGGGTTGTTTGGGGTATCTGTACTGTGGTGTTTTGGGTACTTTTAGGTTGTTTGGGGTATTTGTACTGTGTTGTTTTGGGTTGTTTTGGGTTTCTGTACTGTGGTGTTTTGGGTACTTTTGGGTTGTTTGGGGTTGTTTTGGGTACCTATACTGTGTTGTTTGGTGTTGTTTTAGGTACTTTTGAGTATATGTACTTTTTTGTTTGGGGTCGTTATGGGTATCTGTACTGTGGTGTTTTGGGTTGTTTGGGGTTGTTTTGGGTACCTGTACTGTGTTGTTTTGGGTACTTTTCGGTTGTTTGTGGTTGTTATGGGTAGGTTTGGGCGGTTTTGGGTACTTTTGGGTTGTTTTGGATATCTGCACTGTTGTTTTGGGTACTTTTGAGTTGTTTTGGGTAGTTTGGGGTGATTAGTATGACCCCTTACATGAGTTGGTATGCTCCAACCCCTTACATAAGTTGGTATGCCGTAACTCCTTACATAAGTTGGTATACCCTAACCCCATCTTGCTGTGTGTAGATCTGGACGGGCAGCCCATGGAGGAGGAGCCGTCTCCAGTGACGGACCTAGAGCACCGCGGCCCCCTCCAGCCTTCCCCTGGCCTCCCTCAAACTCTGGCCCCCCTAGACCAGCTGGTCCCAGACCCCAACCCCCCAGGCCCCTCCGGCTCGTCCTCATCCTCCCTGCCCTCCACGGAGGGGGGCGGGGTTGGGGAGGTAGCGGCCTTGCCCCTTGAGCCAGACTTTGAAGCGCTGCGTTTGGCTATCTCTCAGTTCAAGGCTGATCGGAGAGCCAGGGGTCTGCTGGATCCACAGGCAGTCGACCTCAGAGTCAACCCCAACCAGAGCTTCCTTCCTGGGACAGTAGAATCCAGCCTCAGCCCCAGTCTGCCTCCTGTGGTGTCCCAGCCGCCTTCTTCCCCCTCAGGGACCCCCACCTCCCGGAGAGGTTCCGAAGGAGACCCGGGGCAGGACAGCCTGCTCACGCCCAGCCGACAGGCCCTGGTGGCCAGCCTGGCCTGCATCCATGCTCGACTGGGGCTGGGTCTGGTGGAGCCCGTCAGTGACAGCGACATGTCTGTGTGCGGCTCCCAGGACTCCGTGGTCCACCTCCCCAACAACAGCAGCCCTCAGAGTGCGAATCCAAGCCACGACCCCACCGCCAGCACAGACCTACACAACAACAATAACAATGACAGCCACGCCCCTACCCCCAGGACAGACTGCTTTAGCACGCCCAATGGAAAAGCAGAACCATCCGGCTTAGCCAATGACAAGAGAGAGGCTGTTGATCGCTGTGCAGACTTCCCCTCCTCTCCTGTCCTATCCAGAGAAGGTCTCCCCGACACACCAGAGAGCCCTGACCCCCCGGAGCACTCGCGCTGCACTACCACCTATGGCCCGCCAGGGGGCGCCAACAGGGCTCCTGCAGTCAGACTTAACCTGGACCCTGATCCTCCCATCAGCGGCAGTGGGGATGCTCTCACACGAAAACAGACGCTGCTGCAGCTCCAGCTACAACAGCAACAGCTCCAGCTGCAAATTCACCAACACCAGCTGCTGCAGCAACATCAACAACAACCTCAACAGCAACAATCACAGCTGGAACAACAACAGCCATCAGAAACTCCACATTTCCATCCAGCAGTGCAGCAGCGAGGGGATGGCTTGCTGCCCAGACCCCAGGCCTTCCTCAACAGCACCCCCCCCAGCCTGGGCCTGCTCACCAGCCCACCCTTCCACCACAGCCCCATGCTGGGAGCCCTGGGGGCCATCAGGGGCCTGATGCCAGGGGGCATGGGGCCCAACATGGGGCCTCTGGCCTGGGCTCAGGGTCTGGGGCCCGCAGGGGCTGCCTTCGTATGGGGCCTGCAGCAGCACCACAACAGAGACATGGGGGGGAGTCTGATGGGCACCTACCCCAACCAGGGGAGAAGGGGGAGCTTCAGCCGGGGGAGAGGGCTTCAGCAGCCTGTAGGGGGATGGGGGGCTTCAGCAGTCTGTAGGGGGATGGGGGAGGGGGGCTTCAGCAGCCTATGGGGGGGGGGGGGGGCGGCTTCAGCAGCCTGTGGGGGGATGGGGATGGGGGGGGTTCAGCAGCCTGTAGGGGGATGGGGGGGGCTTCAGCAGTCTGTAGGGGGATGGGGGGAGGGGGCTTCAGCAGCCTATGGGGGGGGGCTTCAGCAGCCTGTGGGGGGATGGGGATGGGGGGGTTCAGCAGCCTGTAGGGGGATGGGGGGGGCTTCAGCAGCCTATGGGGGGGCGCTGTAGGGGGGAGCGACTGCCTGTCCCAGTATCCATGAGGTGAGTCTGCTGTGGAACAGCTGCTATACTGAGGAGAACACTCACTCCTACTCTGAAGTCTTTACTGGAGATGTGACCTTTGTTTCAAACAGACATAGTTAAATGTTGCATTACTGTCTGGACTGTTTCTCCTGACACTTCTCTGTAGTTGAATGTCCAGAACCTAAAACGAAGAGTATGTGTACTCTTTAAGAACGATATGGACATCTGTGCAAAGTGGATTTGAAGCGCTTTATAAACTTTTGACTAAACCTTTTGATTCTAAAAGGATGATGAAAACTGAAGAACCCGTCACTATCTTGTAAAATAGTTTTTGGTTTTGTACCATAACACTTGAGTTTAATATTTACCTTCTATTAGTTAGTCTGCGTTTTTTGTTTTTGTAAGAAAACCATTGTTGCATTGCCAGTCCTGTTTCAAACTTCTGGTTTTAACTTAATATCTTTTTATTTTTTTACCTTACAATTGGTTTGTTGTTTGTATTAAAACATGTCTGCAGAAACTATAGTGTGGTTATACCTTCTCTGATTAAAACAATCCATGCAGTCCTATTTCAAATACCTTAGAGACAGACCTAAACCGGAGACACGATTCCATGTAGTAGTAGTCATGAGATGGCTGAGATGTTTCTGCCTGGTAGCAGATGCCTGGTTTTGGAGTTTACAGAATGCTTTTTCTAATAAATTATAATAATTGATAGCATAATGTTTTAATCGTAGGCTAAACAGATTTCATACACTCCTTTCCTTATTTTATGGCAGACATTCATATGGAGGTCAATTAGTGACTTTATTTTTGCATTTGTAAAATAAGGTTTGCAAATATTTTGTTTGCAAAAAGCAATGCGGTTTGTGTCTTTAATTTTGCGTTTGTAAAAAAATATTAAACTTATTTATGTTTGCAAACCACATTCCTTTTTGTATGAAAGACCTAAGCTGCCATACATTCATGTATTTTATTTACTCTGTTTTCCCGTGATGACGAGATAATTCAATTTGTTTTCGCGAGATTTCAGGTTATTTATGTCCGTTTTCCCGTAATAAGTTAATTTCATTTTGTTTTCTCGAGATCTCGAGTTGTGTATGCCTGTTTTCCCGTGATAACAAGTTAATTTAATTTGGATCGTTATCTCGAGATCTCGAGAAAACAAATTAGTTATTTTGAGATAATGACAAATAATTCGAGATCTCGAGAAAATACAGTTTTATTAACTCGTTATCACGGGAAAACGGACATAAGTAGGGCTAAATAAAATAGATGAATGTATGGCATTTTAGGGCTTCCGTATTTTACAGGTGCAAAAATAAAGTCACATATTTACCTCCATAGAGTGTCTTGAGCCCGTTTATTGACGCTCGCTTTCCCTCAACGTTAGCAAGCTCTGGCAAAAAAAATCCATGGACAGGGCTGTTTGTTGTGCGTTGTCAAGAAATTTATCAATATTAGATTTGAACCTCGGGGGACGCTGTACACAATGGTAGGCAATAGTTTTCTTTCTAAATAATTAGTTCAACTTTCTCCATGGCGTTAGGTAGCAGTTTTGCTTAGCCAAAAGGCAGTTCAAGAATGGATATCAGAATGTGGGTTTGCAATATAATACAAAGCACTTGCAGAGACCCCAGCCAGTGTAGCTTCAGCTGATGATAACGAATGATTGCGATGGTTGACTTACGCTGTCTAAAATCGCGTAATACTACTACCTTTTTCTAGTAGTAGGTACTTCAGCTGCACTTGCAAAGTATGTAGGCCCTGCTGTTGCATGCATTTTTGGCATACTGCATTTGACATGTTATGTATTGGGATATACTAAATCTTTTTTTCTGGCTTACTTGATAGCTATATGTATTTACAGTATGTATGTATTTATGTGCAGTATGTGTGAGCAAGTCAGGCGCAAATTGGCAGCCGTGGTATCACTCAGACTGAGTGTTGTGTGTGATAGCTGTCTGTCCTTTCGTTGTTTGTTTTGTACTTAATTGGCAACCAATTTGTGAAAAGCGCTAAAAACTAAATACAATGAGTTATCAATTATTATTATTATTATTATATAGTATTGAGACGCAGCCTCTGCCTCCCCTGCCATTTACCTCACCTCACTGGTACTTTCGTATGCCTTCATCACAAACAAACGCGCAGTGGAAGGCTGGAATGCAGGATTCTCATAATATTCTAGTAAAACTGTCTTCTCTGGTTATTAAGCAAAATAAATTCTAATATTTTAACTCAACCTTATTTCCGGGAAGTATTTTATGCATAAGAATACTAAATTATGCAATGATTAAGCCAGCAAAATAATTTAGGGAGCATGCTGGTTTCATTTATGTTACACGTTTATTGTAAAAGAGTGCTACAGCAGACACATGATGACGTCACGCCTTGTCAACAAACAGGTGTATTGGTTGCTGCGTTAACGAGAAATGGCAGTAGAATTGATTAAAAAAATAATTTTATTCACATTGACAAGCCACAAGGAATTTCTCTATATATTACAGAGGATACTTAATGGTTGTTACTTGGACTTGAGGCCCCATTCCATTCTGGTTTCAAATACAAATATGAGTCACTTTATTTCAGTCTAGGCACTGTACTAAACTCCTACATGAGCCAGCTTGGAACATCATACTATCCACACGCAAAACGCTGGGCCTATAACCAGCAACAAAGAACTATTTCATGATCTTCTAACAAAATCAATTTCCTATGGCCACAGAAGAAACCTCTTTCTTTCTGATTTAAATAATCACATTTAAACAAAAATTCTAAATCATCTTACATTCTCAAGTATCTAAAAGACTGGTCTGAAATAAAGTGCCAATATGTCCGGGTTATGCATATATTATTTCTATAGTGGATAGACACTGGCTTATCTTTCCAGTTAGTGGGGTGTTTGTCAGTCCCACTGTAGTTATGTGGGCTTCTCTTCCTGAATAGACTCTTCAGCTCTGTGGAACCCTGAAGCTACATCACCACCCCTTCCTCTCCTTCTCTACCTGGAGTGGATTCAGAGCAAATGGCTTTGTGTCAGTTGTAGAGGTTGATGGGCCTACATTCTGATTAACGGGACTGAGTGGTGTGCGTGTTGTTACAGGTGCTCTAGTGAAGGTGAGTGGCGCTCGTCACTACAGGGTTCAGGCCCATTTCGTTCTCTTTCCGTTTCTGAAGCAAGCCCTGTAACACATCAATCAACAACAGGTGTTCCAGCCCTGTAACACATCAATCAACAACAGGTGTTCCCCACTGGTCCAAGAAAACAGACCAACATCAAGAACTGTCAGTAAATATAATATCTAATTACCTCTGTGTGTGTGTGTGTGTGTGTGTGTGTGTGTGTGTGTACCTGGCGCAGTGCGGACAGGCCTTTGAGGATTGCCTGTTGTCTCTCTTTATTCTTCACCATCTCAGGATGAAGCAAGGGATCTCTCTGCAGGGGGGCGGAGCCTGGAGCTTTCTGGGAAAAGTCTGGAACGAGCACACACACACACACACACACAGTCCACACTAAGCCCATCACTTAAAGCCCAGGCCCTGTGACATAATGACTGGGAGGAGCAGGACTGTGTTCTAGATGAGAGGAGCAGCAGGACTGTGTTCTAGATGAGGAGCAGCAGGACTGTGTTCTAGATGAGAGGAGGAGCAGGACTGTGTTCTAGATGAGAGGAGGAGAGGAGCAGGACTGTGTTCTAGATGAGAGGAGGAGAGGAGCAGGACTGTGTTCTAGATGAGAGGAGGAGCAGGACTGTGTTCTAGATGAGAGGAGGAGCAGGACTGTTCTAGATGAGAGGAGCAGCAGGACTGTGTTCTAGATGAGAGGAGAAGCAGGACTGTGTTCTAGATGAGAGGAGGAGCAGGACTGTGTTCTAGATGAGAGGAGGAGCAGGACTGTGTTCTCGATGAGAGGAGGAGCAGGACTGTGTTCTAGATGAGAGGAGGAGCAGGACTGTGTTCTCGATGAGAGGAGGAGCAGGACTGTGTTCTAGATGAGAGGAGAAGCAGGACTGTGTTCTAGATGAGAGGAGGAGCAGGACTGTGTTCTAGATGAGAGGAGGAGCAGGACTGTGTTCTCGATGAAAGGAGGAGCAGGACTGTGTTCTAATCAAAGGCACATATAGGCGCAGATATGAGGAGCTTTTTACCTGGGCGTGGCCTCCCCTGGGGCGGGGTGGAGAGGGGGGCCAGGGGCTCCAGATGGTACACCTCCTCTGTCCTCACAAAGGGAACAAAGTGGGCATGTGGCGGGGGGCTCGTGGGGCGGGGGAGGGGCTGGGAGGCCTGCTGCTTCTGGAGGCGGTGCTTCACTGCAGGCACAGGAGGAGAGCTTCCCCTAGAGGACAAACACAGAGGACTTATTTTCCATTCTGTGTTCCAATAGAAGCACTAACACAGGCTGCTGCTGTAACCCAGCACACTGCGCTGTGTAAAAGATGAAGAGCGCCTTGCTTCAATGTTTTCCTGCTGGTCTCACCGCTCAGCGTAATGGTCTCTGGACACACACACACACACACACACAGAGAGACACAATGTTTTCCTGCTGGTCTCACTGCTCAGCGTAATGGCCTCTGGACACACACACACGTTTTCCTGCTGGTCTCACTGCTCAGCGTAATGGCCTCTGGACACACACACACACACACATACACACACACACAGAGAGACACAATGTTTTCCTGCTGGTCTTACCGCTCAGCGTAATGGCCTCTGGACACATACACACACACAGAGAGACACAATGTTTTCCTGCTGGTCTCACTGCTCAGCGTAATGGCCTCTGGACACACACACACGTTTTCCTGCTGGTCTCACTGCTCAGCGTAATGGCCTCTGGACACACACACACACACACATACACACACACACAGAGAGACACAATGTTTTCCTGCTGGTCTTACCGCTCAGCGTAATGGCCTCTGGACACATACACACACACAGAGAGACACAATGTTTTCCTGCTGGTCTTACCGCTCAGCGTAATGGCCTCTGGACACATACAAACACAGAGAGAGACACAATGTTTTCCTGCTGGTCTCACCGCTCAGCGTAATGGCCTCTGGACACATTCACACACATACACACACACACAGAGAGAGACACAATGTTTTCCTGCTGGTCTCACCGCTCAGCGTAATGGCCTCTGGACACCCCCACTCCCTGTCAGGACAGAGCACAGAGGATACTCGCTGTTACACACCACACACACACACGCAGAGACACATTCACACAGAGACACACACACACCAGACACAGACAGAGACACACACACACACACACACACACACACCATACACAGAGACACAGACACACACACACACACACACAGCATAACTAACATTCTGTTTGACCACAGATTTAACTAACACTGGTCAAACAAAATGTTAGTTAAAACTGGTCATAGTTTGAACTCAAACATTCTGTTTTACTAATAGTTTTAACTTACAATAAAAAATTATCTTATTCTCTCTGCCAAGTAGTATTCCATTGCTGTTTCAAAACGATAACATCTCTGTTTATTACAAAAGAAACAACTGTTTTACTAAATGAACTCTACCAGCGCCAGCTAAAACTCCCTTTTCAGTAGATACTACGTTGATCCAGTGTGTAGGTGTTCAACATGTCTCCCCCCTCTCCTCACCTTCCTAGACAGGATGGTCCTGCTGCTGTCAGGAGTAGTTGAGGTATCATGGTTTTGGTCTCGGTTAGAGTTCTGGTTCTGGGCTGGTTCTGCCCCTAGCTGAGGTGTCCTGGACATCAAACTCCTAAACATGAAGGCAAACTCTTACTATATTATTATCAACTCCTCAGGGTGATTGCAGATGTTTTACCAGGGGGCCATGTTAGGGTGTTAGGTTTAGGGTGGAGGTGTTAGGGTGGAGGTATTAGGGTGGAGGTGTTTGGGGTTAGGGTGGAGGTGTTAGGGTGGTAGGGTTAGGGTGGATGTGTTACGGTGGTATGGTTTGGGTGGAGGTGTTTGGGTGGAGGTGGTAGGGTTAGGGTGGAGGTGGTAGGGTTTGGGTGGAGGTATTTTGGTGGAGGTGGTAGGGTTAGGGTGGAGGTGGTAGGGTTAGGGTGGAGGTGTTTGGATGGAGGTGTTAGGGTTAGGGTGGAGGTGGTAGGGTTAGGGTGGAGGTGTTTGGATGGAGGTGGTAGGGTTAGGGTGGAGGTGGTAGGGTTAGGGTTAAGGTGGTAGAGGTAGGGTGGAGGTGGTAGGGTTAGGGTGGTAGGGTTAGGGTGGAGGGGTTAGGGTTAGGGTTAGGGTGGAGGTGGTAGGGTTAGGGTGGAGGTGGTATGGTTAGGGTGGAGGTGTTTGGATGGAGGTGGTAGGGTTTGGGTGGAGGTGGTATGGTTAGGGTGGAGGTGTTTGGATGGAGGTGGTAGGGTTTGGGTGGAGGTGGTAGGGTGGAGGTGGTAGGGTTTGGGTGGAGGTGGTGGGGTTAGGGTGGAGGTGGTGGGGTTAGGGTGGAGGTGGTGGGGTTAGGGTGGAGGTGGTGGGGTTTGGGTGGAGGTGGTAGGGTTATGGTGGAGGTGGTGGGGTTTGGGTGGAGTTGTTAGGGTGGAGGTGGTAGGGTTAGGGTGGAGGTGGTGGAGTTTGGGTGGAGGTGGTGGAGTTTGGGTGGAGGTGGTAGGGCTAGGGTGGAGGTGGTGGGGTTAGGGTGGAGGTGGTAGGGTTAGGGTGGAGGTGGTGGAGTTTGGGTGGAGGTGGTAGGGTTTGGGTGGAGGTGGTAGGGTTAGGGTGGAGGTGGTGGAGTTTGGGTGGTGGTAGGGTTAGGGTGGAGGTGGTGGGGTTTGGGTGGAGTTTTTAGGGTGGAGGTGGTAGGGTGGAGGTGGTAGGGTTTGGGTGGAGGTGGTGGAGTTTGGGTGGAGGTGGTAGGGTTAGGGTGGAGGTGGTAGGGTTAGGGTGGAGGTGGTGGGGTTTGGGTGGAGGTTTTAGGGTGGAGGTGGTAGGGTTAGGGTTATGAGTGAAGGGTGTGTTTTACCCGGGAGCCATGCAGCTCTTTTCCATCAAGTTCCGGAGCTCCATCTGTCTGTGGAGGCGTCTCTCCTGCCGGTTCCTCTGCAGCTCTGCGGGATAGCGCTCTGACGCAGGGACGTAGCGCCGACTGGGCCTGAGGAGAGTAGATACAGGACGTCTATAGAAGGTCTGTCCCACCGACAGATATACACTACACTGCTACAAATATAGAGATAGAACCATAGAGATCACCTATGGCTAAAACAGAGGTTAGACTACACTGATAATACAGAGGTAGATATTAGACTCTACACTTATAATACAGTGTACACTCTAAATGGCTGTGTGTGTGTGTGTGTGTGTGTGTGTGTGTGTCGTGTACCTCTGTGTGTTCCACCCAGGTCTTCTCATGTCTCTCTGGCTGTTCTTGTCTGTTCGAGCGAAGGCATCATACAGCTCCTCTCCTCTTCCTCCTCCTCCTCCTCTTGCTTCCTCGTCCAGACAAACCCTGTCCTCCCCGGGGTTGATGTGTCTCTGGGTCTGACCAGCATCGCGAGGAGGATGAGGGTGATGAGGATGATCGTGATGATGGTACTCTATGGACATGTCAGGGGTGTGGATGGCATGAACTCTTTCTGGTAAGGGCTCTAGCGCGCGCACGCACACGCACACACACACACACACACACACACACACACACACACACACACACACACACACACACACACACACACACACACACACACACACACACCAGATGAGTACGCTGGTCACCAGACTGGACCTGCATTTGTGAGTGTGACACGGAGGTTTACCTGTCTGTACTGCAGTGTGTCTCCGTGGTAACGGGCTGGAAACTTCCTGTCTCAGGGCTCTCCTGTCTGCTGCTTCCTCTGGCTCTGAAGCACACACACTCTCGCCCACTAACATCCACACACACACACACACAGACACACACACACACATCCACACACACACACACACAGACACACACACACACATCCACACACACACAGACACACACACACACACACACACACACCCACCCACGGCCATTTAGACAGTCACATAGTTGTGCTGTGGACTGTATGTCCCCCTGTCTGTCAGAGACGCGGACACCGTTACACCTTCAAGTCCTGTCTCAAAACCCACCTCTTCACCCTGGCATACATCTGACTACCCCCCCCCCCCTCCTCCTCCTCCTCCTCCTCCCCTCTTCACACTCATTCCCACTCCCTTCGACGTCCCTTACTAATCTCATTACCGTTTTCCTTTTCCTATATCATCTATGTTATCGTTTGTCAAATGTCTTTCTTTGTTTATTTCCTGTGTTTGTTTGTATGTTTGTTCTATTTCTTCTGTTCTAGTATGTCCTCAATTGTAAAGTGCTTTGGGTGTCTGAAAAGCGCTATGTTAATTAAATGAATGATTATTCTGATGATGTGTTGTTTCTCCTACCTGTGTGGTGGACGTGTGGAGACAGCAGCAGCTTGGAGACGTCGTGGCCCTTCAGGGTTAACTCTCTGATCCTCTGTTGCTGCTTGCTCCTTAGCGCCTCCTCCTGGGCCAGCTGCACACTGCGGTACACCTGCTCTGTCTGCCGGCTTAGCTTCTCCTGGAGAACACACACACACACACACACACACACACACACACAGGTAAAGAAGTCAATCTCACTAACATCTGTTTTAAGAGGAGTAGTAGTGTGTAGTTTGTCTCTTTCTGACCTCCTTGCTCCTCCATTTCTGCGTGTCCTGGAGGTACTGCTGCTGGATCACATCTCTCTCCAGCGCCACCCTCCTCTCGTCTGCAGCCTCCTGGGCTCGCCTGGCTGCCTCCTCTCTCTCTCTCTGCTGTCGCCGCTCCTCCACCTGGGCCTCGATCGCACGCTGCACACGCATACACACACACACATGTTTGGTACTGACAACATGTTTGAAACTTAAGTATGATGATATGAATTGTAGTAGATTTGCATGCCCAGCATGTTATGCACATCTTGCATACATTTAACAATTATTTCATACAATCATATTAATTTGGATTCATGGCGATGAATATGAGTTGACAGGGTGATGAGGATGTGAGCAGACATTTGCAAATTGAAACCCATTTCACTTCCCTTTTGTGACTGCATGGTAGCCTTTATATTTGTTTATTTTATTTAAATTCCAACCTTGATAACGAAGTAAGAATTGTCACTGGCTTGTGCACATTTGTATAGCCTATAAACCCCACTGTGTGAACGCACAGGGCAAAGTATCTAAGATGTGCTTTTAGTAGTCTATATTCAGGACACTGGAGTTCCACCACGTCAATGACATACCGTCACATAATTACGGATAGCCTAGTGTAAGTGCCGTTGGATTCCCTCTTGTCTTTTCCTAACTCCTTATAAAGACTCATTCATATCTTTCCTTAACCTCATGACGTTTTCCCTTGGGGTTAAGGAACAGTACAGAGTGAAAGTCAGTAGGACGGACTTTATTAGACTATTCGGATCCAAACCAGGATTCCCAGAGAAACGTTTTTGGGGAATAAAGAGACAACGTTGTTACCAACCTGGATGGAAAACAGTCTCCAAAGCATCTCAGCAACACAACACAGCCAAGCAGTCAAAGGAACTGTTCTCTAAACTGTCCAATCAGAAGCCCTGTGTATCCTTGAGGGTCAGGGTCGCTGCTGACAGGAAGTAACATCACACCTGGTGTTCCTGTTGTTTTAGTCTCCTCCTTTCCCTCTCCTCTATCTGGGTTGGGTCTAGCAGTGCTGTCATGGTGCGCAGGTGACTATACACACACACACACACACACACACACACACACAGAGTACACAGAGTACAGTACACAGTAAGCAGAGTAAACAAAGCTAGTCCATTATTTCCAAAGCGTTTCGGTTCCATGTGAGCCTCTTCACCTGGTCCTCTGAGCCTGTCCTGGGGGTTTGTCCACACTGGCAGTGCTCTGGCCTACCAGGCTGTGTCTACCAGGGGGGCTGCCTCTGTCCAAGGCTGGGGACAGGGAGCTAACCGCCTCCGCCTGCCCGAGGTATGGAGCTGGTCCTGGGGCTGGAGCTGGCCTCTGGAGAGAGTCAAAATGCGAGGCCCAGTGCTCATGGTCCTCAGTCTGCTGCAGAAACACACTCCATGAAACACTGACCTCTCCTCATGTGTCAAACACTGTGGGTCTACTGAGAGATTACACTACAGACAGTCTACTGAGAGATTATACTACAGAAAGCCTACTGAGAGATTATACTACAGACAGTCTACTGAGAGATTATACTACAGAAAGCCTACTGAGAGATTATACTACAGACAGCCTACTGAGAGATTATACTACAGAAAGCCTACTGAGAGATTATACTACAGACACACTGGGTCTACTGAGAGATTACACTACAGACAGTCTACTGAGAGATTATACTACAGAAAGCCTACTGAGAGATTATACTACAGAAAGCCTACTGAGAGATTATACTACAGACAGCCTACTGAGAGATTATACTACAGACACACTGGGTCTACTGAGAGATTACACTACAGACAGTCTACTGAGAGATTATACTACAGAAAGCCTACTGAGAGATTATACTACAGAAAGCCTACTGAGAGATTATACTACAGAAAGCCTACTGAGAGATTATACTACAGACAGCCTACTGAGAGATTATACTACAGACACACTGGGTCTACTGAGAGATTACACTACAGACACTCTACTGAGAGATTCAACTACAGACACACTGGGTCTACTGAGAGATTATTATACAGACAGTCTACTGAGAGATTATACTACAGACAGTCTACTGAGATATTATACTACAGACAGCCTACTGAGAGATTATACTACAGACACACTGGGTCTACTGAGAGATTATACTAAAGACACTCAATCTACAGAGATTATACTACAGACACAGTCTACTGAGAGATTACATAACAGTCTACTGAGGGATTATACTACAGACACTGTGGGTCTCCTGAGAGATTATTCTATAGACACACTGGGTCTACTGAGAGATTATACAACAGACACACTGAGTCAACAGAGATTATTCTTTAGACACACTGGGTCTATTGAGAGATTATACTACAGACACAATAGGTCTACTGGGAGATTACACTACAGACTGGTCTATTGAGAGATTAAACTACAGACACACTGGGTCTACGGAGAGATTACACTAGACAGTCTACTGAGAGATTGTACTACAGACACACTGGGTCTACTGAGATATTATGCTACAGACAGTCTACTGAGAGATTACACTACAGACACTAGGTCTATTGAGAGATTACACTACAGACACTCAGTCTACTGAGAGATTATACTACAGACACACTGGGTCTACTGAGAGATTATACTACAGACACTCAGTCCACTGAGAGATTACACTACAGACACACTGGGTCTACTGAGAGATTACACTACAGACACTCAGTCTACTGAGAGATTACACTACAGACACACTGGGTCCACTGAGAGATTATACTACAGACACCCTGGGTCTGAGAGATTATACTACAGACACACTCAGTCTACCGAGAGATTATACTACAGACACTGTGGGTCTATCGAGAGATTATACTACAGACATACTCAGTCTACCGAGAGATTACGCTACAGACAGTAGTGACCTCTCTTCATCATGTTGGGTTTAATCCACATGAAAAGCCTAAATCAGTTGCCCTGCCTGTCTCTGGAGCTGTTTCTCTCTCTGCCTGCGTTCAGCCATCTCCTCTCTCTGCTGGTTGAGCTCCTGTAGCCAGCGTTGCTGCTGCTCCCTTTTCTCCTCGCTGAACGGCCGATCCACCGGAGTGCCCTCCTAAACACACACACACACACACACACACACACACACACACACACAGGATGCTGTATGACGACCTCCACCACATTCTGAACGTGTGTGTGTGTTGGAAGAGCATACCCCAACTATGAAGGCTGATCTGATGGCAGCAGGCAGGTCTCTGAAAGCGGGGGACAGGGAGGGGGTAACTACCACACATGGAGCTGGCCTCCTAAAACCCTCCTGCTGGACACACACACACACACACACACACACACTTGAATGTGTGTTTCTGTTTGAATGCACTGTGTCCTAGTGTGTTTCTGTTTGAATGCACTGTGGCTCAGAGTGTGTTTCTGTTTGAATGCACTGTGTCCTAGAGTGTGAGAGTGTGTTTCTGTTTAAATGCACTGTGTCCTAGAGTGTGTTTCTGTTTGAATACACTGTGTCTCAGAGTGTGTTTCTGTTTGAATGCACTGTGTCTCAGAGTGTGTTTCTGTTTGAATGCACTGTGTCTCAGCGTGTGTTTCTGTTTGAATGCACTGTGTCTCAGAGTGTGTTTCTGTTTGAAGGCACTGTGTCTCAGAGTGTGTTTCTGTTTGAATGCGCTGTGTCTCAGAGCGTGTTTCTGTTTGAATGCACTGTGTCTCAGAGTGTGTTTCTGTTTGAATGCACTGTGTCTCAGCGTGTGTTTCTGTTTGAAGGCACTGTGTCTCAGAGCGTGTTTCTGTTTGAATGCACTGTGTCTCAGAGTGTGTTTCTGTTTGAATGCACTGTGTCTCAGAGTGTGTTTCTGTTTGAATGCACTGTGTCTCAGAGTGTGTTTCTGTTTGAATGCACTGTGTCTCAGAGTGTGTTTCTGTTTGAATGCACTGTGTCTCAGAGTGTGCTTCTGTTTGAATGCACTGTGGCTCAGACTGCACTGTGTTGTACCGTGGTAGGGGCGTCAGCCCTACTGCCTGTGGGGTGCTGTTTTAGAGCCAGCTGTTCATCTGGAAACACACAGGGCAAAGGTGTTAAAGGAGGACCACAGACTCTACAGTGTGTGTGTGTGTGTGTGTGTGTGTGTGTGTGTGTGTGTGTGTGTGTGTGTGTGTGTGTGTGTGTGTGTGTGTACCTAGCTCTCTCTTCCACTGAGCCTTCTGGGCCTCCAGTGCCCCTCTGTCCTTCTCTCTCTCACCAAAGGAGCTGAACAGACCCCCCCTGTGCAACGCAGAACATCACACCAGTCAGTTACACACTCAATTTCAGAGAATACCAAAGAACTGTGAATGTTTACCAACGTGAGTCTGGTGAAAGAACATTAATATAAACATTATTCTTAAGACCGAAGAGTTACATTTAAAGAATTCATGTTCACACGCGGCACCTAAAGTATTACTGGAATAACAGACAGGCACCTACCTGTTTTCTTTTTCCTGTGAGTCATACTTTTTTCTGCTTAAAAGTGCATCTCCATTTTCCATTTTCCCTGCAACTTAAAATCAGCCATTTATAGAGCACTATTTCAACAAGTATTTTCATATTTGAAGCAAACAAGTTCTCACCACTGTGGGCATGGCTCTGGGAGACTTCAAGGTCCTCTGGACCAATGGCAGTAGAGGACACTCCGTTGTTGATGGAGCTGAGGATCTGTTGGAGCTGCTCATTGGTCAGACACACCATGCTATCCTTCAGATCTGCCTTCCCATTGGTCTTTGGAAACTTCTCAGCGTGAAGCTGTTTGTTGGGTTTGTCTGAGACTTTAGCAGGCCTCACCTTCAAACAGTAGGTAATTAGCTTACCCCTTAGCTTACCTCCAATGCATTCCTGTTGTACTGTGTCCTTTAGTTACTATAAAGGCACTTAGAAATGTATTATTATTATAATAATAATAATAATAATAATGATAATCATAATCATAATCATAATTGTAATAATCATTCTTATTAGTGCATGAAATACATTTAATTCGTTCCAGTAGGACTCAGTAAGAATCCTGTAAACTAAGTAAGGAAAATACCAGGGCGCTCATCTCACCCTGGCCACAGCTTTGCTGCTGGCCTCTGTAGTGGTTTGGGTCTTGGAGTGGTTCCGTGGGGCTGACAGTGCTGGGCCAGTATTGGGCTGGGCAGCTCGTCTCCCAGTGACTCTCACCAAACCTTCAGCAGGCTCCCCTGACAGAGGGTGCTCTGCCTGTTCATTCTGTATTCTGTGTCTGGCCATTATCTAACATTTAGAATAGAGGAGATGTGATAATAACATGCTGCCAATACTGTACCAGCACATTAAAACGAAGAATAAATATCCTACAACTACACCTGTGTGTAGCAATGACCGTCTATACAAAATTATCACATTCTCTCAAGTACATTTCCTACCTTGCTTGGATTCTTCTCAACACCTAAAATTTTTAGCATATTTAGTTTAATCCATAATTCAATCAAGATCAGCCTATTATATGAACAAATCCGGGTCAACTATTAATTGTCTGATAGCCAGAGAGAGAAAGAAAGCAAAGTCTGGCATTTTACCGTGATTTGATAGAATCAATCTTGGCTTTCCATTTTCAAGTTCGAACAAAAGGCCATCCCTGTCAATCAAAAAAGCCATTATGTTAGCAGAATAATTGCCAATCAACAGTTTTATATGTGCACTAGCTGAGATAAATACTTGGCTGCCGTCCTTACTAGTAGCGTGTGCAAAATGCATCAGGTTACGCAAACCGTATTAAGTAGTATGACTTAAAATTGGCATGGCCTTGCGTCCTGTATGAATACGAGTCAGTCAGACTAACATTGTTAGTAGTAACAACTCTGCCGTAGCCGTGGTAGGCTACGATACCTCATATGCTGCTAAAGATGCGAAATCCCTAAAACTCACCCGAGATTCATTTTCGTCAACAGAATTCATGTATTTGCTTCAATAGATGACAAACATATTGACTTTTTGGGACTCTAATGTTACAGCGTCAAGCTAACGTTCAGCTGTTGTGCAAAATACACCTTCTGTCAAGTTGTCAATGCTTCCTGCATTTTTTATTGTGTACGTTGGTTGCTGACAACGACCAATACGAACTACATTGATTGGCTTGTTCTCGGCATTTCTGCATTGAACAGCGAATCACATAGCTCCATTTATAAACATGGTCAATAATCTGCCAACCCGAAAGCGCTTCTGTAAAATCACTCTAGATGGCGACAGTGTTTTAGGTAACGTTCCTATCCGAACAGCAAAATTAGTATCGAAAAAGACATGACAGCTAGCCACAACCGTTAGCTTTACTTGCCTGCACCCTCTACAAATATAAGCCGCTAACTGGAATGGTTACAACTAACTACTACCTAACGTTGCATTCTGCTAGCTAGCTGGCTATTTCATATTGAATTAACGTATGAGATTTTAAGACAGGCAGTGTAAGAACGATCATATGTCTCAAAACATTTGTTGTTGTTTTGGCACAAGTTACCCAAATTGAAATAAACGTTGGCTAACTGCTAGCTAGCGACGTAACGTTATGTTTAACACCGTGAACGTCTAAACGCTAGCAATCCACAAGACTACTGTGGACAAGTTGGGATTTCTACTAGCCTCGGCTGTCTAGGCAAGGACAACATATCGTTTTACCTTCGTTGTGAGGCTTTTAACGTAAACACAAAGTGATAATAAAGGTATCTTATATAGCTACAAATGTAGCTACCGATGGCTGTTGTTGAGCTTCCGAAAATGAGTTGAAGGCGTTGGTTGCTAACGCTAACTGTAATGCTAGCGTTCGTCAGCTAATGCTAGCTAAGGTCAAGCTTGCCTTGAGCTGCTAATAAATAGCTAACGCTGAACGTTACTGGCTGACATTACTACTAGCTCATGTTTTTTTGAACGTTACACTTCCCCAAAGTCTCTTTGTCAATCCGGTTGGTTAGAATACGGCTCAGGTCAAATTAATGGATTATTTTTGTTTTTTGACTATTTTAAGGTTGTTTTTGTTTGTCAACATTTAGGTCAGAGGGAGAGGGCTGCCTGCTTATCCTCTGTTGTGTTTCGGCAAGACGTGCTGCTTGCTTCTGTCAAACGGACTCGCCATAATAACAGGTAATTTGAAGCGGGGCTTAAATTTGATTTGTCAATATTAGTGCATGTGGATATGTGAACACAGTACCGCTAGTTTGTGTAGGTGTGTTGTCGATTCAGTTAACAGCACTTAATTTGAAACATGTGGTGTTCTACGACATCCAGTGAGTTGTGCCTCCGTGTGCATTGCTGACTATATCAGTGTGTTTGGGGCGTGTGGGCCTATGTCAGCGAGAGTAACCATGTTTCTGTCCAGCATCAAGACTGGGATTGACAGACAAACAGTGCATCTTTATCTTTATAAAATCACTTTCATACCTTCTACATAACCTATTTGCACCCTATGGTGATTACACAAAAGTTATAGTGGATCAGAAATGTCACTTCATCATCAGGCATGATTTGTTTTTGTGAACTTTACGATCTGTTCGTTTTTCCTGTTTATGTCAAAGGCATGCTATGCCTTTCCTGTGTTACAGATACTTTGTGGAGGAACAGAGACAGTACAAACTACTGTATGTAAAATTGCTTCTGGTTATTTTCTTAAAGATACTTAAATGTGTATCTAAGCCAGGCATGCTATTGCAGAGTATGCGCCTCAAAGAAAATAAAGTAACCTACTTGTTTTTTATAATAGCATTTCACAACATTAGTTTTGCTGTGAGGGTAAACAAGATTCCAATCTAGACTAACCAGGACTTTCTTATTTTGTAGCTGGCAGATATATTTGAAGATTGGCAGAACCTTTTAATGTGCTGGTCAATTTTTTTACAAAAAGTCATAGGAAATGTGACCAGACACATCCACTTCCTACCAAAGATAACTGAAGCAAAGCAGCGGGTTGGTGTTATCTACCAAAGCTGGACTGTGAACAGTAAAAGGCACCTTAAGTTATTGGTGTTATGTTCTCCTTGTGGAGGCTGATGTGGTACATCAGTTAGATTTGGAAGGGTTTTCTCAGTTGATATATCAGATAATCAAAAATGTGAGTCTGTTGTCTGCTTTGCAGGCAGAAGTTGGGCATTGTCAATGGTGTCCCAGTTGTGCAGTTTGTGTCTATGTTTTTATATAAATCAATGTTGTCATTGTTGTTGTTTTTGAAAAAAGATAGATTTTGTTCAGGATCATCTGTTTTTGTTTTCCTCAGCGTAACTGTGATGAGAGAAAACTTTTCTCTGTAGATATTGAGCTGATCCAGTATATTGGGTAGGGTTAGGGCTGACTGACTAGCTGTGCTCACTTGTTACTTATTACAATATAACAGTGTTTTAACAATAAGGAAATTTAAACATAGTAAGCATGTAATAAAACATTCTAAATAACTGGAATAACGCTCTGTGCTGGCTGGTCCAGTGGGCCAGCCAGTGTTATTTTAAAGGGACCTTGCATCACTCTTGTCCTGGAGCACCAAGTATGTCCCATCTTACCAAGTTCGGTGTAGTGTCTTTTCACTGCCTACTCTGAATGATGAGATGTCCAGGTTATTATGTCTGGAGTCTACTTCATTTCCATGTTGTTCCAAACTGTTAGGGAGATGTTGTTCTGAGTGTCTGAATGAGACGCTGTCTGGTGCTCTGCTTCTCCTTCCATCTCTCCACAAGCTCCACTCCTGGCTATCTACAGGAACATGGTTGTTTTAATTTTAACATTGATCAAATTATGTGTTTTTGGTTTATTTCTTTGTGCAGCTAGCCTGCTCCAAACAAGAAGTTAGTGGGATTATGTGTACTCGCCTGTGTGTGTGGAGATCTTCTGGCTTTGTGAAACTGAGAGGGATTCACCTCCATAAGAACACACGCTGTCATTCACAGTAAGCTGCGTTTAAGAATAGCAGGTAATCCTGTCTGGAGTCTTTGAGCAGCGTACATAACTGTGTTAATGTTGTGAGCATTACTCAGATCTCTTCCTATATGTCCCTGAACTATATTACACAATTCAGACAGATTAATATGTGGACTGTTGTTGTTGTTGACTCTTCCCTTGTTGTCCCTGTCTGGTTTGTTTTTATTGTTGTTGTGGTGGTGACCACCCTTCTATGCCCCCAGGGTCTGCCAGCCTAGCCAGGGCTCCGGTGTCTGTCGTTAGACTGGGAGGTTTAGCATTATCACGTTAGATTTACGTTTATTTTAAATATTGTTACAATTTTGTAAAGGTTTAGAGTAGGGATGTGCGCGACTAGTCGGTTAGACTTTGCTGCCATTGCTAGTCGGCACCAGAAATACTAGTCGGTTAAACGTATTGTTATATTTTTGTATATAAATTACATATTGACATAACTTGCACTGAAACGTGTGTCTTCCTAGTCAAATGTTGCTATTTCAAAAACGAACATCAGTTACTAACGTTAACAGTGCTGGACAAAAAAAATGAGGGAAAAAACTGAACACATTGAGCAGTACGGCCCGCAAGTTAAACCAGCAAGGAGGAAAGTGGGACAAATAATGACGTCACGTAAAACCAGCGTAGTTTGGCAGTGCTCTGATCGTGTAGATAATTGGAATGAGGGAAAAAGGTTGTATTGTGGGCTGTGTCAGAATTCACTGGCATGTATAGTCGCTAGACCGGAGCAATGCGTAACTACGTTCAGCATGTGGACGTTAACCTGCAAATAAAGAAGGCTGCTAGTTCTAGCCAAACTGCACACACGTCATAACTTCGTTTACCGCCCCAACCCACAGACGCTATGATTACGCTAGCCTAACTACTCATTCAATGTTGACAGCCACGGATTGGAATATGCTGCTGATCTATATAAAATGCATTCACATATCAAACGTCAGATGTTATTTTCCACCGTAGTAATGTCTTCGGTGTAGGGTTGTTTTCGAAACAGTATCAAAACAACGTATAGCGCTGTCTTTTAGCTTGTCAGTCACATTATCTTTTCGTCCACTCCCTCGAGCTAGGTTAGATTTAGCGTTCAAAATAGGCTACTGATGGGAGTGTAAATTGAAGAATCTCATGGAGGGGTTAACGGCGGCGAACATAAGATATATTTTTGTTTGTTTATGTATTGCAGTTCATTGGCATTATACATTAAAGAGATTTTATATATTTAATTAAATGTTTGTTCTTCATGGTTTAGCGTTTTTTGGTGAATATCCCAAAGAATTTTGGGGACTTTTCTGACTGTTTTCCTAATTTTAGACTTGTCGACTAGTCTAAATTTAAACTTTAGTTTAAACGTCAGGGAAATTAGTCGCTAGGAACATCCCTACTTTAGAGTATTATCTCACTAGATCTTTAGTTAATTATTTGGTTATTATTGCTTGCTTGTATATGTGCGTGCTTTATTTAAAGCACTTGAAACTGCCTACATGTTTATGAAATGTGCTAAACAAATAGATTTGACTTGATCTGAATTGACTTGACTTTGGTGTTATCACCTGTTATAGATAAGTTGGACCTTCCATCATTTCATCTGCCAGAACGATTTACTGGTGAAATATGTTCCAGTGGCTGTTGTCTCTGTCATGGTGTGTAAGGATCTGCTAGTCTGCGTGTCTGATGTTTTTTACCCTGGTGGCAGGCTAGATAACAGCAGAGCATAGGTCTTTCTTTACGATCGTGACAGGCTAGCGAACAGCAGTGCTATGGTGGTGAAAGGCTAGCTAACAGCAGTGCTATGGGGGTGACAGGCTAGCTAACACCATTGCTATGGTGGTGACAAGCTAGCTAACACCATTGCTATGGTGGTGACAGGCTAGCTAACACCATTGCTGCTAACAGCATTGCTTTGGTGGTGACAGACTAACTAACAGCAGTGCTAACAACATTGCTATGGTGGTGGCAGGTTAGGGAACAGCGTTGCTATGGTGGTGGCGTTAACCCCTAACAGCGATGCTATGGTCATTTTTTGCTAGCTAACAGCAGTGCTATGGTTATTATTTGCCCTGGTGACAGGCTAGCTAACGGCAGTGCTATGGTCATTATTTGCCCTGGTGACAGGCTAGCTAACGGCAGTGCTATGGTCGTTCTTTGCCCTGGTGACAGGCTAGCTAACGGCAATGCTATGGTGTTGACATGCTAGCAGCAGTGCTATGGTCTTTATTTTCCCTGGTGTAAGGCTAGCTAACGGCAGTGCTGTTATAAAAAATAAAATGTTCCACTGAAGTTTAATTGTTAAATGAAAGATGGGATTTAGTTTGTAAGTAAGAAAGATAATTCTAATTATTTTTCTATGTAGTTATATTTGACATTGACATAATTGTTGTATCAAACTAAGCTAGCCAGCGTTCGGTGACAATAACTCAATTTGTGTTCTCCTGGGAGGCAACAGTTTCAGCTATTGCAACACAAATAATTCAGCACAGCGTCAGTACGAACACACACACTTTGCTTGACAGTCAGACCTAGGTCTCCAGATGTGGGGTCTTATCTTTAGCTCTCTCTCCCCTGGGAACAGATTGTTTACTGTGTGTGTGTTGACTAACTGTGGGTCCCATGCTGCAGCTGGAACACCCAGCCCGATGGGTTCAGATGGGGATGTTAGTCCCTAATGTAGGAGGATGGGTTAACGCGGGGCTGCAGTGGGTTCCACCACTCTTTGGGAGGACAAATGGAGGGGACACAGCAGCCATTCTCACATAGCATAAAGTGCAGGCAGATGGGACGGGCTTCATGATGGGCTTTGTAACTTCACTCTCCTTTCGGCCACGGCAATAACAGCTGGACAATCATTTATTGGCTTCTTTAAGAGGGTCGATTTTTAGTTCTCCTTTTAGTTTAGTTTACGCTGTGTTCAGTAGAATGATACTGTATCTGGGGTATCTTTGTGTTTGTATCGTTTAGGTTAGTTTACACTGTGCTCAGTAGAATGATAATGTTTCTGGAGTAGCATAACCGTGGTGTGGAGGGAGGGAGGGAGGGAGGTAGAGAGAGGAGAGGGAGAGAGAGAGAGAGAGAGAGAGAGAGAGAGAGAGAGAGAGAAAGCAAGAAAGAAAGCGAGTGAGAGAGAGAGAGTCTGTTGTCAGCAGGGAGGCTGTGGGTGAGACACTTAATGACAGTCAATGCTTCAGATGTTACACACACTAGTGCTCCTCTCATCTTTTCCCCTGCATGACGCTGTGGGTGCCTGGCCAATGACAATTCAACCCACCAATACTGATACATCACGTACTGTGTGCTGGAGGACAGGAGGAGGGGATAAGGAGGAGGAGAGGACGATGGAAAGGAGCAGAGGAGGAGGAGGGGATAATGATCAGAGTAGAAGGAGAGGGAGAGGCGTGCGTGTTAATGTCTTTTAAAATGGAACATTCCTACCCTTCTCTTCTTAGTGCTGGGTTAGGCTTAGAGACGTTGTGTCGGTCTCTTTTGGTACAGAGCCCACAAATAATAATTATAATAATAATAATAATAATAATAATAAAACATTATTCATTTTATATGTATAGTGCTTTTCTGAAACTCAAAGACGCTTCACAAGATACACAGTAAACAGACAATAACACAGAAAGAGGGAGAAACAGACAGAGAGCATCATCAGTTCAAACTAAGTTAAGGAAAAGCAAAATAGTATAACAAAACGAACAGAATATCAGTTGAAGGATAGAACCGATTTTTTATTAGAGTTAATTAAGGATAGGCTTGAGTGAAAAAATAATGAAAGTTAATGAAGAAGTCTTTGTGCTGGGTTAGGGTTAGAGAAGCTGTGTTGGTCTCCTTTAGCTCCTCCTCTTAGTGCTGGGTTAGGGTTAGAGAAGCTGTGTTGGTCTCCTTTAGCTCCTCCTCTTAGTGCTGGGTTAGGGTTAGAGAAGGTGTGTTGGTCTCCTTTAGCTCCTCCTCTTAGTGCTGGGTTAGGGTTAGAGAAGCTGTGTTGGTCTCCTTTAGCTCCTCCTCTTAGTGCTGGGTTAGGGTTAGAGAAGCTGTGTTGGTCTCCTTTAGCTCCTCCTCTTAGTGCTGGGTTAGGGTCAGGGAAATGTGATGGTGAGGAAGGGGGTAGTCAGGCTAACCTTTCCTCCTGTTAACAGGGAGAGGTCTGGGCGCCTAGAGGACTGGAATCTCTTATGGAACGTTCCACTCCTCTTCCTCACCGAGACACTACAGACCTGTCCACCAGTAGTAGTAGTAGTGGCTAACTGACTGATACAGACCTGACACCACCAGTAGTAGTAGTAGTGGCTTACTGACTGATACAGACCTGACACCACCAGTAGTAGTAGTAGTAGTGGCTTACTGACTGATACAGACCTGACACCACCAGTAGTAGTAGTAGTGGCTTACTGACTGATACAGACCTGACACCACCAGTAGTAGTAGTAGAGGCTTACTGACTGATACAGACCTGACACCACCAGTAGTAGTAGTAGTAGTGGCTAACTGACTGATACAGACCTGACACCACCAGTAGTAGTAGTAGTAGTGGCTTACTGACTGATACAGACCTGACACCACCAGTAGTAGTAGTAGTGGCTTACTGACTGATACAGACCTGACACCACCAGTAGTAGTAGTAGAGGCTTACTGACTGATACAGACCTGACACCACCAGTAGTAGTAGTAGAGGCTTACTGACTGATACAGACCTGACACCACCAGTAGTAGTAGTAGTGGCTTACTGACTGATACAGACCTGACACCACCAGTAGTAGTAGTAGAGGCTAACTGACTGATACAGACCTGACACCACCAGTAGTAGTAGTAGTGGCTTACTGACTGATACAGACCTGACACCACCAGTAGTAGTAGTAGAGGCTAACTGACTGATACAGACCTGACACCACCAGTAGTAGTAGTAGAGGCTAACTGACTGATACAGACCTGACACCACCAGTAGTAGTAGTAGTGGCTTACTGACTGATACAGACCTGACACCAGTAGTAGTAGTAGTAGTAGTAGTAGTGGCTAACTGACTGATACAGACCTGTCCACCAGTAGTAGTAGTAGTAGTAGTAGTAGTAGTAGTAGTAGTAGTGGCTAACTGACTGATACAGACCTGTCCACCAGTAGTAGTAGTAGTAGTAGTAGTAGTAGTAGTAGTAGTAGTAGTGGCTAACTGACTGATACAGACCTGTCCACCAGTAGTAGTAGTAGTAGTAGTAGTAGTAGTGGCTTACTGACTGATACAGACCTGTCCACCAGTAGTAGTAGTAGTGGCTTACTGACTGATACAGACCTGTCCACCAGTAGTAGTAGTAGTGGCTAACTGACTGATACAGACCTGTCCACCAGTAGTAGTAGTAGTAGTGGCTAACTGACTGATACAGACCTGACACCACCAGTAGTAGTAGTAGTGGCTAACTGACTGATACACCCCTGTCCACCAGTAGAAGTTGTATCTGGATCTGCCACTTCCCCATCAGTGGTCAAATCCATTTACTCTTTTTACCCTTTTATCATAAACCTTGAATCTGCAGACACAGCCAGACTCCATCTGAACGCCAGCTCATTCCCTCTGTCGCACGCACGCACGCACCCACGTACGCACGCAGAGGACAGCTACTCTATTAACAGATAGACGGACAGACGTCTGAGAGTGTATGCTGTGGAGATTGTGGGAGAGATGACCTTATGCACTTTCCTGTCAGCCTTATAAGACACCACATCATGACACCTTCTAAAGATGAATCCATGTTCTAACATTATGACACCTTCTAAAGATGAATCCATGTCCTAACATTATGACACCTTCTAAAGATGAATCCATGTCCTAACATTATGACACCTTCTAAAGATGAATCCATGTCCTAACATTATGACACCTTCTAAAGATGAATCCATGTCCTAACATTATGACACCTTCTAAAGATGAATCCATGTCCTAACATTATGACACCTTCTAAAGATGAATCCATGTCCTAACATTATGACACCTTCTAAAGATGAATCCAACATGTTCTAACATTACGACACCTTCTAAAGATGAATCCATGTCCTAACATTATGACACCTTCTAAAGATGAATCCATGTCCTAACATTATGACACCTTCTAAAGATGAATCCAACATGTCCTAACATTACGACACCTTCTAAAGGGAAACAGATGGAGATTTTTGTTTTCCTAATGTAACAGAGTAAGATGACAGGCTTCCCCTCTTTTCTATTTATCCTTTGTTCCATCTCTCTTTTCCTCTCTCAGGCTACTATAGGACGAGCGTTTACAGATCCCACCCCCTCCTGGCTCTTATTGGTGTGTTGTGTCTGACAGGCGATCTGATTAGTGTCTGAGTGTGGTGGCCGTCGGGCTGGCTCCTCCCCCTCCCGGCGGCAGTGTGCGCTCCCAGCCGCCCGTGGCCTGTACCCCCCCGCCTCCTCCGGCCACCCCCCCCAGCCCTCTGCCCCCCCCCGGCCTGCGAAGCCGAGGCCACGCCCCTGTCGGCCCACGGGCCTCCAACACCATGTGCTTCCCGGCCCACACCAACAGCATGGACACGGGCCAGCAGCCGCAGGGGGGCGCCGCCCAGGGCCGTCGAGGGGGTGGGGTGCCCCTGGAACCATTCGTTCACCAGGTCAGTCTAACCCCAGCCCCTAACCCCTAACCCCTAACCCTAATCCAGAACGTGTAGTGGGAAAGCCTTGTCTATTATTATTCAATGTTTGTAGCCTATGTAAAGAACTTTACGTTTTTCTAGTAAATCAGTTTTGGCCTATTTAAGGTAATTAGTTTATTTTATGAAATATGTGTAGGCCTATGTAAGGACATTTGTTTATTTTACATGTAAGAGCTTCCTTTTTAAACATTACACTGTTAAAACCACAGCCTCTGTTTCCCTGTGGGTTGCCAGGTTGGAGGCCACACCAGCATGATGCGTTACGACGATCACACCGTGTGCAAACCGTTAATTAGCCGAGAGCAACGCTTCTACGAGTCACTACCGCCTGAGATGAAGGAGTTCACACCAGAATATAAAGGTACGCACCCCTGCACACACACCAAATACATTCATAGACACACAAACACCAACACACGAGGAATATGTCACCCATCAAGATATCTAGAGACGTGACAGGCCTATTAACCTCACACACACACACACACACACACCTACTAGCTGTAGAGAGGCAGCAGGCTGTTAGGCTAACAGTCTAACTGGCTATGAGGCTAACAGTCTTAACTGTAGAGAGGCAGCAGGCTATGGGGCTAACAGGCTAACTGGCTATGAGGCTAACAGTCTAATTGTAGAGAGGCAGCAGGCTGTGTAGTAAGGGTACAAAGAAGCGTGATCATTAGCTAGCTAACATGTAAGGATACAAAGAAGCGTGATCATTAGCTAGCTAACATGTAAGGGTACAAAGAAGCATGATCATTAGCTAGCTAACATGTAAGGGTACAAAGAAGCGTGATCATTAGCTAGCTAACATGTAAGGGTACAAAGCATTGCTATGGACCTTTGTTGTGACTTCACGATTTTTGATGGTTAAACGTTGTCCTACATTTCATTTTGAGGGGGGCCATGTGTGTGTGTGTGTGTGTGTGTGTGTGTGTGTGTGTGTGTGTGTGTGTGTGTGTGTAGTATGTGTGTGTATGTAGTGTGTGGGTGTATGCAGTAATTCCCTTGTGGGTTATAAATAGTCTGTCTCCAGGCTGGCATGCTGTTAGAGTTACACACACACACACACACACACACACACACACATATAGAGGAGGAGTCTGATGACCGAACAATGGCCGACTACCAGCACTGTAATGATGTCACAGGATCTGACCACCGCTGGATAACACATAAAGTTCTCAGTATTCCCAGTAGGAGAGGACTATTGAGTTCAGTATTCCCAGTAGGAGAGGACTATTGAGTTCAGTATTCCCCAGTATGAGAGGACTATTGAGTTCAGTATTCCCAGTAGGAGAGGACTATTGAGTTCAGTATTCCCAGTAGGAGAGGACTATTGAGTTCAGTATTCCCAGTAGGAGAGGACTATTGAGTTCAGTATTCCCAGTAGGAGAGGACTATTGAGTTCAGTATTCCCAGTAGGAGAGGACTATTGAGTTCAGTATTCCCAGTAGGAGAGGACTATTGAGTTCAGTATTCCAAGTAGGAGAGGACTATTGAGTTCAGTATTCCCAGTAGGAAAGGACTATAGAGTTCAGTATTCCCAATAGGACAGGACTATCGTGTTCCCAGTAGGACAGAACTATAGAGTTCAGTTTAGGGCTGGGACATTCTAATCGATCTCGACAATCCATTGATTTGCCTTGCGTACGTCGTTTGCAATTAAGCCAAAGAAGAAACTGTGGACTCTCAACAAAAAGCAGGAAAACAAGCAGCCGCCAGGATTTTTCCTGCTTAAAGATTTACCATGCAGCCGCCAAGATTTTTCCTGCTTATAGATTCACCAAGCAGCCGCCAGGATTTTTCCTGCTTATAGATTCACCAAGCAGCCGCCACCAAATTTACCAAACAGCCGCCATCAAATTTACCAAGCAGCCACCATCAAATTTTGTGCCGCCTTCAGTTCTTGACAAAACTCTGCCGGGTGTCTTCATGGAAAACACTATTTTCTAACAAGCGTTGCACTTCGTGGATTTCTGATGGATTTGAATCTGCAAATGCATCATTACGCCATCGCCGATTTGGTAGCGCTGTAGGTCTAAATTACAAATTTAAAGGGCCCATAATGTAGAAAATCATAAATTTTTGTGTGATTCCTTAGTGTCTGTGAAGCACATTTAAACATATTTGAACACTAAAAATGAATGTGAGTTTACGCCCATTGCTCATTAACATTCATCAGCTGAGTCATGTTATTGGCTAGGGATAGTAACATTTCGCTGTTGTCATGGCTGCGGCCAGAGTAGTTCGACCTTACTTATACTAGCCTGAGTCCGTGATTGACCAATTAGATTGACCACCGTTTTCTACGTCACAAATCGCTGTGATTCAGAAGAGCTCGTAAAATAGGGTAGAAGTGTTGTCAAAGGTGAACTAGAGAAAATGCACAAGGCACAGATTTCACTTTTTCATGTTGTTGGTACAATCCCTCTGAGTTGTAAAACAACGCTAGACAAAAAAATATTCCAAAACTTACATTAGGGTACCTATAAACCAACCCTGTTTGCCCCTGGGGTGTAGGAGTGGTGCTGGTGTGTTTCGAGGGGGATTCTGACGGGTACATTAACCTGGTGGCATATCCCTATGTGGAGAGTGAGGGTCTGGAGAACGAGGAGCTCCCGGAGAGGGACCAACCCCGTCGGAAACACTCCCGTCGCAGCCTGCATCGCTCCAACAGCGAGCTGAAAGACGATCGCAACGCCCCCCACCAGAGCGACTCAACCGAGAAGTATGTTTACTTAGTTCTATATTGTCAGCATTACAGCAGCACAGATGACTCCTAAAGTGGAGGTAACCTGTTTCCCCTGTCTCCTCTCCAGTCTAGCGGAGTTGAAGAGTCCTCGTCTGGAACTGCAAAGCCACTCAGAGGTTCCCTTCCAGATGCTGGACAGTAACAGCGGCCTGAGCTCCGAGAAAATCAGCCACAACCCCTGGAGCCTGCGCTGCCACAAACAGCAACTCAGCCGCATGCGCTCCGAGTCCAAGGTCCGCAAGCTCTACAGTATCCTTCTTCACCATGCTGGATCTGTGTGAGACGGAGAGTGAGACTGAGAGTGAGCCTGAAACCGAGCGTGAGCGGGAATGTGAGCGCATGAGAGTGAACAGGAGAGTGAATGTGAGAGGGAATTTCAGAGTGAGAGGAAATGTGAGTGAGCATGAGAGTGTAAGTGTGTGTAAGATCAAAACTTTCCAAGACCCTGCCGCTTCAAAGAGCAATGTGGTCAGCAGAGCTCTCACAGGAGATCAGAGAGGACCAGGGCTCCGACTGACAGCCCCCCCCCCCCCCCCCCCACACACACACACACACACACACTGACATACACACACTGCAGACACTGACAAGTACAGACACCAACACACACACACACAGTGGAGTGACTACAACACTGCAGAAAACACAACTGTGTTTAGACTGTGTGGACTTTCTATATAGAATGTCTGTGTGTAGTCTGTGTTCTGTGTGGATTGTGTAGTCTGTGTGTGTAGCCTGTGTGTGTTCTGTGTGTAGTGTGTAGTCTGTGTGTGTGTGTGCTCTGGGTGTAGTCTCTGTGATCTTGAGTGTGTGTAGTGTGTGCCGTTGTGCTCTTTGACCCTGGCACCCCAGAGTTCCTGCTGCTGGAGAACGTGGTGCACCACTTCAGCTGCCCCTGCATCCTGGACCTGAAGATGGGCACGCGGCAGCATGGAGACGACGCCTCCGAGGAGAAGGCTGCCCGCCAGATGAAGAAGTGTGAGCAGAGCACCTCCGCTACTCTGGGGGTCAGAGTCTGTGGCATGCAGGTCAGTTATACAGAGTCTGTGGCATGCAGGTCAGTTATACAGAGTCTGTGGCATGCAGGCCAGTTATACAGAGTCTGTGGCATGCAGGTCAGTTATACAGAGTCTGTGGCATGCAGGTCAGTTATACAGAGTCTGTGGCATGCAGGCCAGTTATACAGAGTCTGTGGCATGCAGGCCAGTTATACAGAGTCTGTGGCATGCAGGTCAGTTATACAGAGTCTGTGGCATGCAGGTCAGTTATACAGAGTCTGTGGCATGCAGGTCAGTTATACAGAGTCTGTGGCATGCAGGCCAGTTATACAGAGTCTGTGGCATGCAGGCCAGTTATACAGTCTGTAATGTTATGTAGTCATCTTATCAACTTTACCATGACATCATCACCTGCCTGCCTGTCTATCTGACGGACTGACTCTCTGCCTGTCTATCTGACAGACTGACCCTCTGCCTGCCTGTCTATCTGACAGACTGATCCTCTGCCTGCCTGTCTATCTGACAGACTGACTCTGCCTGCCTGTCTGTCTGACAGACTGACTCTGCCTGCCTGTCTATCTGACAGACTTACTCTGCCTGCCTGTCTATCTGACAGACTGACTCTCTGTCTGTCTGTATCTGCAGGTCTATCAGACGAACACAGGACACTACCTGTGCAGGAACAAGTACTATGGGCGGGACCTGTCTATCGAGGGTTTCCGCCAGGCCCTGTTCCAGTACCTGCATAACGGTACGGGACTCCGGCGCGACCTGCTGGCCCCCATGCTGCAGAAGCTGAGGAGCCTGAAGAAGGTTCTGGACCGGCAGGCCTCCTACCGCTTCTACTCAAGCTCCCTGCTCATCATCTACGAGGGCAGGGAGGGGGCAGGAGCAGAGGGCAGGGAGGAGGCAGGAGCAGAGGGGATGGAGCAGGGGGACTCGCACGCACCTCCTTCCTCACCTCCTCAATCGCACACAGAGCCTCACCTCGCCCTCCCAGCCCAGCCCAATTCATCCTTAGTACCACACCATCTGTCAAAGCCAACTCTACCCCAGACCCAGCTACCCCAGACCCAGCTACCCAAGTCCAAGCTACCCCAGACCCAGTTTCCCCAGACCCAGTTTCCCCAGACCCAGCTACCCCAGTCCCAGTTACCTCAGACCCAGCTACCCCAAAATCAGCTACCCCAGTCCCAGCTACCCCAAAATCAGCTACCCCAGACCCAGTTACTCCAGACCCAGTTACCCCAGTCCAAGCTACCCCAGTCCCAGCTACCCCAAAATCAGTTACCCCAGACCCAGCTACCCCAGACCCAGCTACCCCAGACCCAGCTACCCCAAAATCAGCTACCCCAGTCCCAGCTACCCCACAATCAGCTACCCCAGCCCCAGCTACCCCAGCCCCAGCTACCCCAGCCCCAGCTACCCCAGACCCAGTTACCCCAGCCCCAGCTACCCCAGTCCAAGCTACCCCAGTCCGAGCTACCCCAGCCCCACTTATCCCAGCCCCAGCTACCCCAGCCCCAGTTACCCCAGTCCCAGTTACCCCAGTCCCAGCTACCCCAGTCCCAGCTACCCCAGCCCCAGCTACCCCAGCCCCAGCTACCCCAGCCCCAGCTACCCCAGACCCAGTTACCCCAGTCCAAGCTACCCCAATCCAAGCTACCCCAGCCCCACTTACCCCAGCCCCACTTACCCCAGCCCCAGCTACCCCAGACCCAGCTACCCCAGACCGATTCACCCCTACCCCCTCTACCCAAGCCTTCAGCACAGCAAACCTACAACCCCCTATCCCAGAACCCACTACCCAATACAACACAACCCCAGCCTGCAGCCGAGCCCCCCCTCTCCCAGTCCGCAGCTCAGCCCCCCCTCTCCCAGTCTGCAGCTCAGCCCGCCCTCCCCCAGCCCGTAGCGCAGCCCCCCATCCCCCAGTTTGTAGCACAGATCCCCCAGCCCGCCTCAAAGCCCCCCTCCTCCCCCTCTCACAGCATTGACGTCCGTATGATAGACTTTGCCCACAGTACCTTCAAGGGTTTCCGTGACGACCAGACGGTGCATGACGGGCCGGACGGCGGGTATGTGTTTGGTTTGGAAAGCCTGATCACCATCCTGGAGTCCATACGGGACGAAAACATGTAGCCTAGCCTAGCGCAGCCTGGCCTAGCCTGATGCTGCCAAGCCTAGTGCAGCCTGCGTAGCCTAGCCTAGCATAGCCTAGTGCAGCCTAGCAGTCACCAAATCACAGGACAGCCACACTCAAAAGTGTTTTTCTTTTATCTTTTACTGCAGTATACAAACCAAGTTGTTTCCGTGCTAACAGCCTGTTTTAGTCTCTCTGACCATTTCATGTTTCGTGGGGTCCCTTTTTAGCAAGCTAAGACTGACAGACAGGAAGACAGGAGACATTAAGATATGCATTTAAGTAGGATACAAGTTTCTCTATCCTCAACTTTGAAAGGCAGTGGGTGCTCACCAGCAGGTCCACTGTCTGCTCAGCCACAACAACATAGAGTGGTACCAGCACGAGGACTGAATGCTCTCCTCTTTGACTGATGGACAGCACTGCAGGGTGGGTGCTATGCCACCAACTCTCCTCACTGAAGTCTGCCCATCCAGGCACTCTCCTGGGCTTACAGTGGAGAACAGATAGCCACTCCATCCCAACACATCCAACTCCTGTAGTCCTGTTTGTCCTGGGAGCTCATCGCCACCATGTGGCAACTTCAGGAATAACTTGAGGAAGCAGTTAGTTAGTGGGTCACAGCGAACGAGAGTTCCTCTGCAGCTGTGACTGGCAAGGCTCAGTGGTCTGCAGCAGTCTGACCCATGGGTTAAGAACCAGCTCTGACAGTTGTTGGAGGATCAAACTGTTTCCAAATACAATGTCCAATAAGCTATTGTTGCCTGGCAACAAAGTAGTATCAGATAATGACAGAGGTAGGCTTGACCTCCAAACGGTTTCACTCTCCATTTGGCTGGAAGGAGGAAAAGCTGTGTGGGGCTAGGTGCTGCACTGTGAGACCTGGTGGAATCCTTCAACAGGCTGCACTCTCTGTTGCTTTCTATGCTCTCTCTCATAGAGCCCGTGTTATTACTGTCACAACCCTTCTTGTTTTGTAACACCCTCACTGCTCACTTCATCCTAAGCAGTCAATAGCAGCTCACCCTCGCGCTTTGTTTCCTGTTCTTTCAGTTGAACTCAAACAACATGGTTCTCCCTTTCTCCTTTGCACCTTAGAAGTTCTATTTAATCATCACAGCATGGTATTTTCTTCTCTTAGTTTTCCTTCCTGTTTGGTTTTCTTTTAAGGGGCATAACATATGTTTATTCTATAGGGTGTTGTTAACCAACGTGACAAAACAGACAAATATTATGTAAAAGCAATATCACTTCTGTTGCCATAGGGTCTTTAATCTAGGTAGGGAACTTAGTAAAGACCAGCTGTTGACCCTCTGACAGGCTGAAGATGTTCATCCCATGTGCCCTCAAATCTAACCTGTGTCCAGGAAGTAGCCAGGTCCTAATAGGTGTGTTTGCACCAGTGTCATTGTGGAAACGCCTCCCTGTCTCTCCTTTATCTCCGTCCTCCTCAAGACTGAAACCATGTGGCACTGTAGCTAATAGTCACTTTCATCTAACGGTGGATTCCTTTTTCCCTTCTGGCCAAATGAGTGAGGCTGGAGACAGCGCTGGCCTGATGAGCAGCCAGGCAATGCCCCTGGAGCTTAGAACAAACTCCTTCTGTTTTACTGAAGCTATCTGAGATCATATAGAAAGTAGAAGCATCCGGAGCACCCTACCTTCCACCTTCTCCGACTAAAAGCTACAATCTAAGTCTTCTTTCCACACTGAGGTCCTAGGCAGTGACATGAGTCTGTCTCTATTCACACTGAGGTCCTAGGCAGTGACATGAGTCTCTGTCTCTATTCACACTGAGGTCCTAGGCAGTGACATGAGTCTCTGTCTCTATTCACACTGAGGTCCTAGGCAGTGATGCGAGTCTTTGTCGGAGCAAATGCAAGTGTCCATGCTTTCCTGATCCCAACAGGTGAAGCTAAAATCCTAAAGCTTTTAGAATGGAGTTCACCTGGTTTTAAACTTGCTCTGAAAAATAACAGCTATGACTGTGACCGGTTGGTGTAATGTCAGATCATTGGTTTTATTGTTCAATGTAACAATGTGTGTGCTCTTCTGTTAAATACAATGATAGGTGTTGAAGAAGCTTTGGGTGTATTGTTGACATTAGCTTTGTGGTCTTACAGTCAGATACAGTGGAACTCTTAGTAGACCAACAGTGATGTGTGGGCTTGTATCACTCAGGTCATTTGACTGTGGGACTGGGTTCATTGTGGAACAGGTGGAGGTATGCAGTAGCTATTAAAGGACGTCCAAAGATTGCCAACAAGGCATTGAGGTCATATCCATGAAAAACAATATATCTGCTAAAGAAATATATGAGGTTTACATTTAGTTCTTACTGTTTTTAAAAGCCAGGAGATAAAGACTTAAATTCAGGATCAGATAGAAAGTGTTTTTGAGTTAACCTGTGCTGGGTTTGCCTGACACTTAAATGAAAAAGTAATCACTCTCTCTCTCACACCCACACACACACACAACACGATACAATAAAAAGGGAAAGAAGAATCCATGTGTTTCAAAATGGATGTCCGTGAAGCCTATGGGACCTCCCCTGTGGAAGTTATGTGTCTCTCCATAGATGTGAGAAATTAACTTGTAGAAAAAGAAGATAAATATATGTAAACACACACACCCATATATATATATATATGTTTATATATATATATATATATATATATGTATATATATATATGTATATATATACATATATATATATATATATGTATATGTATATCTATATATATATATGTATATATATATTACCTACCCCAAGAGTATCTTTTTCCTTTTGTTGTTGCATGGATGGATATTTTTTTAAGAATTATAATATGACATCTTTATGACAACTTTGAATGTGAGTTATTAAACATTTATTTAAGAAAAAAAGCAGTGTTATGGTGACCTTTCAGTCTGTGTTCTTTGTGAATGTTCTTGTTTGCTGTCACTTTTGGAAAACCCTCCTTAAAGAAATCGTTTTCCCTTCAGTGTTTCCCACCGTGTCACCCAGTTATCACCCCGTGTAAAGGTGACTATAAAAACAATGCTGTAAAAAGTTTATTCTATTTCTCCTAATGCTATAGTCAGTCTCTTAAAGTTTCTAAATGTAATACAAAGTCTGAAGGGCAGGCGTTTAATGTCACGGTCTTTCAGTGTAAGTTCTTCACTTTTTGAACAAATCAGCCATTTGATTTATTTAAATATTAAACTGTGTTGTACTCAGGTTGCAGCCTTATCAAAACCTTCCTTTATTAAAATACTAGAACATGCTCATTGCTCTCAGTAGAGCACATTTTGCTCCTTGTTTTCCCAACTGTCACTACAGAGCTCTAACCTTTTTTATCACCATGTTGTCACGGACTCTACAGCCACTTTGCGGTTGGCTTGGTGCTGAACAGGTTGCTATGTCTCTACATACATTAACTGGCTGGGGACTTAACACATTTCTAATTCATAAGGTAGGCTAATCGTTACGCAAATACAAGATCAAAAACCTACGAGAACAAATACTAAACATAATATAATATTAATACCACATAAACAAGTGAAAAAAAACACTGCACAAGTAGTGCAGAATAGTATGTAAAAAAAAAACTAGTGCAGAAAGTATAAAGTGAGATGGGGGGCGTATGTGCGGCACATGCGGGGTGAAGCCTGGTTTTTACTTCTCCGTGAGCGCGTTAGCGAACGTAAACGTTCATTTGGCGCTTCCGTTCGCACACTAGTTTGCCTACGTACTTCAACGTAAATTTAACGGCCCCACTAAGTGGCAGTGTTGTATTCAGTAATCCAGAATGTACAGAAAACCGAAGAAGAATCACAGACACGGAAACTCGTTCATGTCCCGCGAAAGTATAAACAACGAGACGAAGGTTGCTCAATGCTTTTCATGTTTTTTTATATCAAATCAAATCAAGTTAATTTATAGAGCACGTTTAAAACAAGCAGCGCTGACCAAAGTGCTGTACATTCACATACATACAGTTTATCAAACAATACAGATAACAGTTGTAACATATACAGCCTATATGTAAGCTACAACCTATGACTTGCTAAGTGCATAGAAAACCACTAATATGATTCGAAGGCTATTGAAAATCAGCCTATCTGCTCCAGTTCATTGTGTCATCTGCATTTTCATTTGTTTGGATACAGCCAAAATATTACCGTATATCTACTTGCTTCCTACCCTGCTCAACCATTCAGCGATTGTTTGACGCACTGAGAAGACGCCTCCCCATATAGGCTTCGCGCGACGGGCTGTTAGGATTTGGGGATTGGTCCTGATCTGTACTGTTGTTTGGATAGTATGTAGGCTAATGAAATAAGCAGGTATTTAGAGAATACCTATAATTATTGGAATTTTAAATAATTCATTTGTTTGACCATTGCAAATTGTTCCCCAAATAAAATGACTTGTTATTATGTTGCACACTCGACCAGTCATTGCCTCATTTGACAAAACTGAACTGCTCTAAAATGTTGTTAATTAAGCAGTTTAGAACTGAAATATATGAAAAATATTTCACTCATTTTAGTTCATCTTTGCATATTACTTGTTCACTTATGAATGGTAATATGGTATCAAGTGCCGTTTCATAGTTTGACAGCATTCAGTGTTGCCAGATGTACGATAATTATCGTATTTGTTCGATAATTTTGCCCTATGTACAATGTAGCCTACAATCAATAATGCCAAAAGTTCCATAATGTACGATAATTTCTATAATATTTTGTGACACTTAGCCTAGACTGATTACAACTTCTAATACTATCTCATTTAAATTCATTTCCCGACAGGATCAGTAGGCTATCTTAAAACAAGGATTGTACGTCTGTGTTTGCGCATCTTTACCAACGGCTTTCCAGCCAATTATGCTTGTTGTGATGAACGTGATTTATGTGACGAGCAAGGTCGGGAGCTTGAACTTTCTCACTCAGGTTTGCCCATGCTATTTATTGAATTAGCCTAGTTGATGGCCTAAACTGTTTTCATGCAGATTATGAACAGACTTCCAGTCATGTTGTCTTGTTATTCAATTTTTTATAATAGCCTATGTCATTATAAAATCTAAACAATATAGCCTCTGCCTAAATGTTTTCTGAAATTACACATTTACGCCTATTTGTTTTGTTATTACATAATTACGATAATTTCAAGCCTCTGGTTCGATTCTGTAACTTTTCCCATCTGACAATGCTGAGCATCCTCGCCACGTTGTTTTCCTCTGATTGGTACAGGAGACAGAGGGCGGGGACAATAACAGAGGCATTGAGATGTACCATGTACCACTTCTACGAGAGGGTAACACGTAAGATTACCAGCTGTATAAACTCCCGAATGACAATTAGATCATTAATTGAGAGTTAATAAGCAATATCTGCAAGCCAAATAGATTTTTTTTTGGCTCGGTTTAAAAAAAAATTTGTACGCTATGCATTTGCAAGTTTTGTTGGATTGAAATTTGTTTCCCACTACTCAGTAGTAAATCCTTGACTTTCTTTGAATGGAATTGTGGGTCTAAATCCGCCCACATCTTTCTTGCTCCATAGTCGGGTCATTCACCTGAAATATCCGTGCATCGAAGTGTCACAGGATTACGTGTCACTCAGAACCTCACTTCCATTATTGAGAGAAAAAAATCGTCTTAAAAAAGTCGTTTTTTGGTATGTTTTACTCATATTCTCTTTCTGGTCAAGGGATTTGTGGGTTACTCAACGTTAGCTTAATAGCTAGCCTGCTGAGTTAGCTTATCTGACTCTTATTATAGCTGACGATATTTTTATAGAAAGAAGCCAGCCTAAGAGACTTGGTTCTTATTTTTTTGTGTTTCGATTTAAATGCCTCATGCTTATATTTATCTAGTCAACACGATTATGTTTTCATTTAAGATAAATTGGGTACGCCAACGTTAAATATATCTCGGGGTGCATTCGTCACCTCGTTCTTAAACAACCCTAAAAAAAAAGCAATGCTCTTATTATTTCTCTGGGTAAGTTATCTGTGAGTTAGTTGTGCCTAGAAGTAACTTTATGATAACTTACATCCCATCTAAACCAATGTAATCTTCCAGTTGTACAGTAGTACGCTACTAGTAAACTAGCCTGCCGCACTGGTTTTTGTGATGTCAAGATACGTCAGCTGCTTTGTCGATAAGAATCCGGAAGAACGGAATGTTTTCTCATGAAAGTTCTAGTTACTGTAGCCTATGTCAGTGGGTGTTTGTTTTTTAATTTTTACGTCGGATATTCCAATAACTCGTTGGTTGTTTTTTGTTTTCGCTTGGCTTGTAAACTATGGTGGCTAACATGACTCAGACTTTCAATTAGCTAAACAGATCCTAAACGGTCTAACGCGTCCTCTCCTCCATTGTCCTTGTTTGATAGCAGGTACTCTGGATGAGAGGTAACATCGCTGTCTCGTGACCTGCTCGTCTCTGAAGCCCAACATGAAAGCTCTCATCCTTGTAGGGGGGTATGGCACACGGCTGCGACCTCTGACCCTCAGTGTTCCAAAGCCCCTGGTGGAGTTCTGCAACAAACCCATCCTGCTGCACCAAGTGGAGGCTCTGGTCAAGGTCAGCCTGGACAGACAGACAGACAGCAGGCCATGCTTTAGCCCCACTCTCTCTCTGACCTTTGAACTCTGTTTTCCCAGGCTGGAGTAGACCATGTTATCCTGGCTGTTAGCTACATGTCAGACCTTCTTGAAAGAGAGATGAGAGTCCAGGAGAAACGGGTAAGACAATATTAATAACAGGCCATTGAAGATAACTGCTAGACTGTCTACTAAACAAGAAGGGGACTTAGCAGCCTAAAGGGAGTCCTCTGGCCCTGCCATGAACCCAGTCTGTACAGTGGTGAACATGGTGCTCTGTCTGTGATACTGTCTGTACAGTGGTGAACATGGTGCTCTGTCTGTAATACTGTCTGTACAGTGGTGAACATGGTGCTCTGTCTGTGATACTGTCTGTACAGTGTTGAACATGGTGCTCTGTCTGTAATACTGTCTGTACAGTGTTGAACATGGTGCTCTGTCTGTGATACTGTCTGTACAGTGTTGAACATGGTGCTCTGTCTGTAATACTGTCTGTACAGTGTTGAACATGGTGCTCTGTCTGTGATACTGTCTGTACAGTGTTAAACATGGTGCTCTGTCTGTGATACTGTCTGTACAGTGTTGAACATGGTGCTCTGTCTGTGATACTCTCTGTACAGTGTTGAACATGGTGCTCTGTCTGTGATACTCTCTGTACAGTGTTGAACATGGTGCTCTGTCTGTACAGTGTTGAACATGGTGCTCTGTCTGTGATACTGTCTGTACAGTGTTGAACATGGTGCTCTGTCTGTGATACTGTCTGTACAGTGGTGTTTACATGGTGCTCTGTCTGTGATACTGTCTGTACAGTGGTGTTTACATGGTGCTCTGTCTAATACTGCTTGTTTTCTTACAGTTGGGGATTCAGATCTCACTGTCTCATGAGAAAGAGCCTCTGGGAACAGGTAACCTCTCTAGTCTGTCTAGATCTAGTTTAGAGAACATTTAACCTCTAGTCTGTCTAGATCTAGTTTAGAGAACAGGTAACCTCTCTCGAGTCTGTGTCGATCTAGTTTAGAGAACAGGTAACCTCTCGTCTGTCTAGATCTAGTTTAGAGAACAGGTAACCCCTCTAGTCTGTCTAGATCTAGTTTAGAGAACAGGTAGCCCCTCTAGTCTGTCTAGATCTAGTTTAGAGAACAGGTAACCTCTTGAGTGTGTCTAGATCTATAATACAGAGATCTTTCCTGTGTGTAGATCTGGTATGGTTATGCCATGTGAATAATAACATCGTGTGCGTGTGTGCGTGTGTGCAGCGGGGCCCTTGGCGCTGGCCAGGGAGCTGCTGTGTGACAGCCAGGAGCCCTTCTTCGTCTTGAACTCAGACGTCATCTGTGACTTCCCCTTTGAGAACATGCTCCGGTTCCACCAGCACCACGGCAACGAGGGCACCATTGTGGTGAGCGCCACCGGGCTACCCTAAGCCTGTTCACTAGGCACCAGTACAGCCCAACAGAACACCTGTTTCTGTGCACACTGATGGGCAGAACAGTGGAGGAGACTGTCACTGTGTGTGTGTGTTTGTACCAGGTGACTAAGGTGGAGGAACCCTCTAAATATGGTGTGGTGGTGTACGAGGCGGAGAGCGGAAAGATCCACCGCTTTGTAGAGAAACCCCAAGTGTTTGTCTCCAACAAGATCAATGCCGGCATGTACGTCTTCAGTCCCAACATGCTGCAGAGAATACAGGTACCCTAACCCTAACCCTAACCCTCCATGCTGCAGAGAATACAGGTACCCTAACCCTAACCCCCTAACCCTAAACCTCAACAGTGGAAGTGTATGTTTGTAATGCCAGATTGGCTTGTGTGTGTTGATTGGTTAGTGTGTGTTCTAATATGTATGTGTTGATTAGTTAGTGTGTGTGTTTTAATGTGTGTGTGTTGTGTTGTTGTAGCTCAGACCTACGTCCATAGAGAAGGAGATCTTCCCCTTTATGGCTGAGGAGGGCCATCTGTACGCCATGGAGCTGCAAGGTAGCCTCACCCCCTACCCTGTACACACACACACACACACACACACACACACCCTGTACACACAACACACATACCCTGTACACACATACCCTATACACACACAAACACACATACCCTGTACACACAAAGACCCATACCCTGTACACATACACACATACCCTGTACACACAAACACACAAAGACCCATACCCTGTACACACAAACACACATGGCCTGTACACACATACACACAAAGACCCATACCCTGTACACACAAACACACATGGCCTGTACACACATACACACAAAGACCCATACCCTGTACACACAAACACACATGGCCTGTACACACATACACACAAAGACCCATACCCTGTACACACAAACACACATGGCCTGTACACACATACACACAAAGACCCATACCCTGTACACACAAACACACATGGCCTGTACACACATACACACAAAGACCCATACCCTGTACACACAAACACACATGGCCTGTACACACATACACACAAAGACCCATACCCTGTACACACAAACACACATGGCCTGTACACACATACACACAAAGACCCATACCCTGTACACACAAACACACATGGCCTGTACACACACACACATACACACATAGACCCATACCCTGTACACACAAACACACATGGCCTGTACACACATACACACAAAGACCCATACCCTGTACACACAAACACACATGGCCTGTACACACACACACATACACACATAGACCCATACCCTGTACACACAAACACACACAGACCCATACCCTGTACACACATAGACCCACACCCTGTACACACATAGTGTAGTACTGAGTGTCGGTCAGAACACATTGCCAGGGGACTTCTGTGCGGTGGGATGGTAGAAAAAAGTTGTTTAATGTGAAAATGTTCAAACGGTTAAACCTTTTTATTTTGACATGTTTTAGAAGTAATGTTGACTTTAAAATGCTCTCTCTATGTAACACACACACACACACACACACACACACACACACACACGTACGTTACATTACCAGGAAGTAGACCTTGTGTCCTCCCTTCTGCTCTGTGCAGCTCTGACTGAGAGGAGACGTGAGTGATGCTCCTGCTGCTGTTTCCTAGTGCTTCACTAGACCTGCTCCCCACTTATGCACTATGCTATAGGCCCCTAGTACCTGGTCTACCACACCTGGATAGGCCCCTAGTACCTGGTCTACCACACCTGGATAGGCCCCTAGTACCTGGTCTACTTCACCTGGATAGGCCCCTAGTACCTGGTCTACTTCACCTGGATAGGCCCCTAGTACCTGGTCTACTTCACCTGGATAGGCCCCTAGTACCTGGTATACTTCACCTGGATAGGCCCCTAGTACCTGGTCTACCACACCTGGATAGGCCCCTAGTACCTGGTCTACCACACCTGGAGAGGCCCCTAGTACCTGGTCTACCACACCTGGATAGGCCCCTAGTACCTGGTCTACTACACCTGGATAGGCCTCTAGTACCTGGTCTACTAGCTATTTAACAGTTAACCCAGTGTTTTTCAGTAGTTGTAGTGTCTACAGAAAGGGGAATATCCAGGTGAACTGGGTCTTATTCAGTCTTCTGATAGGTGGACCAATGTAATCCCCGCCCCCTGGTCTGGTGTGTCATATGACAGCAGTGGTTAGTAGAAGTCCGTAGAACTTTATTTATTTATTACTGTGACTCTCAACCTCTCCTCTCCTCATGTTCATTGTGTCCTTCCTCACTTTTGTATTGTATCTCGCTGCATTTCTCTGCACCTCTCTCTCTCTGCCCCCTTTCTTTCTCTATCTCTCTCGCCCTCTATGTCCCTCTCTGTGTCTCTCTTTCTCTCTATGTCCCTCTCTCCCCCTGTGTCTCTCTCCCTCTCTCTGTGTCTCTATGTCTCTCTCTCTGTGTCTCTGTCTCTCTCTCAGGGTTCTGGATGGACATCGGGCAGCCCAGAGACTTCCTGACGGGAATGTGTATGTATCTTCAGTCTGTGCGCCAGCATGCCCCAGAGAGGCTCCGCACCGGCACAGGCTTCCTAGGGAACGTCCTCGTGGTGAGCTCCTCCTCCCTGGGCTGCTCCAGCACACCAATCAAACACTGTTCAAAACAAACTCTTCATATTGAACGCATTGTGCATTTAGACGTGCTGTGACTGTCTTGTCCACTAGAGGGAGACACAAGCACATTAAAGCCTACTATAGGACTGAGTGCTTCTAAGAGGAAATATTAAAACCCACTCTGCAGAACTGGAACACATATCATCCTGTTTGATCAATCCTCTTAATGTGTTAAATGGCAATCGGACCTACTGCATTGTTGGCTTTATTCTGGTTAGGTGTGTAATGTCAGTGATAGTATTGTCTTTATTCTGGTGAGGGTTAGGTGTGTAATGTCAGTGATAGTACTGGTTTTATTCTGGTGAGGGTTAGGTGTGTAATGTCAGTGATAGTACTGGTTTTATTCTGGTGAGGGTTAGGTGTGTAATGTCAGTGATAGTACTGGTTTTATTCTGGTGAGGGTTAGGTGTGTAATGTCAGTGATAGTACTGGTTTTATTCTGGTGAGGGTTAGGTGTGTAATGTCAGTGATAGTACTGGTTTTATTCTGGTGAGGGTTAGGTGTGTAATGTCAGTGGTAGTACTGGTTTTATTCTGGTTGTTTTAGGACCAGACAGCCCAGATCGGGCAGAACTGCACCATTGGGCCCAACGTGACGCTCGGCGCTGGCGTGGTTCTGGAGGACGGGGTCAGGATCAAACGCTGCACGGTGCTGAAGGGCTCCCGGGTCAGATCCCACGCCTGGCTGGAGAGCTGCATCGTGGGCTGGAGCTCTACTGTGGGACAGTGGGTGAGGGCGCGCACGCACCCACGCGTGCACTTACACACACACACACACACACACACTCCCACGCGTACACGCACGCGCGCGCGCACGTCCACGCACACACTCCCACACGCGTGTGCACGTCCACGCACACACTCCCACACGCGTGTGCACGTCCACGCACACACTCCCACACGCGTGTGCACGTCCACGCACACACTCCCACACGCGTGTGCACGTCCACGCACACACTCCCACACGCGTGTGCACGTCCACGCACACACTCCCACACACGCGTGCACGTCCACGCACACACACTCCCGCACTCCCGCGTGCACGTCCACACACACACACTCTCCCGCGTGCGTGCACACACACACACACACACACACACACACACACCTTCCCTGTGCTCTAGTCTGCCTCGTTGCAGGAAGCAGCACCTTCACATAAGGACACCAGACACCCCTTACAGAGAAGTTATTGAAGCGTGATTTTAAGTGTGTGTGTGTGTGTGTGTGTAGGTACGTATGGAGAACGTGACGGTGCTGGGGGAGGATGTGATCGTTAATGATGAGCTGTATCTCAACGGTGCCAACGTCCTGCCTCACAAGTCCATCACAGACTCCGTGCCTGAACCCAGGATCATCATGTAGAACCAAGCCAGCCCGACCCGGAGCCACAGTACCAGAACCACCTCCGTCTGCTGGGCTGGGGAGGAGTGGGGGGGGGGTTAGGGTGAACTCTAAATGAGGAGGGATGCAGTGTATGTGTCTGGGTAGTTATTGTCTGTCATGTTGCCTTGGTAACTGGGTTTATTTGTCCTTTAATAAGTTTTGTTAGTGTTCCTTTTATAACTTGACCCCTCTAAGATTAGAACACAGGAAGTTGAAAGGGTTTCTGGATAGCTTCTAGCTTCTAATGGCGTTCAGGGATGAGCACAGTCTGCTCTGTGACTGGCTTTATTCTGCTGTTGGCTGTGCCATAGTCCTCATCCTCCCTCTACAGGTCACACTTTTCACTACTGGGGTCACTCGAACATGAAGAGGTCATTCCATGGTCGCCTAAGGATTCTCTAAGCACTTGATTTTTTAAAGCCCATGTTTCTGTACACGTCTGGACAGAGTGTTGATATGTAAGGAGAGTCTCACTGGTTAGATCTGAAATGCTGCTCTGCTGAAGGATCTACACTTGGGGAGGGTTTGGCAGTGCAGATCTCGATTTACCTGGAAATAATACGTTCTGTTGGTGAGAAAAGACTGATTGTCAGTGTAAAATAAGAGGCTTTGAAGAGAGCTGATAGTGATGTGATTAGCTAGCAGTAGATCATATTCACACACTGGCCTCAGAGGATCAGGCCCTGTGAATCTAAAGGCTCTTCCTCTGTAGCTTTGTCTCATCCTCCCTGGCCTCACACTCTGGGTTCCACTGACAATGAAGAGGAAAAAATGATTTCAATCGAAATGGACGCTAGCAATGGTAGCGGCTTTATTTAGCATGGATGGCATGATTGGGAATGTGTGGCTATGCAGTGAAAAGGGTTTGTGCTTCACTGGAGCCGGTGTGGAGGAAGTCAAACGTTTGAGCTTTAAAGAAGAGTGGGCAGACTTAGTGTTTGGACATCAAGCTTTAAAGAAGAGTGGGCAGACTTAGTGTCGGTGTTTGGACATCGAGCTTTAAAGAAGAGTGGGCAGACTTAGTGTTTGGACATCAAGCTTTAAAGAAGAGTGGGCAGACTTAGTGTTTGGACATCGAGCTTTAAAGAAGAGTGGGCAGACTTAGTGTTTGGACATCAAGCTTTAAAGAAGAGTGGGCAGACTTAGTGTTTGGACATCAAGCTTTAAAGAAGAGTGGGCAGACTTAGTGTTGGTGTTTGGACATCAAGCTTTAAAGAAGAGTCGGCAGACTTAGTGTTTGGACATCAATGGGGCTCACTGTAAAAGACACTCAACTCTCCTTTCTTTGTCTAAATAAAGATTTACTTAAGTTGTCTTTTTATATGAATATAATCTAACAAGCTGAACAAAATGTATGGTGTGCTGGTCTAATTTATTGTCGTGTATAAATACAAATGACTATTTATGTGGCAGTCTTTCGGAAAACTTGATTGTTATTTATTTCAAACACTTCTATATAATCGGTGAGGGTTGGCCTCCTCCAAGGCTGTGCTTTGTCACCTATCCTGTTTGTGGTATTCATGGACAGGATCTCACGGCATAGCCGTGGGGGAGGGGGGCTGCGGGTTGGTGGGCAGAGGATTGCATCACTGCTTTTTGCAGATGATGTGGTCCTGATGGCATCATTGGTCTGCAACCTGCAGCACTCATTGGATCGGTTCGCAGCCGAGTGTGAAGCACCTCCAAATCTGAGGCCATGGTTCTCAGCAGGAAACCGATGGATTGTCTACTCCAAGTAGGGAATGAGTCTTTACCCCAAGTGAAGGAGTTCAAGTATCTCGGGGTCTTGTTCTCGAGTGAGGGGAAAATGGAACGAGAGATGGGCCGGAGAATTGGAGCAGCGGGTGCGGTGTTGCAGTCGCTTTATCACACCGTTGTGACGAAGAGAGAGCTGAGCCAGAAGGCAAAGCTCTCAATCTACCGGTCTGTCTTCGTTCCTACTCTCACCTATGGTCATGAAGGGTGGGTCATGACCGAAAGAACAAGATCACGGATACAAGCGGTGGAAATGAGTTTCCTCCGGAGGGTGGCTGGTATCTCCCTTAGGGATAGGGTGAGAAGTTCAGCCATTCGTGAGGGACTCGGAATAGAGCCGCTGCTTCTTTGCGTAGAAAGGAGCCAGTTGAGGTGGTTCGGGCATCTAGTAAGGATGCCACCTGGCCGCCTCCCTAGGGAGGTGTTCCAGGCAAGTCCAGCTGGGCGGAGGCCGCGGGGCAGACCTAGGACCAGGTGGAGGGATTATATCTCCACACTGGCCTGGGAACGCCTTGGAATCCCCCAGTCAGAGCTGGTTAATGTGGCCCGGGAAAGGGAAGTTTGGGATGCCCTACTGGAACTGCTACCTCCGCGACCCGACCCCGGACAAAGCGGATGAAGATGATAATGATGATGACTTCTATATAATCTAGGTCTATCAAATTCATAATTACATTTATTTCAAGGTGCTTAATGTTGCTTCATTAAGCCAAATGTTTCCCTGTCTTTCAAAACTGGTCTATGGCCCAAACAATCACTTTGTTGTATGTCGTCAACCAGTTACAGTTAAACAGCTACAGTTCTTTAAACGCCAGCAGAGATCCTAGCAAAACGTTCATTAAACTTAATGAACGCTGATCAATATTTTTTGTTAAATGAATACTGTTTGGTTAAGGTGGTGTGATGGGGTAATAATATTAATCTTTATCAATCCCCATTGTTGATCTAGTGTATCTTCGTTGTTTAGTATGAGTTACCGTTGAGGATGTAAGATCCTGTTATGGTTTAACAGTTGTTTATGATTAGTCTGACCAGCTGTAATAACAGTGTGCTGAAGCGAAGACATCATCAATCACAAGTCGTTGCGTGCGAGACGATTTATTTTCTTTTCTTCAATGTAAGTCCCGTTCGCCAGACATACACTCATTCAAACTATTATTCCCTGACAGTCTTGGATCTCTCTCACCGAGTGTCGTCACAAAATCAGTCTCTAAGTTTCAATAGACAGAAAACAAAATGTATAAATTACACAGTAGAGCTGTTCTCTTAAAAGCACGCAGACGCACTATGAAGCGTGCGTGTGCGCGGAAGTCAATTGGCCTAATTCATTATTTCTACTGCCTCCATAAAAAGGAAGGATAAACAGTTCCGTTTGGAACTAACAGAAAGCACATCCAACAGATCACCAGAATATGACTGGCGCATTCCACTGCCATGATATCGTGCACTGCTCACCGGTGAGGTCAGGATGTGTTTCTCCGGGAAGGGTGTGATGGGTGTTCCCGTTTGGAAGAACAGATTACAAAAGAAGTATGGGGCGGAAGACCAAAACCAGTGCATTCCTCCTATTCGCTGGGTAGTTTTGTGGTTGCCTGTGACTGGTTGGCAGAGATATTTTCGTGATCTCCGGTCGGACCTGAGGGAGGCGCGTGTTGGAGAGAAAACAAAAGCAGAGTTTAAAGTCTGCAGAGTTCAAACAGTCGTTTGTAAATTACCTGAAGCTGGGAAAACAAAAGAAAAGTTTAAAGTCTGCAGAGTTCAAACAGTTGTTTGTAAATTACCTGAACCTGGGAAAACTGCGAGCAATCTAAACCAATGGACCAGTCTGGATTAGAAAAGGTGAGTCTTAGTTCGTTCTTTAGGCATACTTGGTTGTATGTGTATATTCTCTGCTAACTGCTGTACTGTGTATTGTTGTTTAAAATGCTGCCTTCAGCAATGTCCTTACTGTACTGTTAGCCTAATGCTTACATTAAGATACCGCTGCATGTTAGATGGATTAACCAATATATCAATGACCCGTCACTTTGTTTGGGATCGGAGTTTGGTTGCCCCTTTGACTTTTGAGACACAGGGCCGGTGCCGGGTAGCCAGTGGCAGATCTAGAAAATGAGGTGGCAAAGCGTGGCATGAAGATCATAAGGGGTGGCAACACCAAAGCATGAATCTCTTTGTTACTCCGACACATGAATAATATATATACAGTATGTGCACTGTACATATATAGTAACACTGCTATTTAGGCCTATCCTCATTGATTTGCTTGCATTAAAAGCATATGACATTGAATACCAATGCACATTATTACAGTGAAAAGTTATGTAGTGAGATAGCAAAAATAAACACAGATTTGGGATTACCACACATTTTCTCATGTTGAAAACAGAAATTGGAGTTGGAGGACCAAAAAAAGCTGCTCATGCAGAGTAGCTATGCAGAGATAACTTCCTAAAAATATCAGGACGAATATTAAAACCAATAAACTTTAATCTAATCAACTTTATCTGGGCAGTCATGTTATAGTGAGTACTTTAAGGTACACTACATACAATCAATGATCAACGGCCTTCAATTATATTAAATAAGCAAACACATTGATGAAAAACTGGTACTATTTTAAATCACAAACATTGGACAGTTGTTTGCGGAGCTTTATTTAAGTCCATATCCTTTTTGTTGTCGCTAGAGTCTCGTGAATATGGTAAAGTGACATCAAATGGGGTTTTCTGTAAGGCTGCCTTTTAGCTGAATAAACTGCCAGTGATCATTTCTAATGGGAGAGGGCCAACAAACCTCCCTTCATAACCCTTCAGCTCAGTCCTGGACTGACCATAACACACATGCACATACACATATACACACATACATACGTGCATCCATACACATATACACACATACATACGTGCATGCATGCGTGCAAGCAGGCAGGCAGGCAGGCAGGCAGGGGAGCGTTTACAGGAACAGTGTCTTTTAGAATTAGAATTGCCTTTATTGCAGTAAAACTTTTACAAATTTGTCGTTGTGTGTGTGAGCGTCACGCAAATTCATCATACAACATACGCCACACTTAGAACAACAACATGCAACAGTATGGACCTTAATTAGTTAATTCAACTGTGATGTGTGGTTCCTTCATTGTCATTGGTTCTATGTGCTAAAGGTCATTGTTAAACCCTGTGTTGTTATTGGTTCTATGTGCTAAAGGTCATTGTTAAACCCTGTGTTGTCATTGGTTCTATGTGCTAAAGGTCATTGTTAAACCCTGTGTTGTCATTGGTTCTATGTGCTAAAGGTCATTGTTAAACCCTGTGTTGTCATTGGTTCTATGTGCTAAAGGTCATTGTTAAGTTTGACAGAGTGACAGGATGAATTATCAAGGCATCACCTGCTCAGCAGGATGAGTTTTGATCTGAGTGAGAATGGCCTGACAGCAACTCCTCATCCCCCTCTCTCTCTCTCTCTCTCTCTCTCTCTCTCTGTGCCTCTATGGAAACAGAGTAGCAGCTCCTCATCCATCTCTCTCTCTCTCTCTATATGGAAACACAGTAGGGTTAGCAGAGCTGTAGATTCTATGCACACATTGTTTTCAGAGCTGAGGCTGCGGGTCAAGAATGTTCTCCCTGAGTCCCCTGGGTCACACCCCACCACAGCTATTCTCCAGTCTGCCACAGCAGCACCAGTCCCGCACGGCATGGCCCGGGCCCGGGCCTCTCTATTACCAACCCCCCCCCCCCCCACACACACACACACACATTCCATAGTTTCCCATTGAGGTAGGAGGTAGAACACGTAGTTGCTGTGTTAGTTACAGAGCTGTTGCTGCCCACATTCTCCATGCTTCTTATCATTGTTCTAAATATAGCTACATCTCCATTCTCCTCTCCTCCCCTCCACCTCTCCATTCTCCTCTAACCCTCCCTACCTCCTCTCCTCTCCTCTCCTCTCCTCCTGGAGGGGTTGGGGGGGTTGGAGGACTGAGGAGGTTGGGGGGGCTGGAGGGTTTGGGGGCTGAGGGGGTTGGATGACTGAGGGGGTTGGGGGGGCTGGAGGGTTGGGGGGCTGAGGGGGTTGCAGGATTGAGGGGGTTGGGGGGGCTGGAGGGTTTGGGGGTTGGGGGGCTGAGGGGGTTGGGGGGGCTGGAGGGTTGGGGGGCTGAGGGGGCTGGAGTGTTTGGAGGGTTGGGAGGGTTGGGGGGCTGAGGGGATTGGGGGGGCTGGAGGGGTTGGGGGCTGACGGGGTGGGGGGATGGAGGAGATGGAGGGTTGAAGGACTGAGGGGATTGGGCGGGCTGGAGGGTTGGGGGGCTGAGGGGTTGGAGGACAGAAGGTCTTGTTTGGCCTTTAGATCCGAGCTGTCCCCCACTCCCTGGTGCCCTCTGCTATTTATACCCAGAGCCCAGCCTTACCTTTTCAACACTGGACTTAGCTGACACTCCATTGTGGAGTGGCTCTCTGCTTTGGCACCTCCCGAGTGTAGCCTCATCCCTGTCATTGTTGTCTGGGTCTGTCTGGGTTTCTGACACTCCGTTCCAAGATGAACAGTTTGGAATGGCATGGGGTTACTTTATTTCTAAGCTATGGATATTCTAATGAAGTCCGTCCTACTGACTTTCACTCTGTACTGTTCCTTAACCCCGAGGGAAACAGAGTTTCAACACAATTTAAAGAATTAGAACAGCACTTATCATGGCTGCCACTTAACCCCCTTCCTGTTTGTGGTCCAGCAGCAAAGCCACGAGGGGCGTGTCCTGAGGGGCATGGTCAGTGGAGCCCCCTGTCTGTCATGTAAGGAGGCGTGTCCAGGTCTCCAGCCACACCCCTGGAGGTCAGTCCATTCATCTCCTCCTCCTTTTGCTTGATTTGTCATTTATCATTCATTTATAATCCTTTGTTTTTTAACTACATAATTAGCAGAATAAATGTGTGCCTTTAAAATGATACGTTCTGAAATGTTCACCGTTTGACTCACATAGTTCCTCCTGAAGATGTTTCTATATCCATTTGGAAAATATTCCAAGTTAACATGTTGACATCATACTTTACCACTTCCTGTGACATCACACTTTACCACTTCCTGTGACATCACATTTTACCACTTTCTGTGTTTCCCAGGAGAGCCTGTGTGTTCTGTGGCTGCAGTTTAGAGGACCACGCCCCCAGTTCTGACGCAGAGGATGACCAGCGAATGGGGCGGCTCCTTGCCGACTCTGGCTACGCCCATCTGACGACCAAGGTGAAAGGGGGCGGGGGCCTGCGAGTGTATAAGAGGAACCGTATGATCGTCACCGTCCCCGTGGTAACCCGCAAAGACCCAACCTTCAACACCGTGACGTATGACTGGGCGCCCGCCGGCCTCACACAGACCCTGGTAAACACACACACACACACACACACACACACACACACACACACAGCATGGAGGAGATCTGGAGAACACACACACACACACACACACACACACAGAGGAGATCAGAAGATATATCACACACACACACACACACACACACACACACACACACACACACACACACACACACACACACACACACACACACACACACACATTTTTACACATACATGCAAGCAAATTTAAAATTAACAAAATAAAAAAAAATGTGTAAGCCAAAGCTAACTGGATAGGTTATCAACTGTAGAGGTCAGTCTAAAGAGAGGTTTGGGTGTGTGGTTGGCGCCCCTTTAGGCAATGCAGTACATGGCGCTGGTCCCAGAGGTGCGGCGGCCAGTAGCAGGGACCCAGGGTGCTATGCACCGCCGCAGGCAGCTCTTCAGACAGCTACCCCTCCACGATCAGGACCCGCTGGCCTGTCGCAGCCTCAACACCCAGGCCCAGGTACCACTCAGTACCCTAACCCTATGCACCCTGACCCAGTACCCTAACCCTAACCCTCTGCACCCTGACCCAGTACCCTAACCCTAACCCTCTGTACCGTGACCCAGTACCCTAACCCTAACCCTATGCACCCTGACCCAGTACCTTAACCCTAACCCTATGCACCCTGACCCAGTACCTTAACCCTAACCCTATGCACCCTGACCCAGTACCTTAACCCTAACCCTCTGCAACCTGACCCAGTACCCTAACCCTAACCCTCTGCACCCTGACCCAGTACCCTAACCCTCTGCACTCTGTACCCTGACCCAGTACCCTAACCCTCTGCACTCCTCCATGCTGTGTGTGTGTGTGTGTGTGTGTGTGTGTTCTCCTCCATGCTGTGTGTGTGTGTGTGTTCTCCAGAAGATGTCTTCCATGCTGTGTGTGTGTGTGTGTGTGTGTGTGTGTGTGTTCTCCAGATCTCCTCCATGCTGTGTGTGTGTGTGTGTGTGTGTGTGTGTGTTCTCCAGATCTCCTCCATGCTGTGTGTGTGTGTGTGGGGGGGTGTTCCCCAGATCTCCTCCATGCGGTGTGTGTGTGTGTGTGTTCTCCATATCTCCTCCATGCTGTGTGTGTGTGTGTGTGTGTGTGTGTGTGTGTGTGTGTGTGTGTGTGTGTGTGTGTGTGTGTGTGTGTGTGTGTGTGTGTGTGTGTGTGTGTGTGTGTGTGTGTGTGTGTGTGTGTGTGTGTGTGTGTGTTCTCCAGATCTCCTCCATGCTGTGTGTGTGTGTGTGTGTGTGTGTGTGTGTGTGTGTGTGTGTGTTCTCCAGATCTCCTCCATGCTTTTGTTTGTGAGGGGCTACAAGGAGAAGGCCCTCGGGGTGGGTGTGGTCGGCCTGCCGGGAGAGGGGCAAGTCCTGAGGCACGCCATCGCCAAACTGAGGAACGGCGGCGCAAAGGAATCCCAGCTCAACACTGCACCCAACGAGGCAAAGGAATCCCAGCTCAACACTGCACCCAACGAGGCAAAGGAATCCCAGCTCAACACTGCACCCAACGAGGCAAAGGAATCCCAGCTCAACACTGCACCCAACAAGGAAAAGGAATCCCAGCTCAACACTGCACCCAACAAGGAAAAGGAATCCCAGCTCAACACTGCACCCAACAAGGAAAAGGAATCCCAGCTCAACACTGCACCCAACAAGGAAAAGGAATCCCAGCTCAACACTGCACCCAACGAGGCAAAGGAATCCCAGCTCAACACTGCACCCAACGAGGCAAAGGAATCCCAGCTCAACACTGCACCCAACGAGGCAAAGGAATCCCAGCTCAACACTGCACCCAACGAGGAAAAGGAATCCCAGCTCAACACTGCACCCAACGAGGAAAAGGAATCCCAGCTCAACACTGCACCCAACAAGGAAAAGGAATCCCAGCTCAACACTGCACCCAACGAGGCAAAGGAATCCCAGCTCAACACTGCACCCAACGAGGCAAAGGAATCCCAGCTCAACACTGCACCCAACGAGGAAAAGGAATCCCAGCTCAACACTGCACCCAACAAGGAAAAGGAATCCCAGCTCAACACTGCACCCAACAAACTGGAGGACAGCAGAGTTCCCAACGAGACTCAACATGTGAGAGACACTCTCTCACACACACACACACACACACACACACACACACACACACACACACACACACACACACACACAACTCTTGCAGGAAGGGTATTTAATGAAGGAGAACAGGGATAGAATAAAGTAGAGTAAGAGATTAAGGTATTTAAAGATAGAAGGATAGAGGGGAAACTAAGATAAATAAAGATGAGGGTCCAGGAGGACCTTCTGTAGATTTAGTTTGTGTATTTAATGTGTGTGTGCTTTGAAAAAGATGCAGCAGAAAGTCATGAAAACCTCATTGAAAATGACTGATTCACAAAATGGCGGGGTGAGAGACTCTTTAGATGTTCTACTGCAGGCTTGTGTTCTTTATGTTCTACTGCAGGCTTGTGTTCTTCATGTTGTACTGCAGGCTTGTGTTCTTCATGTTGTACTGCAGGCTTGTGTTCTTCATGTTGTACTGCAGGCTCGCGTTCTTCATGTTGTACTGCAGGCTCCTGTTCTTCATGTTGTACTGCAGGCTCCTGTTCTTCATGTTGTACTGCAGGCTCCTGTTCTTCATGTTGTACTGCAGGCTCGTGTTCTTCATGTTGTACTGCAGGCTCCTGTTCTTCATGTTGTACTGCAGGCTCCTGTTCTTCATGTTGTACTGCAGGCTCCTGTTCTTCATGTTGTACTGCAGGCTCGCGTTCTTCATGTTGTACTGCAGGCTCGTGTTCTTCATGTTGTACTGCAGGCTCCTGTTCTTCATGTTGTACTGCAGGCTCCTGTTCTTCATGTTGTACTGCAGGCTCGTGTTCTTCATGTTGTACTGCAGGCTCGTGTTCTTCATGTTGTACTGCAGGCTCGTGTTCTTCATGTTGTACTGCAGGCTCGTGTTCTTCATGTTGTACTGCAGGCTTGTGTTCTTCATGTTGTACTGCAGGCTTGTGTTCTTCATGTTGTACTGCAGGCTCGTGTTCTTCATGTTCTACTGCAGGCTTGTGTTCTTCATGTTGTACTGCAGGCTCCTGTTCTTCATGTTCTACTGCAGGCTCGTGTTCTTCATGTTGTACTGCAGGCTCGTGTTCTTCATGTTGTACTGCAGGCTTGTGTCCAACTAAATGCTGTTTCATGTGCTGTAAGTCAGGACATTACCTTAATCAGGGGTACTCAAGCTAAATTAATTAAAGGTCCACACGTGAGTTTCAAACAAAGTCAAAGGTCCAAAATATGTCAGCTTAATGTACTGACAGCAATCAAGATATGCTGCCTCTGTAGTGACACCCCCACCTCTGACTCAGGACAGCCACAGGAGACTCCTACATAGTGTGTATATATAGGAAACACATATAGTGTGTATATATATATATATATATATATATCTCCCTCCTCTCTCTCTATCAGTGCTGCAGTGGTTGCGGGGCGGTTGCCCCCGGCAGCGGTCCCGTGGTGTTTGCTGAGTGGGCGGGCTGGGGGCGTATGTGGCACCCTTCCTGCTTCGTGTGCGCTGACTGTGGTGAGGAGCTAGTGGACCTGCTCTACTTCTGGGGGGGCGGGGCTTTGCTGTGTGGCCGTCACTACTGTGAGAGGAACAGGCCACGCTGTAGAGGCTGTGACGAGGTAACACTACACACTACACACTGCACACTACACACTGCACACTACACACTGAACACTGCATGCTGCACACTGAACACTACATGCTGCACACTACACACTGCACACTACACACTACACACTACACACTGCACTCTACACACTGAACACTGTGCACTGCACTCAGAACACTACACTACACACTGCACACTATACGCGACACACTGCACACTACACGCTACTGTGAGAGGAACAAGCCCCGCTGTAGAGGCTGTCACGAGGTAACACTACATGCTGCACACTGCACACTGCACACTGCACACTACACACTACACACTGAACACTACACAGCACACTGCACACTTCACACTACACACTACACACTAAACACTACACGCTACTCTGAGAGGAACATACCCCGCTGTAGAGGCTGTGATGAGGTAACACTACATGCTGCACACTGCACACTGCACACTGCACACTGAACATTACACACTACATGCTGCACACTGCACTCTGGACACTACACACTACACACTACATGCTGCACACTACACACTGCACACTATACGCTGCACAGTACACGCTAATGTGATAGGAAAAGGCCCTGCTGTAGAGGCTGTGACGAGGTAACAGTACATGCTGCACACTGCACACTACATGCTGCACACTACACACTGAACACTGCACACTAAATACTGCACACTACACACTGCACTCTACACACTGAACACTGAACACTGCGCACTGCACTCAGAACACTACACACTACCATACACACTACATGCTGCGCACTACACACTGCACACTACACACTGCACACTACACGCTACTGTGAGAGGAACAGGCCCCGCTGTAGAGGCTGTGACGAGGTAACACTACATGCTGCATACTGCACGCTACACACTACACACAGCACACTACATGCTACACACTACACACTGAACACTACACAGCACACTGCACACTTCACACTACACACTGCACACTACATGCTACTGTGAGAGGAACAGGCCCCGCTGTAGAGGCTGTGACGAGGTAACACTACATGCTGCACACTGCACACTACACACTACATGCTGCACACTACACACTGCACACTACACACTACACACTGCACTCTGGACACTACACACTACATGCTGCACACTACACACTGCACACTATACGCTGCACACTACATACTGCACACTACACGCTACTGTGAGAGTAACAGGCCTCGCTGTAGAGGCTGTGACGAGGTAACACTACATGCTGCACACTGCAAACTACACACTGCACACTACACACTACACACTGAACACTACACACTACACACTGCACACTGAACACTACACACTGCACACTACACGCTACTGTGAGAGGAACAGGCCTCGCTGGAGAGGCTGTGACGAGGTAACACTACATGCTGCACACTGCAAACTACACACTGCACACTACACACTACACACTGAACACTACACAGCACACTGCACACTTCACACTACACACTACACACTGCACACTACACACTGCACATTGAACACCACACACACAAACTACACCCTACACACTTTTTAAAACACTACATATTCACACACACTACACACACACTACACACACACACACACACTCTACAAACATTACACACACACACACACACACACACACACACACACTGTACAGCCTGGCTACCACAGCGTTGTAGTATTGTCCTGAGGTGTGTCTTGTCCCCTCCAGCTGATCTTTTCTGAGGAGTTCCAGCAAGACGCCAACGGTCACGCCTGGCACACTGCCCACTACTGCTGCTGGCGCTGCGGCCAGGGGCTGGCCTCTCCCTGTTGCTGTCCCCCCTGACACACACACTGACACACACACACACTGACAGTGACACACACACACACACACACACACACACATACTGACACACTGCCCACCCTGACTCACACATACACATACTGCCCAGCCTGACAAACACTCGCTCGCACACACACACACACACACACACACACACACACACACACACACACACACACACACACACACTGCCCACCCTGACACACACACATCTTGCCCAGCCTGACAAACACACGCACACACACATACACACTGACACACGCACACACACATACACACTGACACACACACTGACACACACACACACACACACACACACACCGCCCCCCTGACACACACTCCTGTCAGTTTCCTGTCTATGGTAGAGTTAGTTCCTCATGTTTGTATTGGCAGGGTGACATGACTGTATTGGTAGCTAGCAGTTTGTAAACTTTCTCCCCAGACTTGTAGACATGTTCAAGTAGGCGTCATTATCCCCGAGGGGCCATTTCATTTACAGCCAGCAGTAACCACATACAACAGACAATAATAAATAAACATTTACGGCCCAGTATTATAATTTGTTTATTTTGTTTGTTACTTTCCTCCCGTTTTGATCCTGTATGCGATACAGTGTTTATTTTGTTCCTTACCATTTTACCCGTTTTGCCAGCACTCTTGTGTTTTGGTTTTGTTATAATTCTGAGTCTGCCTTTTGACCTGTGTTTTCCAGGGTCATCCAGAGCATGGCTAGTTTAGAAGCCCGTGGGTGTACTTTACGCATCACGTACTATATTGCCTGTTTAGATTAATTCGTTTAGTGCCACTCTGTGTACTCTGGTAGCTAGCGTGTGTTCAGCAGCTTAGCTCTTTTTTGTTGGTTTCTTTGATTAGACACTGTTGGCACAGCCGTGGTATGATTTTGGGATGTGTTAATAAATAATCCTTTATTTTATTCCTTTGTGTGGGTCTCTGTGTGTTCACATTCTTATATTTTTTTGTAGTCCTTCAGTTTATATTGACCTGTTTGTTATTTTGGTTTGATACACTTTTGTCTTGTCAACTCTACGGCATACTTGAGGTTTTATCTTATCTTTCTTAACACAATTTATTTAATGCTACAGTCATTGATGTATTAAAGAAGTTGTTTATGAACTTATTGTAAATCCTTTCTGACAATTTTAAGTTTTGTTTGATACCGACTTTTTGGGGGATTGCAAAAGAGCCATATTTATGTTGTTTTTTTTCTACTAGACTAACTTTCCTTAATTGGAAAAAGACATCCAAAAAATGAGCATCAGTCACTGTGGTAACGTGATTAGTTGCTGTGGTAACGTAATTAGTTGAGCATCAGTCACTGTGGTAAAGTGATTAGTTGCTGTGGTACCGTGATTAGTTGCTGTGGTAACGTGATTAGTTACTATGGTAACGTGATTAGTTGCGTTTGGAAGCCGAAGCATCTTGCAAGGGAGGAAACAGCTAAACGCCCCTTTCAGAGAGAGACCGGCACTTTGAGAGAGAGACCGGCCCTTTGAGAGAGGGGAGACCGGCCCTTTAAGAGAGAGAGCGGCACTTTGAGAGAGAGAGAGAGACTGACCCTTTGAGAGAGAGAGACCGGCCCTTTGAGAGAGAGAGCGGCCTTCTTAGAGAGACAGAGACCGGCCATTTGAGAGAGAGAGACCGGCCCTTTGAGAGGGGAGACAGGCCTTTTGAGAGAGAGACCGGCACTTTGAGAGAGGGGAGACCGGCCCTTTGAGAGAGCGGCCTTTGGAGAGAGAGAGCGGCCTTTGGAGAGAGAGACTGGCCCTTTGAGAGAGAGACAGGCCATTTGAGAGAGAGAGACCGACCCTTTGAGAGAGGGGAGACAGGCCTTTTGAGAGAGGGGAGACCGGCCCTTTGAGAGAGAGACCGGCCCTGCACAGACTCTGGAATATATGTTAAGACACTGAACTCTGTATCCGATGTGTTTGGCTGAGCAAAATGGTATTCTGACGCACATTGCTTATAAATATAAAACAAGAGCCAAAACATTTTAGTTTACGAATTTGAAAGACCCTCCCCTCGCTTTTAATTCCAGATTACAATTATTTTCAATTACCAAAACACGTTTAGAAAATGGTTCATTTTCTCAACAAAAAAAACCTCACAAAACCACACACTCAAAATGCAAAACACCTCATATTCTGCTAAATGAAGCACTGCATTAAAAACTACATAAACACTTATCAAAATCTTAACTTTTGCAGCATATGGCACACACTTCATTTAAATAACTAGATTTTTGTCCAACCAATTACACTATTGTGCTCAATCAAAAGCACAGTTGATCTTTGATGGGCTTAGTCAACATACATAAGTTCTGTATGTATTGAATTCTGCAGAGTGATGGTTCAAGTCTACAGAAATACGTGCAGAAGCACAAATATACTGTTGAAACAAACCCTTTTTAGATTTTTCTCAACAAATCAGTGCAACACATGCACAGCACATGAGTATACATTACGGTTGTATTGGTGTCTTGTATAAACACAGATAAAAGACCTCAATGCATGCTATACAGAATGCCTAAAAGATATACACAAAATGTTTTAACAAAGTGCACTAAAAACAGGTTTTAACTGACCTGAGCTGTTAAAATAATATTAAAACGTAAAACACAAACTGACTGTCTCACTCCGATCTAATTATAGCAAATTAACTTTTCGAAATAGCTTAATAATTAAATTGACGTAATTGTAACAAGTGATTATCTCTACTTTGTTAATAAGCTTACTAGACTAATTTGAGCTATTTGACTTAAAAATAGACCATTCAAACTGGACCGGGTGTTAATTAGCTTGCTAGTCAGCTATCCCTCTGCTCTACTACTCTGCTGCAGCGATTCTTAAACTAGTGGTCGCGGCCCCACGTGGGGTCCCGGAAAAAATGGGAGGGGTCGTGAAATGATTCTGTCTGACTTCGGGACTTCTCTGGGAAAAATGTGGCCATAGACCTCAAATGGTTAAACATGTTTATATATATATATATATTTGCGCCCCTAGAATCAGCGAACATAGTGCAATGCTGCAGCCATGTTTTAATGTGACGTTACAGGGATAATAGGTTAAGGAAGGAATCTATCAAGGGGCGCGTGTAATGTTGTGTCTGTAGGTGTTGTCCATAGATGTATAATTTTTTTCTCGTCTTTGCTGCGCCCCTTTGGCTTTTTGGCGCCCTAAGGCGGCCGCCTCGTTCGCCTATGCCACGAGCTTAAGGGTTACTAGGCAACAACGCGATGACAGTTATTGTTGTCAGCATAGAGAACACTGTTCTCTCTCTGTGGTTGTCAGTTTTAAATCTGTCTATTAAAAAAAAGGCCAAGGGCTTGATTTGCTAGCTAGCAATATGTTGTTTAAACGAAAAGATGGAAAGGTGGCTCCAGAAAAACACCGTGAAACCCTCCGAAGAGCCATCTACAAGTGGGTATACTGCCTACACGAACGTCCTCAGGTGGGGTAGACTTGACTTTGACATGGTTTGAATTTTACCTTAGCACGGTTTGGATTTTACCTTAGCACGGTTTGGATTTTACCTTAACACGGTTAGGATTTTACCTTAACACGGTTTGGATTTTACCTTAGCATGGTTTGATTTTACCTTAGCACAGTTTCCATTTGGAGACCCCAGTTTTGAAGGCCCCAGACCCACACATTAAAAACTTGAACATTAGCAGTTAAATATACATACACAAAGTGTTTGTCAAGCCATTCACATCTTATGAAGGCAATTGGTTGCACTCAAAGGGGGCTGAATACTTATGCATGCCACACTTTTCAGTTTTTTATTTGTAAAAAATTATTAAAATCATGTTTAAGTTTCCTTCTACTTCACAATTGTGGGCCACCTTGTGTTGATCTTTCACATAAAATCCCAATCAAATATTTTAATGTTTGTGGTCATAACGTGACAAAATGTTCAAAAGTTCAAGGGGTATGAATACTTCTTCAAGCCACTGTGTGTATATATATATATATATATATATATATATATATATATATATATATATATACACACATAAGATGTGAATGGCTTGACAAACACTTTGTGTATGTATATTTAACTGCTAATGTTCAAGTTTTTAATGTGTGGGTCTGGGGCCTTCAAAACTGGGGTCTCCAAATGGAAACTGTGCTAAGGTAAAATCAAACCATGCTAAGGTAAAATCCAAACCGTGTTAAGGTAAAATCCAAACCGTGCTAAGGTAAAATCAAACCATGCTAAGGTAAAATCAAACCATGCTAAGGTAAAATCCAAACCGTGCTAAGGTAAAATCCAAACTGTGCTAAGGTAAAATCCAAACCATGTCAAGGTCAAGTCCAAACCATGCTAAGGTAAAATCCAAACTGTGTTCAGGTAAAATCCAAACCATGCCAAGGTAAAATCCAAACCATGCTAAGGTAAAATCCAAACCATGTCAAGGTCAAGTCCAAACCATGCTAAGGTAAAATCCAAACTGTGTTCAGGTAAAATCCAAACCATGCCAAGGTAAAATCCAAACCATGCTAAGGTAAAATCCAAACCATGCTAAGGTAAAATCCAAACTGTGCTAAGGTAAAAATCCAAACCAAAGACTGTTGTAGTATATTTCCTACCTTCAGTGTGTACCAGAGCAAATCCTGTGACTTTCGCAAGACAAATGTATCTGACATGAAACACCCAACAGGTATTTGTCTTCCCTCCCAAACCTAAGATCTGCTAATGGCCACAGTCCTTGTCGTAGTGGGCCAGATGTAGGACAGTACATGGTCAAATCTTTCAGCATTGATGAATCTGCAGGGCTGGTAAGAAAGGCTTCTCCCTCATGTGCTTGTCTTGACAGGGCAGATGTAGGACAGCACATGGTCAACCATGTTCCTGATGATGGGTGGTGGGGGGTGTAGGTCGTGGGGGAGGTGGCTGGCTAGTACCATGTCCCATGCATCCACCAGCAGGACGTCCAGCCCTTTAAACATTGCCCTGAGCAGCTTTTTCATCTGCAGGCAGTTCCAGTCACCGTTCACTAGGCAGCGCTGGAGGTCCAAACTCTGGGGGTTACCAGTTCTGATCACCACCACAGTTTCAGGGGCCCGGTCCATCAGCAGAACCAACGCCCGGCGGATCTGCCGCAGCCTCCGGATGTAGATCTCCACGGGTGTGACTGCAAAATGGGCCCAGACACCGATGATGACCACTGTGTTGGAGCCCCCTGGTGGTGCAGAAACGGGAAAGCAGTGTTTCATTTAGGAACTGTGATGATTAAACAATTTAAAGGGCCCTTAATTTAGTCTATTCAGACATGTTTGTGTCATTCCTTAGTGTCTATGAATTCAATCTAAAATAATTATTACACTAAAAATCATCTCCATGTATTTTTTATTAATTATTCTATGGTGCCCTTCCTACTCACAGGCAGTTTTTGGTGCTGAACGCACAATAATAATCAGTTGACGCATGTTGGTCATTAATATTCATTGGCGACCCCTGTGATTGGCTAGGTACAACATTCAGCTGTTACCATGGCTGTTGCCTGAGTCGTTTGACCTTAAAGCGATACTTCACCCATTTTTGATCTTTTGATATGTTTTTCATCATATACCAATATTGCGTTTTACACACAGTATTGTCATTTAATAATTATTATTATTAATAATAATAATAATAATAATAATAATAATAATAATAATAATAATAATACTACTACTACTACTACTACTACTAATAATAATAATAATAATAAATTTTATATATAAAGTGCTTTTCTGACACCGAAGATGCTACCCAACATTTATATAGATAACGTGACAAAAATAAACAATTAAACAGATACAGGGAGAATGGACAGAGAGCAAGAACAGTGCCCATCTGAAGATTAACGTAGTGTCTGGGTAGGATGGTAGAGTTGGATGAGTTCAGTGAGGTAGGGAATGGCCAAGTTATGTAAAGCTTTGTAGGTGAGGAGAGGGAATTTAGGATTTAGTGTTTGGAATCAAACAGCAGAGTATCAAACTAGTTGGGAAAGTGACTCTCTATTGCGTCATAGAGTGTAATTCCCTTAAACATTTTCACTATAGCCATTTCCAGCATATTATGGTTCTGAGTTTTGTTTGTGCACAATGAGCTGTGGATATTGTAGTGTACAGTGAATTAATCATTTAAATGCCGGGAATTTCACTTACATTGATCCTATGACCCGCACTAACGTTAGGAAAGATAGCTAGGAACAGGTAGTTCTATGGCTATATATTATTCATGGATAATAAATAAATTACGATCTATTTTACAGGTTATTTTCTCTCCTGAGAAACAGCCTGTGGTTGTGGAACGTGAGTTACACTCACAGTGAATGTTGATATTTGGGTTGTGGTTACAACCATAAGGGCAGAGCTATGGAAAGTATTGCTCAGCAATGATTGGTCAGTTACACATTGACCCCGGTTTCTACGTCACATCAGGGATTCAGAACGGCTTGTGAAAGAGGATGAACTGGGAAAAATACGCTACACACAGATTTAAAATTTTTACAGTGTTGGTTCATTGCCTCTGACTTTTAAAAACTGAGTAATTGTCTATCTGATATTATGGGCCCTTTAAATTAGAATCAATAATCATGAAACATTTTTTAAATCTGTCAATAGTAATTTGAATCAAGTTACGATTTCCATGGTTACCTGTCTGGAGGTCCAGCTCGTTGGAGATGTAACGCAACTCTGTGACCGATGTTACCTGGGAGATGATGGTAGGGTGTCCATGGAAACGAAACTTCAGCAGGATGTTGTTAGGTATGTCTACTGACAGTAATGGACCCGTTTTAGAAGGGCTGTGAAGGTCAAACTCCTTCATACCTAAAATAATAATTTATTTGTTCAGAACTTTCCTAAAAGATCACTTTATTTGAAAGATCAGGAGAGATACAAGTAACACTAAAATACACTAATGAATACACTACTGAAGAATTACTTTAAGGTCACAAACTTTTTTCATTTTAATCCTCACCTGCAGCGTCTCTGAGAAACCAGTACCACTGTCTGACAGTGGAGTCACCGTACATGTGTACCACTTTGCCCTTCAGACACTGAGTGATAGAGGAGGAGTCTTTAAACTGGTGCACTGTGACCCCACCAAGGGTCCGCCATGTGCCATTGAAGTAAAACCCAGAGGGCATGACCTTAGGAGGCCCTGGCTTCAGGCTGCTGCTGCCGTTCACCTCTGGTTGAATAGATAACATATAAAATATATATAATATATAAATTAATTAATAGATTATAAACACACAAAAAATGGTAGTTTAAATCATTGTTACTATCTGAGCATGACTATACTGAATTACCTTTGTCCTTAGGTAGCACATTGATGGTGTCAGACCCTAAGCTAGGTACTAACACCTTGAGGTTTACCCCTCTGAAATAAAAAATCAGATCACATGTTAAAGTTCACGTGTTGCATAATGTATATTTACACCTCTGAAATTAGAAATCAGATCACATATGAAAGTTAATGTATTACACATACAATTACTACATACAAATAGCAAACAAATGTAATATTGCATCGGAAATTTACTAACTTTATGAATAGCTTCTCCTTTTCCTTGGTGATGAGGTTTTGCAAATTGACACTTCCCTTAATATTATCAATCCTGGTGTGACAACCCAGCACTTTGGGTTTAAAGCAGAACCACGGCTCCCCCGTGAGGACATCAGTGTAATTGCACAGAGGCTGGTTTGGAGGAAGACACCTGTTGCACGACATTGTTTCAGACACATTGCCTGAGCGAAAGAGGCTGTTGAAGGAAATTCTGTCTGGATGTTTGTCGTTTAACCACTGGAGGACGGTAATAGCTTCATAAGGGTGGACCAGCGTGACCTCCACCTGTGCAGAACCCTCCCAGAGCAACGGGAAAACAGCAGAGTAGGAACCGTTGCTGTGGTCCAACACCTGTCCTGTCACGCCCGCCAGCAGCTTGGGGGAGTGAAGCCGAGCCACCAGGAAGTCTCCCCCATGAGGCCGGCGACGCCCCTGGACAGATGAATTAATATTTACTGAGTGCTGTAAAACCCAGAATGGTTACATCCAGTAAGTATCTCATCAAGTACTTTAAGTTACACTCTTACTTTAAAGTCATGCATGTGTATCACAGCCTCCAGCTGGTCTCCCACATGTCGCTCCCCGTCGCCCCCTGCTGGGAGGAGGGTGAAGGTGCTTTTGGTCGGGTCACTGGTCTGTTCTAGTGATGTGGCTTTGAGCTGAGCAGGAGGACCAGGCCAGGTTATTAAATCTAGCAGGACACGCTCCTCCTCAGCCTCCTCAGGGGAAGCCTTCTGCCCTGAATACTTGAAGCAGTGGGATTTGTTGTACTGTGTTGGAGCTCTGAGACCCTCTTCCTTGGTGGATGTTGTCCTGACCAGAGCTCTGTTCCAAAACTGCTTTCAGGGAATTCACACTCAGCTTTAAAACTTCTAATCATATCATTCAATAAGATCTGAAGCTTAATTATTAATGTCTCCTCATAGACGTACATCAAAACAAATTTTTTCAGCTGCTGTAATTAAACGTAACTCATTAATAAGGATGTTATGGAGCTACAATAGAATCAGCTGTACATAAGCAGTATAGTATTATAATAATATAATAGTATTCTTAGAGAGCAACAACATTCTTGTTGATTCACAATCAGTCGTTTGCTCTGGGCATGGATGCATTACTGCTGCCACAAAAGTCTTGAATGATACTGTATTTCTGTTAGATTGGATAAAAAACTTGTATGTGCAGCTATTTTCATTGATTTATCGAAAGCTTTTGACACAGTGGATCATTTAGTTCTAATCAATAGGTTGTGTGATATTGAATTTAATAATGCCACCTCTGATTTGTTTCAGAATTATCTTATTAATAGAACCCAGAGTGTGATATCTGACGGTTTGGTTTCACGTTCCTCCCTGGTTACAAAAGGGGTACCTCAAGGTTCTATTTAAGGCCCAGTACTTTTTTGAATTTATATTAATACTATTACACTGGGTATAGAGAGTGCTCAGGTTCATTTATATGCTGACGACACAATTTTATATGCAGCTGGCTCATACTTATCCTTATCATCAGTCTTAGTTAATCTGCAATCGAGTTTTAACCAAATTCAAAATAAATTAATTGAATTGTGTCTTTTGCTTAGCAAAGACAAAAGTAAATTGATGATCTAAGAACATACTGTACATCATAACTTTGATGTTGACATGGAACGCAAAATATAGACCTCTAGTGGGATCTCATTAGCGCATGTATCCGTTTACAAATATCTTGGTATCTGGTTGGATAGTGCCTTATCTTGACACACATTGATAAACACACATTGATAAACTTCAGGGTAAAATTAGATCCCTATCCAGGAGTGAGGTTCCAGAGCCGAGGCTGTGCGTAGAGGTAAGCCCCACCAGATCCAGCTGGTAGCGCTCCACCTCCCGCACAAGCTCCGGCTCCTTCCCTCCCAGAGAGGTGACGTTCCACGTCCCCAAAGCCAGCCTCTGCCACCCGGGTCCGATCCGTCGAAAACCTCTGCCTTCACTGCCACCTTTCTGGCAGCGCACCCGACCCCCTTGGTTTTGCCCGCGGATGGTGAGCCCACGGGACGGAGAAGGAGAGATGTTGGTGTTGTCCACGTTGCTTTTTCGGGCTATGTCTGGCCGGGCTCCGTGGCAAGCCCGGCATCCAGGCGCTCGCTGACGGGTCCTCCTCCTGGGCCTGGCTCCAGAAGGGGACCCCGGGCTTCCTCCGGGCCGGGTATCATCCTCTCTTATAGTTCTATCCATGAGGGTTTTTGAACCATTCTTTGTCCGGCCCCTCGCCCGAGACCAATTTGCCATGGGAGACCCTACCAGGAACACAAGGTTCCAGACAACACAGCCCCCAGGTTCATAGGGACACACAAACCTCTCCACCACGATAAGGTGATGGTTCCCGGAGAGGAACCATCCCTGCAGCACTCATTGGATCGGTTCGCAGCCGAGTGTGAAGCGGCTGGGATGAGGATCAGCACCTCCAAATCTGAGGCCATGGTTCTCAGCAGGAAACCGATGGATTGTCTACTCCAAGTAGGGAATGAGTCTTTACCCCAAGTGAAGGAGTTCAAGTATCTCGGGGTCTTGTTCTCGAGTGAGGGGAAAATGGAACGAGAGATGGGCCGGAGAATTGGAGCAGCGGGTGCGGTGTTGCAGTCGCTTTATCACACCGTTGTGACGAAGAGAGAGCTGAGCCAGAAGGCAAAGTTCTCAATCTACCGGTCTATCTTCGTTCCTACTCTCACCTATGGTCATGAAGGGTGGGTCATGACCGAAAGAACGAGATCGCGGATACAAGCGGCGGAAATGAGTTTCCTCCGGAGGGTGGCTGGCATCTCCCTTAGGGATAGGGTGAGAAGTTCAGCCATTCGTGAGGGACTCGGAGTAGAGCCGCTGCTTCTTTGCGTAGAAAGGAGCCAGTTGAGGTGGTTCGGGCATCTAGTAAGGATGCCACCTGGCCGCCTCCCTAGGGAGGTGTTCCAGGCAAGTCCAGCTGGGCGGAGGCCGCGGGGCAGACCTAGGACCAGGTGGAGGGATTTTATTTCCACACTGGCCTGGGAACGCCTTGGAATCCCCCAGTCAGAGCTGGTTAATGTGGCCCGGGAAAGGGAAGTTTGGGATGCCCTGCTGGAACTGCTACCTCCGCGACCCGACCCCAGACAAAGCGGATGAAGATGATGATGATGATGTAAAATTAGATCTGAAATAGGTTTTCTTTATCGTAATAAGTCCTACTACAGTCGCTCAGTAAAGCAGACTCTGGCATAGGCATTTTTACTTACTTTTCTTACTTTCTATTCTTGATTAGTCTGATTGTCTATAAAATGGCCTCAAAGTCAGCTGTTGGCAAATTAGATGTACGTCCCGTTAAAGCTTGGCAGCATCGATGTTTCACATATTTTGTTATGTATTGCTGAAATCAAGGAGTGGATGTCAAAAAAGGTCTTACAACTTAATGACTCGAAATTAGAAGTTATCATCGTTACCTCATATAGTACTAACACCAGTATCATTAACCATCTCTCATCCAATTTAGGCACCTTATCGAATAACGTCCATAAGGAGGCCCGCAACCTTCGTGCTGTCTTTGATTCTGAGTTGTTCTTTGACACTCAGGTGGCCAATGTTGTACGATCATGCTTTTGCCATCTTTATTCTGGAATCAGCAAGCGACACATTCAAAGACTGCAAATAATTCAAAACGTTGCTGCCAGGTTTTTAACTCATGCTAGAAGTAGAGACCACATTACCCCTATCCTTGCAGCCCTTCATTGGTTACCTGTGAGTTTTAGAATTGATTTTAAGATTTTACTACTAGTGTTCAAAGCCTTGAATTGTTTGGCGCCTACCTATATCTGCGATCTGCTTTTACCATACATACCCAATCGCTGCATGAGATCCTTCAACAGGGCCCTTTTAATAGTTCCAAAATCCAAATTTTGCTGTAAGGGTGACCGGGCTTTTGCTTTTCGAGCCCCTAAGCTGTGAACTCCCTGGCTAATGATCTCATGCAGGCCACCTCAGTTTCCTCTTTTAAATCACTTCTTAAAACTCACTTTTATCTTAAAGCCTTCTCTTAACCGCCGCCTTTTATTTTAGTTTAGTTTATTTTTAGTTTATTTGTATTACCTGATTTTACTGTGTGATTTTACTGTGTCTTCATTATATTCTATTTTACTTATTAAATGTTTATTCTCAAAATATTAAATATAAATACAAATATTTGATTTAACTATTGATTGAATGATTCAATTTCAGTATTTAAATATTAATGAACAAAACATGTTCAATTTATTTCAATTCATATCACATTTACTGTTTAAGCATAGCTTTTATCCAATGCGGCACATATTTTAATAGCATATTCTAGGTTAAACTAAATATTTAAAAAAAAAAAACATTACATATTAATCTTGTTACATGGAAAGAATTAATTATGCTACAGTCTACCTACCGTGTTACCTAATTACAAATGTGCATTGTAAAAAGCAATGGAGGAAATGTAGTCATTGATCACCTGTGGAGTGTGGATGTGAGGCAGAAAGGCCAGGCTGAACACAACTAGAAGCAGGAGAAGAAAAAGGGGCTTTCCAGGACAGCCTCTCCCAGGCCATCTCCAGTCTGATGAAGCAGAGAACAATGGCAATGAGGTCAAAGGGGCAAAGGAGAGGCGGTCCTGTAGAACACAACAAGCTGTCCTTCACTACTTTACTCTTCTGATTTAAAAGTGAAACACATGCATATTTCATTTTATTTAGGAACATACAAATGGGAATTGTAATTGGTGTTTCAAGTTTTCCTATTTCAGGCTAGTACAATAGAATACTGTTTTTGAAAACGTAACAGTTGTGTCTAAATACATTGCTATGCACATTTGTAAATATTTAGGAAGCAAGTATGTTAACTGTGACAAGTTTTAGATGTCAAATAAAGCTTCTGCAAGAAGGAAGCTAATATCAATATTTGTTCAATCAATAAATCTATAGGTGAGAGGACAGGCAGTCCTTTGTGACACACAAAAGGTTTTCCTTCACTAAGTTACTCACCCCCTATACAATTGTATATGCATATTTAATTCTAGCAAAATCTAGACGCAGAATTGGAAATTTTGCTTCAAATTGCTCGTACTCCAGTAAAACCCTAACTGTTTTGCGTTGTGTAGTTTTGGTTTTGTCTAAATACACAAGATTTACAAATGGCTGGTACAATATTATATCAAGGACATTACATTACACTCATTCAGCAGACACTTTTATCCAAAGCGACTTACAAAAAATGTAAAATTTTAAATAAATGTAATGTAATATCAAGAAAGCAAAAACATCACCCGACTGTATGTATATGTAAGGAGCAAGAGATTTGATTATAGCTGATTCAGATACAGGATCTGATATATTTGAGTAATACAACAATGAGTTATAACACAAATAGTAAATTATAAAGGTCTCACACGGTGTGTCCGTCATCCAACAGTATTTTACTATCTGGAAGAAAACAAATCCTCTGAGCTGGCAAGACTTGATATTGTTGAATAGTTGTTTTTTAAATAAAATATACATGGCACAGAGCTGTCCTAAAACCACCTATACTAAATGGCACTGTACTTTGGTCTGTTTCTCTGTATACTCACTCTCTGACCCTGTCTAAAATATGCAGCACAGTTACTGGGGCAAAAACTCAAAACTCTTTATTTTTACAATTGCTTTGACACTAATAGTAATATGGTAGTAGAGTAATTATACATTATTAAATGATTACATTAGTAATTATGCAAAGAATGCATTTGTGAATTGTAGCCTGCTGCATTCCCTTGTGAATACGTTGGTAATTCCAAACAGCATGGTTTTGTTCCGAGTCAAGGCACAACTTTGTTTTGAAGGTTTTGATATTACAGTTTTTTACAATCACCTTGGCACTAATTTCAGAACCTTAAGACATTAAGACACTCAGAACAGAACAGGTCATCCAAACTCACTTTTTACACTTCAAACACTTTTTTCAATTGGTTGGATATAAAACACATACATCTAATATAATTTGCAAATTGAACATTTCAATATACACAGGATAGGATTTTATAATATCCATTATGCCATACTCCAAGATGAGCACTTCAAAAGACAATATTTTAGAATGGACTTGGGTTGAGAGCAGATATGTCATTGGGGTTTTCAAGTGGGCACCCTCCATCCCAGATGTTTCGTTAATTTGAGCCCACGACACCTCCAGAAGGCTTAACGGTGAGCACCGCTAAACAGATAAACAGAAATCACTGATTCATAATTACAACATAACATCAAAGTATTACTATTTCAAAATGCAATTCACACATTAAACAAGACACGTCCGATGTGTTTTCATTTCATGCAATGCGTCTAACCATCAACTAATAAAACTGCTCAAAATGATAAGTGTTGCATCCCTCCTAATGGATAGCTTCATGGAAGCAGGTAATGGAAACAGGTTCCAATGTTTAGGTCATGCGAGTTCTTGGTTAAAGAGACCTACTGGCACCAATTACCACGTTGAACCAGCTCACGTTGCCATGACAAAAGGGGAGACACACCATGATGAACAGTTACGTAAACAAAATAGATCCTATGACTCACCTTAAACAACATTATAAATAACTTAAGTAATACTAATAATAATAATACATTTTATTTAGTTTTTAGCGCTTTTCTAGATACTCAAAGCGCTTTACGCAATTTGGTCGCCAATTAATACCACAGAACGAACAACAAATGGACCGACAGCTATCAAACACAACACTCAGTCTGAGTGATACCATGGCAGCCAATTTGCGCCAAACTTGCTCACACACATAGGACACAGACCGACTCCAGGTGAATTGGCAGTGACTGGTCAGGGCACTGGTTGGAGGATGCGGCATGTTTTTTGATGGTGGGAGTAGTAGAATGTAGTAGTATGTGTAAGGGTTAAGTGATGTGTGAGTGTGAGTGTGTCTTGGAGTTGGAAGGTGCACAAACAATACTTTCCCCCCAAAAAATCTAAATAGAAGAAAACATCACATACAAATGTCACTTTAACTTCTCATCTCTCTCACGTACTCGTCTCCATAGGCAGAATGTTAACGGTGCCAGAGCCTAAGCTTTTTACAAAGACCTTGAGGTTAACACCACTGAAATCAGAAACCGTTTCAATATTTTTGTACAATATAAAAATAAAACCCTTAAGTATTTTTATTTTTCCAAAAATACAAAACAGATTTTTTTTTATTACTTTCTAGAAAGTGATTCATCTTTGGTGATGAGGTTTCTCAGGTCTTTTCCTCAGAAATGATTGATCATGGTGTGACAACCAACACCCACTCTCCCGTGAGGACATCAGTGTAATTTCCAGAGGCTGGTTTGGAGGAAGACACCTGTTGCACAACATTGTTTCAGATTCCTGGCCTGAGCGAAAGAGGACTCCAATGTCTATAAGAATAAGGTATTCTTAATTATCGATGTTCTCTATATTAAATATTTTTAAGTGAATGAATGTCCCTTAAAATTTTGGGGTGAAGCAGATAAGATGTTGCTTTCTTCAAGAAAAGGGGCAGCACAGTGTAGAAGCTAATGTAGAAGTGTGTCATTTTCAATAACCCTAACAGCACATGTAACTAACAGGAAAATCTACATGGATATACCGTATTTACTTTATATTTAGTAATATAAAGTGTGAGATTACTGGGCTACAAAAGCGGATTAACTGAAGCTTTAAAAGAATCCCCTCAATGTCTTTGAATGTATATGTCACATTGACGCAATTTTCTGCATTATCTTTCTTTTTCTGGGGAAGGACCTAGTCATTTTTTGCTTCTCTTACAGACAGTCACTTCAGCTAGAGAAAATGTATAGCCCCAAGTATAGATCAGTTTAAATGATCAAAACTCAAACAGATCTAGGGCTCCATTGAAAGTCCATACTATGGACCAAATAGTAGATTAGTAAACCGTATGCATTAGACAACTATGATGCTGTGGAGATAGTAGGGAAGGAGGAGAGGAGTGAACTCTAAATGTCTGTATATAATAAAGATTTGCTCCAGTGATCTCCGTGAGAAAATGTGCTAAGGTCTTCCTAGAAATCAACTGTTCACACATATGCAAATGTAAATATGGACAATAAACCTTTTCCCATATTTTATTTGTATCTCTTACATATGTGTTTTATATAAATAATAAAAAAGTATGTTTCCAATAAGTCTCCTTTCAATCTGTTTGGTGTTGCCACTAAGCGAAAGGCTTTAATTTATTTTTAATAAAATACATGATTGTAAGCTTTAAAATTTTATACTTGGCAGCTGGTAGGAAAGGCTTCTCCCTCATGTGCTTGTCTTGACAGGGCAGATGTAGGACAGCACATGGTCAACCATGTTCCTGATGATGGGTGGTGGGGGGTGTAGGTCGTGGGGGAGGTGGCTGGCTAGTACCATGTCCCATGCATCCACCAGCAGGACGTCCAGCCCTTTAAACATTGCCCTGAGCAGCCTTGTCGTCTGCAGGTTACACCAGTCACTGCTCACAAGACTGCGCTGGAGGTCCAAACCCTGGGGGTTACCAGTTCTGATCACCACCACAGTTTCAGGGGCCCGGTCCAGCAGCAGAACCAACGCCCGGCGGATCTGGCGCAGCCTCCGGATGTAGATCTCCAGGGGTGAGACAGCAAAATGGGCCCAGACACCGATGATGACCACTGTGTTGGAGCCCCCTGGTAGTAAACAAACTGAAACGGTTTAATTCAGGAAATATAATAAGAAATGAGATGTAGGCCCACATTTCATTAGACTATCTCTGTCTCCTCAATACAATTTAATAAATCCTAGTGTACAAAAAAGAGAAAGAAAGAAAAAAGGTAAGAAATGTGCTAAAAGGGAAATGTGGTAAAAAGCTACGAGAGAAAAATGTTTCAATTTCTAGAAAAGATTCTGCAGAATGTTAGTTCTTGGGCGTCAGTTTCTGCCCGAAATAATTTACCCATTTACACTCACAGGGAGTCTCAAGCATGGTCTCAATTATTGGCGACCTTGCTGATTTAGCCAACATCAGCAGTTGCACGTTGCTAAAATGCCTAGGGAAGAATAAAGTCTGTATTAAGGAGGAGGAGACTAGGAACTTGTTACTATTCAAAAATTACCAATTAATTTTTGAAATGGGTGGAGCTTCAAAGGAATTACAATTTTTACCAAAATAGCCAACCATAAACCAGGAAGAAGGTGTGTCTTGAACTGAGGAGGGTTTACCCATAGAGATAGAAATCTCTATGGTTTCGCAAGAGCGAGTGACATCTATAAGTGCCAATCAAATGTGTGCCTTCCAGATTCAAAGGCCAAGAGAAGAGAAGAATCGTATAGGAAACTCTCCAGACTTACAGTTGAGTTTGAAAGAATGATAAGATAACAGAATTAGCATTGCTTTATTTATTCTTTCATATGTAGCTCCTGAAATTGGCATTACTGAGTAGCACAGCAGACTGTCTGGAACAGCATTGTTTTTGAACAAATCATTAGTAGCTTACTAACGTTGACGATACACGTGCTGGTCGAAATACACTCACTGGCCACTTTATTAGGTACACCTTGCTAGTACCGGGTTGGACCCCCTTTTGCCTTCAGAACTGCCTTAATTCTTCATGGCACAGATTCAACAAGGTGCTGGAAACATTCCTCAGAGATTTGACATGATAGCATCACTCAGTTGCTGCAGATTTGTCGGCTGCACATCCATGATGCGAATCTCTCGTTCCACCACATCCCAAAGGTGCTCTATTGGATTGAGATCTGGTGACTGTGGAGGCCATTTGAGTACAGTGAACTCATTGTCATGTTTGAGAAACCAGTTTGAGATGATTTGAGCTTTGTGACATCGCACGTTATCCTGCTGGAAGTAGCCATCAGAAGATGGGTACACTGTGGTCATAAAGGGATGGACATGGTCAGCAACAATACTCAGTACCAATTGAGCATCCTTTAAATGCCACAGCCTACCTAAGGGGCCCAAAGAAAATATCCCCCACACCATTACACCACCACCACCAGCCTGAACCGTTGATACAAGGCAGGATGGATCCATGCTTTCATGTTGCTTACACCAAATTCTTACCCTACCGTCCGAATGTCGCAGCAGAAAGAGACTTATCAGACCAAGCAACATTTTTCCAATCTTCTATTGTCCAATTTTGGTGAGCCCATGCGAATTGTAGCCTGTTTCTTGTTCTTGGCTGACAGGAGTGGCACCCGGTGTGGTCTTCTGCTGCTGTAGCTCATCTGCTTCAAGGTTCGACGTGTTGTGCGTTCAGAGATGGTCTTCTGCATACCTTGGTTGTAACGAGTGGTTATTTGAGTTACTGTTGCCATCCTATCATCTTGAACCAATCTGGACATTCTCCTCTGACATCAACAAGGCATTTTCGCCCAGAGAACTGCCGCTCACTGGATATTTTCTCTTTTTCAGACCATTCTCTGTAAACCCTAGAGATGGTTGTGCGTGAAAATCCCAGTAGATCAACAGTTTCTGAAATACTCAGACCAGCCCGTCTGGCACCAACAACCATGCCTCGTTCAAAGTCACTTAAATCACCTTTCTTCCCCATTCTGATGCTCTGTTTGAACTTCACCAGGTCGTCTTGACCATGTCTACATGCCTAAATGTATTGAGTTGCTGCCATTAGATTGGTTGATTAGATATTTGCGTTAACGAGCAGTTGAACAGGTGTACCTAATAAAGCGGCCAGTGAGTGTATGTAAATGGTGATAAGATATGCCTCATCTATTTTCTATATTCACTTTTGACACCGGCACTTGGGTTGTATGTGAAAACACGCCTACTTTTCTTTCTGCTGTTAAAATCCTATCCATCTCACATGTGGCTGTTTATCAATCCAAGTTTTTGTCCGTTCTTGCGTTCTCGTGGACCCGTGACGTAATCTTTCATGGCCCAAATACGGTTCCAATTCAAAGAACGCAAGTTACCAAGAACGCGTAAAATGCCCGTAGGTGTTCTTGATCCGCCCATTTTATCGAGGATGCGTCAGTTGCTTACTTGCTAGCAAGAATGTGTCTGATATCCCAGAAGTCATTGCAAGAATAACGGCAGGAGCACAATTAGTAGGCAGGACAAACGCGTTCAGTTTTTTTTTAATCAAGTGATTAAACAGAGAATGCTCCAAATTTGTGTTACTTATTCAAACGTTTATTAATAAAAACAAATTCATAAATCTTAAGTTTTCTAAAGGTGACAGTTTTAGTGTCGAAAAAAGGTATTTAATTTTACAGAGTTGATACTTCCTTGTAGCCAAGCGCAGTCTTCAAAAAGCTCAAACCTCCTATGGGCAAGTTTGACATTAGTTTACTTCTTTATCGTGGGACAAATAATGGATATGTTGCTACAAATACTTTGAAACGCTCACTGCCTTTACAGTTGTATGGTGTAATAGCAGAATTATGATCACTTGCATTTGTTTACACTGATGAATGATTGTTCAAACTCATGGATGTTTCAACAACTTGAAGTTACACAGATGTTCTGTTTATAAAATAGCAAAGGTTTTAATTCTTGTTGGAAAGGGTCACATTGAGGTCAGGAGGTAAAGGGTCACACTGGAGACAGGATGTCTGCAGATAAGATAGCCCCAGGGCTTAGGACGCATATGTGACTTAGACAATGGGAGTGTCCCTTTTCCCTTCAGCTATTTAGGAAGGCTGATTCCAGAAGTAAATTGTCATCCTCTTTGGACAGCGTCTTAAACGCTGTGTGGGGTGATCCTTTTGCAAACGCATTTGATCCTTTGCAGAAGTACCTTTTTTAAATTAAATACTTGTATTGAACTTCATTATTCACTTATTCTCCCAAAGCGAGAGCTGTGTCCGGGTCTGCGGCAGTAAGTCGGACTCGTTTCCGGTGAGGGTTGGCCTCCTCCAAGGCTGCGCTTTGTCACCTATCCTGTTTGTGGTATTCATGGACAGGATCTCACCGGCGTAGCCGCGGGGAGGGGCTGCGGGTTGGTGGGCAGAGGATTGCATCACTGCTTTTTGCAGATGATGTGGTCCTGATGGCATCATCAGTCTGCGACCTGCAGCACTCATTGGATCGGTTCGCAGCCGAGTGTGAAGCGGCTGGGATGAGGATCAGCACCTCCAAATCTGAGGCCATGGTTCTCAGCAGGAAACCGATGGATTGTCTACTCCAGGTAGGGAATGAGTCTTTACCCCAAGTGAAGGAGTTCAAGTATCTTGGGGTCTTGTTCTCGAGTGAGGGTAAAATGGAACGAGAGATGGGCCGAAGAGAATTGGAGCAGCGGGTGCGGTGTTGCAGTCGCTCTATCGCACCGTTGTGACGAAGAGAGCTGAGCCAGAAGGCAAAGCTCTCAATCTACCGGTCTATCTTCGTTCCTACTCTCACCTATGGTCATGAAGGGTGGGTCATGACCGAAAGAACGAGATCGCGGATACAAGCGGCGGAAATGAGTTTCCTCCGGAGGGTGGCTGGCATCTCCCTTAGGGATAGGGTGAGAAGTTCAGCCATTCGTGAGGGACTCGGAGTAGAGCCGCTGCTTCTTTGCGTAGAAAGGAGCCAGTTGAGGTGGTTCGGGCATCTAGTAAGGATGCCACCTGGCCGCCTCCCAAGGGAGGTGTTCCAGGCACGTCCAGCTGGGCGGAGGCGGCGGGGCAGACCTAGGACCAGGTGGAGGGATTATATCTCCACACTGGCCTGGGAACGCCTTGGAATCCCCCAGTCAGAGCTGGTTAATGTGGCCCGGGAAAGGGAAGTTTGGGATGCCCTGCTTGAACTGCTACCTCCGCGACTCGACCCCGGACAAAGCGGATGACGATGATGATGATGATGAACTTCATTATTTGATCTAGTCGTGTTTAATATTTAGAATTTCCATAACAATTGTTGTTTACCTAAATTAAGGCTACAATATTAAAAATGTGTACTCTGAAAACCGCGAACGTGTCAACTTTTCCAGGACGCAGTCCTCATCATCATCATCATCGTCATCCGCTTTTTAGGACGCAGTCCTAAACAACAAAAATTACGGCTCCAAATGACAGATAGCCTACTGCTTGCAATTGCATTTGTACACCATAATCAGTGCCAGATAATCACTGTGTCAAAAACACATTTCAGTCAGAACTATCTCCGTAAAATATAGATCCCATTGCAAGATCATTGCTCAATATTATTTGTACATAATCTGCTTATTTAGCCCTATAAAGCTGCAATTAACAGGCATATTCTCTCGTTGAAATACTCGTTTTCCTTGCCTCCCCCACAGTTCTCGCCCATTCGTGCTTGCAAGTCACCAGTCTCTACCCAACAAACTCCTATATTATAGGCCTATATTTCATTTATAATGACGATGATGATCTTGTATTTTTAGCTGTCTACGAGTAACCGATCTGCTCATTTATGCAGTCTGCTCTCCAAACCTAAACAAGACAATAAACCATCTGACTAATAAATAAGTTTCCTTGTTTTCTTGAGGCACTGATTTTTCATGCACGCATCTGTGGTCACAAAACTGGACATGCCATTCAATGCAATCTTTAAGGAAACCAACGCTTCGGTGGACATACAGGAAAACAAAAGATGAAAGGAAAGGTCCAGATTTTCTGACGGCAATTGATATGATACCTCAAACTCTTATCACGCATAGTTCTTCATTAGCAGAAGTATTTTAAATATGAAAAGGTTTTCAAATCCGCTAGGATCATTAATATATTCTTAATTGCCTTGATAGGCCTTCCTAAAATGACCCCGCTCTAGAATGCAACAACTAGGTTGCCTTTTGTCTTGGTACAGACGTTACAGATGAGCATCCCTTACATTTACAATCAATCAGCATAGCTAAAGTTAAAATTCTGTGTGTTATAGGCCTATGTAATAATAGCTAAACTGGCTGACATAAATATACATAAAACAATGAAAATGTCTCGCTTTATGGATTTAGAAATAGAGCATGAAGACCAAACGCAGCATTGACCACCACGCAGAGGCGTTTTGAAATGACAAAATTATGTTAACAGTATAAATATGGAAAGATGGAATTATCAGTGATTGAAGAATATATTCTTAAACCACTCCATCAATCGTTGGATATTAAATAAACATATATTTTTTCATTAAACGACTCATAGTTGAGGATTTTTTCATATAACAAAACCTACGTTCTTTGGAAGCTAACTACGAATTAGCAAGAGATCTATAGATATGCACACTTCTATTTTGTGAAACTAAGTATTACTCTGGAATGACTCAAGACACAGATCAACAAAAACGTTATATTTGTGTTGATTTTAACAGTTTCAAAATGGTACATGGTATATTTAGTGTTAAAAAGTAGATACCCTTATTGTAGTCAAGTATTTGTAATCAATATTAAAAGGTTAGTAGGTAAGCATACCATAGTTTAATAGTAATTTTCACTATTGAGAAGAGTAGAGAGAGAGAGAGACATAGTAAGAGGGGGGTAAGGCATTGGTGAGCAGAGACAGGCACCAGGATAATTAAGGGCACCAAATGGAGGTAGAACAGAGAAGGAGTGCAGGAAGTGGGGAGCAGTAAACACTTGATGATTATAAGAGGCCTTTGGAAGAATACACTGTTTGTCAGACTGTTTGTCACCCTGAGAGAAGATAAGTGGTCTGGGATTAACAGGAGTGAACAGATGTTCCAAGAGAAGGAAAGGGGGGCTAATGAATTCTGCTTCCTTAGTTTATGTTAGGTAAGGATGGGGCTAGTTGTAAAGAGGGGTAAACTTTAAGGTTTATAGGACAAGCGGTCCTCAGGAAACAGATGGGTCAGAGGTGAGTGGAAAAGGGCATGTTTTACTTTGCATATTGGGGATGTCTTGATTTGAATGTAAAATGCATAGAGACGAACCGTGAATGTACAAGCCAGTAGATTGTAGGAGTAGATCTTTGTAGTTGCATGCGATGTTATTCAGGCTGAATAAAACCTACTCTTCTGAAACTTTGGCTTTCGACTTCCAATATTTTGTATCGGTTTGTAACTTGTGCTAATTGAAAATATACAACATACACAGCGCGGTTTTCTTCACGATGCGTGAATACAGCTGCCGGGTTTGTCTTGCCTACAATTTGCTTTTTCCCACTGCTAGCTCGTGACATTTGAAAGGCCATTCATAACAACGATAAATAACATTTTAGTAGGTTACTCATCCCTACCATGAGTAAAATGACAAACACGAGCTTTGAGTTGTCTTTACCTTTATTATACCGTATAAACAAAGTAGCAGCCTATACTAAAACGCAAACGTAATACACGAACATGCCCAAGGAAGGTATTGCGCAATAGCAAGTTCACGTAGCATCTCAATCTCCGATAGTGCGTTCTCCGTCCTCACGATCTTGCAAGACCATTCTCGTCAAGGACACTTGGCAGGAACGTTCTTCTCAAGAACAAGAGTACGTTCTTAGCGTTCTTGGTATTGATAAACAGCCTGTGTTTTCTTGTCTTTTTCTGGTGCCAATCTCAACAAATCGCTAGCTTTTATTTTTGATTATCGGTGCAGCCGCATCCTAGCAATGCACCCGGTTTATTGTTTCCCCCTGAAACACGTTTATTAACTGATATATTTTGGGTTCTGTGTTTCCCATACATAATGATAGTAAATAAAATTAAAATAAAAAATAAAATCTCCCACGCCCCCCTTGCAATATCTCCGCCCCACAGTTAGGGCACCACTACTTTAATCGATGGGCAATTTCTCATCCCCCTACCTATTTAAGTATATAAATTGTAGGGTTCTGTCAGCATGGATGTGTAAAAGAATATGAAAGTACGTGACTTTGTAGCTTTAATAATCTCATGAGTTTAGCAAAGGAACTATAACTACATGAATCGACGACATGCAAAGCTTCAAGCCATACTTGACCCATTTTGCAATTTTTTATATTTTACATCATATACCAATCTTTTATTTTACAATCAAACAGCAGTGTCTCAAACGAGTTAGGAAAATTAGGAAAAACCGCAGCCGTTTCCCGACAGAAGAGCCTTTCCTGGTTCTAGGTTTGCGCAATGAGCTTATGGCATTTTTACAACTATTTTACAAGCAGTTCTGAATTGCAGCCTGTTGTGCCATAGAAAATGGAATTGAATGTAATTGAACAATCACAGACTGAGGCAAGTATAAGTAAGGTTGAACTGCTCCGGCAACACTCCCTTCCATGGGGGCCAGAGTCTTCAGCACTGCAGCCCTCACTATCTGGAGTGCCCTTCCCCAGCTATCAGGAACTCTGACTCCATTAACAATTTTAAATCCCGTCTCAAAACCAAAGGCAACCTGAACTTTTTTAAATATATACTGGGCCGCGTAGATGTACAATATACATGAGGAGATACATAGCCAAGGATTTCCATGGTTACCTGGCAGGAGGTCCAGCTCGTTGGAGATGTAGCGCAGCTCCTTGACTGAAACTACCTCAGCGACATAGGCCGGGTTTCCATGGAAACGAAACTTCAACATGATGTTGTTTTTGGTGTCCACTGTCATCAATGGGCCGATCTTAGAAGGGCTGTGAAGGTCAAACTCCTTAATGCCTAAAATGATGATAATCATTGACTATTTGAGAAAGAAATGAATGATACACAGCAATACAAGCAAAAGCAAAGACAGAAAGAATACAAAAAAAAACAGAACAAAAAAAAAAGTATCCTTACCTGAAGTGTCTCTGAGAAACCAATACCACTGTCTGACAGTGGAGTCACCAAGGATGTGGACCACTTTGCCATTCAGACACTGGATGATGGAGGAGGAGTCTTTAAACTGGCGCAGTCTGACCCCACCAAGGGTCCGCCATGTGCCCTGGAAATAATACCCAGAGGGCATGACCTTAGGAGGCCCCGGCTTAAGGCTGCTGCTACCGTTCACCTCTGGCTCCAGGCGGGTACCATTCACCTCTGATTTGAAATAACAGAATATGTTCCACTGAATATGGAGTTACTTAGTCTGATCTATGACATTTTATGGAATAGTCAAATTAAGTGGCTAGCAACAGAATGCTGGATTACCTTTATTCTCAGGTAGCACCTTGATGGTGTCTGAGCCCAAAGGACGTACAAAAACCTTCAGGTTTACACCTCTGAAATCAGAAAGCCCAAAACAAAGTATTATCCAATATGTAATTTAGAGCATTTTTTTTTACAGAAACGAATTACATTTTGGATGGGTTATATACCTTCTGAATAACTTTTCCTCTTCTTCACTGATAAGGTTATTTAAGTTCACTGGTCCCCTTATGTAGTTAATCCTGGTGTGACAACCCAGCACTTTGGGCTTGAAGCAGAACCACGGCTCCCCCGTGAGGACATCAGTGTAATTGCACAGAGGCCGGTTTGGAGGAAGACACCTGTTACACTCTGTTGTTTCAGACATGGTGCCATGGCGAAAGACACTTTGAAGGGCCATTCGGTCTGGATGCTCCTTGTTTAACCGACGAAGGACAGGAATGGCTTCATAAGGGTGGACCAGCGTGACCTCCACCTGTGCAGAGCCCTCCCAGAGCAACGGGAAAACAGCAGAGTAGGAACCGTTGCCGTGGTCCAACACCTGTCCTGCCACGCCTGCCAGCAGCTTGGGGGAGTGAAGCCGAGCCACCAGGAAGTCTCCCCCATGAGGCCGGCGACGCCCCTGGATGTTTAAAAAGACATGATGTATATTGTTCTAAAACCCAGAACAATTAGATTTTGTCTTTGTATGTTGTCTAAATGGCATTACCATATTTGCTTAGACAAAGAAATTACAATAAAAAAGGCCATAGTCTCACATCCTTACCTGAATGTCATGCATGTATATCACAGCCTCCAGCTGGTCTCCCACATGCCGCTCCCCGTCGCCCCCTGCTGGGAGGAGGGTGAAGGTACTTTTGGTTGGGTCACTGGTCTGTGCTAGTGATGTGGCTTTGAGCTGAGGAGGAGGATCAGGCCAGGCTATTAAATCTAGCAGGACACGCTCCTCCTCAGCCTCCTCAGGGGAAGCCTTCTGACCTGAATACTTGAAGCAGTGGGATTTGTTGTACGGTGTTGGAGTCTTGGGTCTCTCCTCCTCTATGGATGTGATCTGGACCACAGGCCATTTCCAAAACTAAAACGAATGCACAAGAATCAATCCCTCTGATCTGGTTTTATAAAACTTCCTGTTAAACAGAATCCTAAATTAGTTAATATTATTCTTACAAATAAACTGCTAAAAAAAATGAAGGAACACTTTGAAAACACATCAGATCTCAATGGGGAAAAAAAAAATCATGCTGGATATCTATACTGATATGGACTGGGTAATTTGTTAGGAAGGAAAGGATGCCACATCGTTTGATGGAAACGATAATGATCAACCTACAGAGGGCTGAATTCAAAGACACCCCGAAAATCAAAGTGAAAAAATGATGCGGCAGGCTAGTCCATTATGCTGCAACTCCAAATGGTACTCAGCACTGTGTATTGCCCCCACGTGCTTGTATGCTCCTAATGAGACGACAGATGGTGTCCTGGGGTATCTCCTCCCGGATCTGGACCAGGGCATCACTGAGCTCCTGGACAGTCTGAGGTGCAACCTGGCGGCGTCGGATGGACCGAAACATAATGTCCCAGAGGTGTTCTGTTGGATTTAAGTCAGGCGAGCGTGGGGGCCAGTCAATGATATCAATTCCTTCATCCTCCAGGAACTGCCTGCATACCCTCGCCACATGAGGCCGGGCGTTGTCGTGCACCAGGAGGAACCCAGGACCCACTGCACCAGCGTAGGGTCTGACAATGGGTCCAAGGATTTCATCCCGATACCTAAGGGCAGTCAGGGTGCCGTTGTCTAGCCTGTAGAGGTCTGTGCGTCCCTCCATGGATATGCCTCCCCAGACCATCACTGAGCCACCACCAAACCGGTCATGCTGAATGATGTTACAGGCAGCATAACGTTCTCCACGGCTTCTCCAGACCCTTTCACGTCTATCACGTGCTCAGGGTGAACCTGCTCTCATCTGTGAAAAGCACAGGGCGCCAGTGGCAGACCTGCCAATGGCAAACCTTCTGGCAATGGCACGTATTGATGTGCCATCCTGGAGGAGTTGGACTGCCTGTGCAACTTCTGTTGGGTCCAGGTATCGCCTCATGCTACCAGTAGTGACACTGACCCTAGCCAAATGCAAAACTAGTGAAAAACAGTCAGAAAAGATGGAGGGAAAAAATGTCAGTGGCCTCCACCTGGAAAACCATTCCCGTTTTGGGGTTGTGTCATGGCTACCCCTCTAGTGCACCTGTTGTTCATTTCATTAACACCAAAGCAGCTGAAACTGATTAACAACCCGCTCTGCTACTTAACTGACCAGATCAATATCCCAGAAGTTTAATTGACTTGATGCAATACTCTGATTAAAAAGTGTTCCTTTAATTTTTTTGACACACACACACGTTTAATGCGAACTCCTGTAATAATCCAAAAATCAATAACATTGCAAGTGAACGAAAGACTCAGTCCCTAAGGGTGAACTGCTAATTTATGTTTCCTGATCTCTCATGCCTAGCCTATGCAGCTATCACGTGACCAGTGAACGAAAGACTTAGACCAGAAGACCCATGAGGGGTGAACTACTCACTCACACCCGAAGACCCATTCCAGGGGTGAACTACTCTATTGAACAAACTACTCACTCAGACCCGAAGACCCATTCGAGGGGTGAACTACTCTTTTGAACGAAACTACTTCGACCTAAAACCCATTCGAGGGGTGAGTCCTACTCTTTTTTTCTTTCCTATACTGAGCCTATGCAGCTGTCACGTGAAAATTTAATGAACGACTCAGACAGTCAGGGGTGAACTACTCATTTCTGTTTCCTGTCCTGTCTTGTCTTTCGAGTCTTTCGTTCTCGTTTCACGTGACTGCTAGGCGTAGCATAGAAAACAGAAATTATTGAATTGGTTCACGAGTTATTATTACTGGTTTTGGTCAGTTTCTCTGTTTTTCACTTCACAGTTTACAGTCAAATCAAACATTTTCATGATGTGTTGTAAAACAAAACAAAACCAGTTTATTTGACAGCTTATACTGCAATAGTGTGATTTAGTTGTAGTTCGAGTGTGATTGTGATTTGGCTGTATGGGACAACCTGATTTTAAATAAATACATCTTAAAGTTATCAATATTGTGATTTTTTGGCTAAATACAACACATCACGTTTCAGTAAAGGAGTATATTGCAACTGCTTTTAGGTGACTTAATTACCACAGTGAGTGAATCATAATGGAGCAGTCGTAACTACATAACCATAGCGAACTAAACATCTCTTTTCTTTTCCGAGCTATCACGTGAAAAGTTGAACGAACGACTCTGACCCGAAGGCCCAGTCTAGGGGTGAACTACTCTTTTCTCTTTCCTATACTGAGCCTATGGGGCTGTCACTTGAAAATTAAACGGACGACTCAGACCCGAAGAACCAGTTGTGGGGTGAACTATTCATTTGTTTCTTATACTAACTATGCTGAATGAAATTAACGAATGACTCCAACACAACTGTTGTTGCGCATGCAAATGAACGAATCACTCTGAGACTACTCGTTAGTCCCGAGTCATTTTAAAGATTCGTTCAAAATAAACATATCGTTCATGAACGACACATCACTACTTTAAAGGTGGAGGTCAAGCAAAAAAACTTGACTCCGTGGGGAGTATTTATTGAGACGATGGCTGAGTTGCAAGGAGTTACTGAGCCATTGGCGCAGCTTTACAGGCTCAGACCGCCAGCAATATCCGACCACAAGCACCTCAGCCGGACAGACGGAGGGTTTTCAGACCCATCGCGTTCATTACGTGTAAGAAAAAAAAATGGCCAGGCCATATACCGTAGCTACTGTTGTGAATTGTGTCACAACACATCTAATTATACTACCAGATCTCAGCCAACAACTGAGAGCTCTCAGTTCATACTATAGCTAACATTCGTCTAGCATAACTAACATACATGGTAGAGATTTACAATTAAATGACTAAGCTATTTCAAGTAGTTAATTTGCTGAAATTAGATCGATCGAGTGAGAGACACTTAGCTGTTAAAACATTTTTAAGATGTAAAACAAACTCAGATCCGTTACGGCAGTGCAAAATACCTGTTTTTTATTTTACGCATGCTGTATATCATGCATTGAATTCGCTGTTATCTGCTTATACTGTCAATTTGGAATACATGTAGCTTTTTTATATATAAAATCATGGAAAGAGTTGTCTTAAATTGGTTATTGCAATCTGATGGGACTATCTACACTAAAAAATTATTTGGCCTTTTAGTTAGTTCAACTTGTTTTAATAAGTTAGTTGTACTAAAATTAAGAAAATATTGACTCAACTTGTTATTTCAAGTTGGAACCTGCTCAACTGATCACGCAAAAAATATTAGTCAATGCAACTTAGACATTCAAGTTTACACAAGAACAATTGAATTAACATACTGAAGACGTCACCTGACTCTTGACCACGTGACGTAAGTCATCGTTACCGCTATCCTGATAGGCCATTGAGGTAATATATTTGCATATATCCCAGCAAGTTATTAAATGTAATATTAATGATAATACAATTTATTTGGATTGTACTTTAGGGCAGCACGGTGGCTCGGTGGTTAGCACTGTTGCCTCACAGCAAGAAGGTCCTGGGTTCAATCCCCACCTGACCCAAGGGCGTTTCTGTGTGGAGTTTGCATGTTCTCCCTGTGTTCGCGTGGGTTTCCTCCCGCAGTCCAAAAACATGCAGGTTAATTGGTGACTCTAAATTGCCCGTAGGTGTGAATGTGAATGTGAGTGTGAGTTGTTGTCTGTCCCTATATGTCGGCCCTGTGATAGACTGGCGACCTGTCCAGGGTGTACCCCGCCTCTCGCCCTGTGTCCGCTGGGATAGGCTCCAGCCCCCCCCCCCCCGTGACCCTGTACAGGATAAGCGGTAAAGTTAATGGATGGATGGATGTACTTTACTTTGCAAGAGTAATCTCAAAGCGATACAATCCCTATTAAACATACATAGCAAATTATATAAGGCATATGAAAAACATTTTTTGCAACTCTTACTCTGAACATCATTATCATTAATCACAACCCCTGAAATTTCCTCTTAGCAGTTGTGAAATCCGTGGCTCAAGAGTGTGCGGGCTATAGCTCGCGCACCTTAATCGCCTGGGTTCACCTGGCGACACGTAAAGCGACTTCATAGATATGTTGACGTGGCGGATGCCAAACCGGGCAATCCTGGCAAACAATAAAACCAGCGAATGGAATCTGAAATAGCCGAAGGGGGCAATTCAAACGTGTTACCCTCCTGATTACTGTTGTGAAAAAAAAGTAGTATGTTGACCTGACATATTGACGTTAAGGTGCTGTGTCGAGAAAATGTATTTATTCAACTTACAAATACATGTCAATATCATTAAATAATCAGTTTAGTGTATGTAAATTTTGTCATTGACTTTTCATAGTGAGTTGCATGAACTTAAATTGAAGTACATCAAACTAAAATAACGAAGTTTGCCAGAACCTATATTCTTTGCTCATCTTACTCAATCTTAAGGCAGCCAGGTTACTCAATTATAAGTTGAGCTAACTTTATTTTTTTTTACAGTGTATGTGACTCCGTAGATAGTTCAAGCTGGACCGGGCAGTACATTAACGTTAACTCTCCCTCCTCTGCTCTATCAGTGAAGACATTAGCCCGCTAGTTAATAAGCTGGTCATATGATCAGTTGTGACCACGAATGCGTGCCTGAAAAATCAGTGCATTAAGAAAGCAAGAAAACCTATTAGTCAGATGGTTTAATGCCTTAAGGTTTGCAGAGCAGACTGCAGAAATTAGCAGATCGGCTACTCGTAGACAGCTAAAAATACAAGATCAGTACAATACAAGATCATCATCGTAATGATAAATGAAATATCCATCCATCCATCCATTAACTTAACCGCTTATCCTGTACAGGGTCACGGGGGGGGCTGGAGCCTATCCCAGCGGACACAGGGCGAGAGGCGGGGTACACCCTGGACAGGTCGCCAGTCTATCCAAAGACTGGAAATATTATGTAAATGAAATATTAACTTATTAATATAATTTTTAAGTAAATTTGACTTCGTCCCCCTCAAGTCATTTTATAAAAACATTTAAAACATTGCTTAAAAGTATAAATCATGTCTTATGTTTTTCCTGCAAAATATATTCAATTACCTTGTTTAAATCCTAAAAAATATAATCTTTCCTAAAAATATAATGAGTCCTTCTGCCTCATTAAAAATTCCTGAATCTGAGTCGTACCCGCCCCCTCTATTCGAATACCCGCCCAGCCCCCGCCCCCCTCCTCTGCCGCAGCGCATACTTGCTCCAGAGTCACCCCGCCCATCAACGATGGTTGCAATACAAATTTGTGTTGTCACAAATCTGGCTTGTCTCGCCTGTTTGAGACTGTCCTCTGTGCACTGCAGTTTCAAAGCAGAAATGCTCAGCCATGATGTTTGCTGCTTATTTTTCTCCTAATGATAATAATAATAATTATAATAACAATAATAATATTATTCATTAAATGTATAGGCGCCTTTCTAAACACCCAAGGTCACCGTACAAGACATACAGTAAAAACACCACAATATACAAATTAGGATGCAATAAACATAGGACAGACACATGGGAATTGAGGGCAGAGGACATCGATGAACATCACAAGATTACAAGGGTAGCTAGTAAAACAAACACATTATGTCAGACATCATAATGAGAACGGTTGTTTAAATAGATGAGTTTTGAGGAGCTTTTTGAATGTTGTTATAGTGTCAGACCGTCTGATATGAGGGGTGGGGTTCGAAAGTCTGGGAGCAGAACAGCTGAATGCCCCTGCACCCATGGTCTCGAGCTGAAAGGGGGCGGGGTCAGGAGGCCAACTGAAGAGGACCGCAGGGAGCGGGGGGTATGTACTCCTGGAGAAGGTTGGATAGGTAAGAAGGGGCCAGGTTATGAAGAGCGTTGTAGGTGAAGATAAGGGTTTTGAAATCAGTCCGGCATTGGACAGGGAGCCAGTGAAGCTTGATGAGAATAGGCGTGATGTGTTCACTGGACTTTGAGCAGGTGATGATACGGGCAGCAGAGTTTTGAATAAGTTGGAGCTTGTGGAGAAGTTTGAAGGGGATTCCAGAGAGAACAGCATTGCAGTAATCAGTCCGGGAAGTGACAAAGGCATTCATCAGGACCTTAAGTGCTGGACTGGGAGAGTGATGGACAGACTCTCAGGATGTTACGGATGTGAAAGAATGCAGCTCTGGGGATTGAATTCATGTGAGGTTCAAAGGAGAGAATATTATCAAATTGTGACCCCAAGGCTCTTTACTTGAGGACAGAGGAACAGGAAAGCCATAAATCGTGAATGGGCAGCTATGGGGTTTGGGTAGTTTGGGCTTGCAGCCAATGAGCATGACTTCAGTTTTGTTCCCATTGAGCTTCAAAACGTTCTTGCTCATCCAGCTTGAAATGTCATGGAGGCAGTTGGTGAGGGATGTCGGCGGGAAGTCAGTGAAGGGCTCGGCAGAGAGGTAGAGCTGGGTGCCATCAGCATAGCAATGAAACTGGACACCATGATGAGGTAATCCAGAATTGAGTAACACCAGTTACAGATGATGAGATGGTATCAAATGCTGGTGCGGCACTAAGGTCTAGAAGGATTAAGATGGTCAGTAACCCGGAGTCAGCTGCACAGAAGAGGTCATCCATGATTTTGATAAGGGCTGTTTTAGTACTGTGTTTCTGCCGGAACCCAGATTGTAATAATTCATAGTCATTGGAATCCAGGTGGGATTGTAATTGAGCATGTCTTGTAGGACATGTTAACATTAACTTGATTTAAACTGGAGGCGGTCTTTAATAAAAGCTTTATTGGGTAGTGCTAATTAGCTTGCTAGACTAACATAGCAATCCCTCATCTGCTCTACCACGGACATTAGCCAGCTAGGTAAATAAACTGGTCATGCATGAAGTAAATTTGACACAACAACAATAATTAAACCATCCAAGCTGGATCGGGTAGTGTTAGCTAGCTTGCTAGATTAATGTTAGCTATCCCTCTGCTCTACTACGTTAGTCAGCTGTCATGCAATATCCAAGCCAAATCACGAGCAAAAACCTAGTAATAGATAGACAAGAATAACTTATTTCCTTAAATTGACGTAGCCAGCTGCACAACAAAGTGTACAACATAGACCCAACGAATCAAGAATGAAATTCGTTGCCGACTCATTTTATAATCGATTTGTTGTTGCAGCCCTGGAGTACATGCAAACTTCACACAGAAAGGACCTGGATCGGCAGGGGTTCTAACCCAGGACCTTCTTGCTGTGAGACACCAGTGCTAACCAGAGCCAGAGCTAACCATATTGCGAAAAATACTTTCCTAGACGTGGGAACCCATTTTGTACAATAAGATTAGGACATAGTTGCTTAGCTCCATGTGTAATACTCTCCTAGCTGTTGCTTACCTCTAAGTTCAACGTGATATATACGATAAAGATGAGGCTGGCAACAGCCAATATTAGGAATCTGGGCAGGGTCCGCTGGGCCATTTTCCCACCTGAATGCAAATGAAAAACATTAGTCATACATCACAAGGAGAAAAGATGACAGGGTTATATATAATGTGTAAACTGTTAGCTAACAAGTAGAAGGCACACATTGTTTTCTCTTATTTCCTGACTTTCCTACTGGGTCAGGTCATAGTCTCACTTTATTGAGTGACTTCATTACGGAGTCAGGTCGTAGTCTCACAGCTGACATTACTACTGGTCAGGCACATAGAGGTGCATAAAATAAACAGACGAGGCATTTTGAAGTCTTCCCCTAAATGGCAACATAGTAACTTCACAATCAGATTTTTGAGAAAAGCTGTAAAAAGCTGAATGTCAAGCCTTTTTTTTAGCTGGACCTCAGTTTAAGGAAAAGGAAAGTATGAGGTGCGAACTTTTTCATCTCATTAGCAGGGCCGCCGGTAGGAATTTGGGGGCCCTGGGATGGAATTTTGCCACCTGTGGTTGTTCCTGCCTGCTGCTGACTACTGTCCAACTTCAAAGGAATAACACCGAACCTTCCATGTGGCAAAGTCACTTATTAGTTTGTTTAAAGTCCAAGCTCCAAGCGAGTTTGCTCTCAATTGAGAGGATTGCTAGCCAGTTCAGTGTATATTGGCACATGGTAGAATTCAGATAGTTCTTGATCAGCTTTATTTTGTTGAAAGTGCACTCACCTCCAGCCACTGTTGCTGGTAATGTGCAGAAAATGCGCAGAAGAATGCAACACTCACAATACTTGTGTGCTTTGCTAGCTAGTTCGCCAGCTAGGCTAACCTTGCTCACCCTCCTCAACCCCAACCATGTCTGCTGGAAGAGGGCTCTCGGCCAAGTATTCTCGGCAGGAAGCGGTGGACATTTATCCCTGTTAAGAAATTTGACCATTGGCGTTGCTAGACCCCTTTACCAGGGCACGTGCCCCAGTATTGATCTGCTATGCCCAGTAAAATCTCACATTCGAGTTTAAGCAAGCTCCTATATTTGGCAGTGGATTAAAGTTAGATTGAAATGAACAGGGAAACCTAAGTAAAAAATAAGTGTACTTCTTGTATTAAAAGTATACTACAGATTTAAAAAGCATGTTAAAAGTATACTTTGCTCTTCTAGCACTACTCAAAAGCACACTGTTACTTTTTGTAAGTACACTTAAAATACATTTGATCTAAATTTATATTTTTGTACACTTTCAATTATGTATATTAGAATAGAGTATAATTACAGTTAATAATTTGATAGTACACTTACAATACATTTGGTCTAAAATTGTATTTTAATACACTTTGAATAAAGTATATTAAAAGTATGTTTACAGTGAATTATTTGGAAGTACACTTTAAATACATTTGATCTAAAAAATAATATACTATTTATGAAGTATATTAAAATAAAGCATACTTACAATGAAATATTTGAAAGTATACAATACTATTGATTTAAAGTTGTACCCGGCAGCTGTATTCACGCAGCGTGAAGAAAACCGCGCTGTGTATGTTGTATATTTTCAATTAGCAGAAGTTACAACCCCATTCAAAATATTGGAAGTCGAAAGCCAAAGTTTCAGAAGAGTAGGTTTTATTCAGCCTGAATAACATCACATGCCACTACAAAGATCTACTCCTACAATCTACTGGCTTGTGCATCTGGCATGTTCGTCTCTTTATGCATTTTACATTCAAATCAAGACATCCCCAATATGCAAAGTAAAACATGCCCTTTTCCACTCACCTCTGACCCATCTGTTTCCTGAGGACCGCTTGTCCTATAAACCTTAAAGTTTACCCCTCTTCACAACTAGCCCCATCCTTACAATCTACTCCTTTGTACATTCACAGTTCGTCTTTTTATACATATTCCTTCAAGTTAAGCCTTTTCCATAATTTTGGCAACTCCCCAACATGCAAATTAGACATGCCCAATACCAATCACCTCTGATAACGCTGTTTCCTGAGGACCGCTTGTCCCATAAACCTTAAAGTTCATTCTTACAAAGGCCTCTTACAATCATCAAGTGTTTACTGCTCCCCACTTCCTGCACTCCTTCTCTGTTCTACCTCCATTTGGTGCCCTTAATTATGCTGGTGCCTGTCTCTGCTCACCAATGCTTCACCCCCCTCTTACTATGTCTCTCTCTCTCTCTCTACTCTTCTCAATAGTGAAAACTACTATTACACTATGGTATGCTTACCTACTAACCTTTAATATTGATTACAAATACTTGACTACAAAAAGGGTATCTACTTTTTAATACTAAATATACCATATATTTTAGTATACTTAAGACATTTTATAATTTTAAACATAATAGAAACATACTATTCATGTATTTTTTTCAATTGGTAATTTCAGTAAGGACCAATTACAGGGCTTCAATCATAGAGCAGTATTTTTAAACAAAACAGTTCCAATACTGGGTGTCCAATCACAAGCTCCGATTAGCTGGCGTTGCCAATTTAGCGACTTTGTCGCTAGATTTAACGACTTTTCAGACCCTCCTAGCGACTTTATTTCTAAAAAGCAATTAGCGACTGTTGTGGAATTTATGCGCAATTCTACTGAGAAATAATTATTTAAAATGATTTGTCTTCGTATTATTTTATTATAGAGAATTGAAGCAAAGTACAATCTGGATATATTGATTATGCTGGCCAGCTGGTCAGATCCTCTTCTCACCAGGTTCATTTGACTAGAGAAGAAAACTAAGTCTTTAAACTAATAATTGCACATTGTTTAAGCTTGGGAAAATGAGCAGGAGCACATCAGAAGCACATTTGTGAGATAAAGTTGTTTCTTTCTGAGGGAAGAACTAGAGATTAGACTGGCTCCAGAAAGTTGCACTCCTCCATAACATCAAGGTTAGAACAGAGGTTGCCTAAGTTCACAAAAACGAGTCTCATCACACAAGATAAATTTGCCATCACAGCGACAAATGTAGCGACTTATTCAGACCCTCAGGGAAATAAAGAAATGTACACAATATTATTTTCACTAATGTACTTAAATAACACTTGAAACATATTGTTAATACACTTGAAATATCATCATCATCCGCTTTGTCCGGGGTCGGGTCGCGGAGGTAGCAGTTCCAGCAGGGCATCCCAAACTTCCCTTTCCCGGGCCACATTAACCAGCTCTGACTGGGGGATTCCAAGGCGTTCCCAGGCCAGTGTGGAGATATAATCCCTCCACCTGGTCCTAGGTCTGCCCCGCGGCCTCCGCCCAGCTGGACTTGCCTGGAACACCTCCCTAGGGAGGCGGCCAGGTGGCATCCTTACTAGATGCCCGAACCACCTCAACTGGCTCCTTTCTACGCAAAGAAGCAGCGGCTCTCCTCCGAGTCCCTCACGAATGGCTGAACTTCTCACCCTATCCCTAAGGGAGATGCCAGCCACCCTCCGGAGGAAACTCATTTCCGCCGCTTGTATCCGCGATCTCGTTCTTTCGGTCATGACCCACCCTTCATGACCATAGGTGAGAGTAGGAACGAAGACAGACCGGTAGATTGAGAGCTTTGCCTTCTGGCTCAGCTCTCTCTTCGTCACAACGGTGCGATAAAGCGACTGCAACACCGCACCCGCTGCTCCAATTCTCCGGCCCACCTCTCGTTCCATTTTCCCCTCACTCGAGAACAAGACCCCTAGATACTTCAACTCCTTCACTTGGGGGTAAAGACTCATTCCCTACTTAGAGTAGACAATCCATTGGTTTCCTGCTGAGAACCATAGCCTCAGATTTGGAGGTGCTGATCCTCATCCCAGCCGCTTCACACTCGGCTGCAAACCGATCCAATGAGTGCTGCAGGTCGCAGACCGATGATGCCATCAGGACCACATCATCTGCAAAAAGCAGTGATGCAATCCTCTGCCCACCAACCCGCAGCCCCCCTCCCCCGCAGCTACGCCGTGAGATCCTGTCCATGAATACCACAAACAGGATAGGTGACAAAGCGCAGCCTTGGAGGAGGCCAACCCTCACCGGAAACGAGTCTGACTTACTGCCGAAGACCCGGACACAGCTCTCGCTTTGGGAGTACAGAGATTGGATGGCCCTGAGTAGAGACCCCCTCACCCCATACTCTCGCAGCACCTCCCACAGTATCTCCCGGGGAACCCGATCATACGCCTTCTCCAAATCCACAAAACACGTGTAGACCGGATTGGCATACTCCCAGGCCCCCTCAAAGATCCTCGCGAGGGTAAAATGCTGGTCCGTTGTTCCACGACCAGGCCGGAAACCGCATTGTTCCTCCTCAATCCGAGGTTCGACTATCGGTCGAACCCTCCTTTCCAGCACCCTGGAGTATACTTTCCCGGGGAGGCTGAGTAATGTGATGCCTCTGTAGTTGGCACACACTCTCCGGTCCCCCTTTTTGAACAGGGCAACCACCACCCCGGTCTGCCACTCCTTAGGTACTGTCCCCGACTTCCACGCAATGTTGATAAGACGTGTCATCCATGACAGTCCCTCAACACCCAGAGCCTTCAGCATTTCTGGTCGGATCTCATCAACCCCTGGGGCTTTGCCACTGTGGAGTTGTTTGACTACCTCAGTGACCTCCGCCAGGGAGATTGATGCTGATCCCCCATCATCCTCCAGCTCTGTCTCTACTACATAGGGTGGGTTTGTCGGGTTCAGGAGTTCCTCAAAGTGTCCCTTCCACCTCCCAATCACCTTGTCAGTTGAGGTCAACAACGTCCCATCCTTACTGTATACAGCTTGGATGAAATACTCACTTGAAATACATTATGAAACATTTTAAAAAGGTACTGTTTGTGTATTAAAAGCATACTTTAGTTATAATATTATTTTAAATATGCTAAATATTGACTAGAAGTAACTTTGAAAGTCAAAGTCGATTATGGATATAGTTTGAACATACTTTTACTTTACTGAAAGACATCTTAGTGCATTATTAGACGTTAGATGTAAACTATATTTAAGTGCATCTTTATTACACTAGTAACCACTTTAAAAGTCTTTGAAAGTGTACTAGAAGTAGATTAATTATAGTGTTTAAATATACTTTTATTATGCTAATGTACGAATCTTGCATTACAAAAAAATATGTACTTCAGCATACTTTTAGTGTACTATTAGTTGTTCCAATTTAGCACACTAACACTACTTAAATTCCACTAACGTTTGAAAAATGAAATGAGTAACCAAGTGACTAACTTCTAAATATAGTCTCAAAAACACTAAGAGTTATATCAAATGCTTTGTACCACTGAGTTCAAAGCAACTTCAATTTCAATGTGCTTTGATCCAGTGTAATCTGATATTAAACTTTTAATGTTACATGTTTTGCGTTAAAAGAAACATCAGCTGTAAGTAAGGCATGATCAATGTGTGAAACTCGTGTTGCCACGTCTTTCCACTTCTAACAGAAATAAAATGTGGGTCTTTTCTTAACATACTAAATATAGTTGTTAAACAGGAACAGAGAATAACTGCTTTGTTTAAAACCACACCCAAGTATGCTCATTGTCCACAATGAGGTGGGCTAAATTAGCCAACAGTAAAACCTGTTTTGTCAGTTTGTTTTCAATGAACACTTTTATAAAAGCGTTTTGCTGAGGAACTCTTATGTGGAATGGGACAGACATTGTCTTGAAACGGGACAGAGACCTATTGTCTTGAAACTGTAATAAACTCTTCTATAGATTATAATGTTTCAATGGGCCACCTTTTACCATGCAGTGAAAAGACTAAGTCCATGGTCCGTGCGGGTGGTGACTGTGAGGACTTTTAGCCTTCCGGTGGCCTTTCAAGAATCTCAATGTTGGACATGAAAGAAAAAAAAATGGGGGTATTTTTAGGGAACAAAAAATAACTAAATAAAAATAGGTAGGCGTACTTCTCTAGCTAATGGATGGATTTAGGTATTTCTCAGCCATAACTGTTAAGAGCGATTGTGGGGAGAAAGGCTTAGAGCTGCTTGGTGTTTGAGTTACTGTGGTTTCCTTTAGTCCACAAACGTTAACAGCAGATCGCAGACCTTGTGTAATGAACAACATTACTGAACTCTTAAATTGTAGTTATTGCAGGCTTTATAAAGTTAACTGCATCACATTGACTGCAATGAGAACAATGTGTTTGCATATATTCAAGTGTGCAACAAAATTCAAGCAACTACAATTCGTAGCTATTGTTAAGGATATGCAGGCATGCTGCAGTGCTGTCAAGCGATTCAAACATTTAATCCCATGGATGTCCATATAGTACATTGTGATTAATTGCAAATCAAGCTTCACTCAAACCCTAGCACCAAACGGTGTAACCAACATAGTTTACAAATAATCCCCAATGGGCTTGTGCTAGAGTTTAACTGCATGTCGAACCAACTTTACTTTGTGTTTTGACTGGTTCTGAGGATTTCATCCCGGTACCTAACAGCAGTCAAGGTACCGATGGCTAGCACGTGGAGGTTTGTGCTACCTCCAAGGATATGCCAGACCATCGCTGGCCCACCATCAAACCGGTCATGCTGTTGCAGGTAGCATAACATTCGCCATGGCATCTCCAGACTCTTTCAAGTCTGTCACATGTGCAGCTGCGTAGGTTTGGTTTAGACATTGATGGGGACATTATTAATAATAATAAATAAAAAAAATAAAAAATAATAATAATAATAATAATAATACAGCAAACCTTCGTGCAACAGCACATATGGATGTGCCATCCTGGAGGAGCTAGGCTACATGTGTGCAACATGAAATGGGCTGCAGGTATTGCCTCATGCTACCAGGAGTGACAAGAGCACTAGCAAAATGCAAAACTTGAGTAAAATCAGTCAGGAAGGATCAGGAGAGAGAAATGGTCCATGGCACCACCTACAAAACCATTCCCTTTTTGGGGGTTGTCTTTCTGTTCGCGCTCCTGTCCACCTGTTGTCGCTTTCATTTGCACCAAAACAGGTGAATTCGATTCACAATCACTTATGCTTCTTAACTGGACAGGTCGATATCCCATTAGTTTAATTGACTGGGTGTCCTACTTTGATGATTGAGTGTCACTCGTGTGTCAACTTGGTTACGTAACGCCCCATTCACACTGCGCACGGCTTTGTATTGTTCTTACGCAATCATTGCAACCAAGTTGACGCATGAGTAGACGAAACCCCACGCAAGACTGAGGGAAGCTTTTTTTTTTCTTCATTACCTGTGAAATTGTATATTTCAAGCCAGTGTATTTTGCTGTTATAACGTTCCTTATCAGAATCCCTAAATGACCTGCTTGAAAGCTACAAAATGTGATATTCTGTGGTTCATCAACTTCCGTTTCTTTCGCGGCTCTGCAGAGCAACGAAAAAGATGAAAAATAGCCAGGAGGTGCTAGGCTAAGCTAGTGAGTTTAAGTGAAAAGACGTAGAGCTTACAAAATTTGCATTAAGTGGTGAACAGTGCAATTAGCCGACTGTTGTAACGCTCGACTAAAGTAAAGCTGTTTGACAACTCAACTGGAAAGAATATAAGAATGTGACATACAGTGTTTGATTGTTAAAGTGTTTTATGGCTGGTAAAGCCACTGAACTGTTTAATACTAAAGCAATATAAGTTGCGTTTTGTCAGGTATTTTATTTCATTGGGATAGTGAATCGGAGTTGAAAAGAAAGACATAAGAATACTGATATTAATTATAGTTTTTAATTCATGTAGCTTTGCTTTAATTAAAAAAAGATATACAGTATATACAATGTTAAGAGAAATGTAGTTTCACTTTATTCAAATTAATTTACTGTAAAGGTTATCGAAAATATGTTGATTGTACAATTTACATTATATGTATATATCTTGGAGTTAAAGGAATTAACCATTCCTGACAAATTAGAAAGGCAATTGATTAATGAACAATTCTGGCCATGTCAACAACTGCAGGTCAGGTTTTTTTAATTGATTTGAAGTCGATGGCGAGCCAACCCAGACAAGACCTCTAGATCCCTGGATTGAAGGACTTGAGCCAAGAACCGCCGACTCTCTCCTGCCTTGGCAGTAGGATAAGCTTTATATCCTTATAAACTTAAAGTTTATGAACAGCACAAGGCCAGCACCACTCTTACACTCAACCCCCCGCGCCTTGTGCACAATCCCAAATTCCAGACTTTTTTGACTTGACTTAAGACACTTACCTTCTTTATTCGCCCTCAAACGCGATCCCTGTGTCTGCGGAAGGACTGAGTGAAGCCATCACTGGGTTAAGTGAATGGACTGAGTTTGTATATTATTGATTTGATGTATTATTATTATTGTGCTTTGGTTTTGTTAAGGTTAAACCACTTAGATACATATACGGTGTGTTGTGTATTAAACCACTTAGTTACATATATGGTGTGTTGTGTATTAAACCACTTAGTTACATACAGTGCATCCTGAAAGTATTCATACCCCTTCACTTTTTCCACATTTTATTATGTTACAGCCTAATTCCAAAATGGATTAAATAAAAAAGTCAACATTCTACACACAATACCGCATAATGACAAAGTGAAAAAAGTTTAGAATTTTTTGCAAATGTATTAAAAATAAAAAATCACATGTACATAAGTATTCATACCCTTTACTCAATACTTTGTTGAAGCACCTTTGGCAGCAATTACAGCCTCAAGTCTTCTTGAGAATGATGCTACAAGCTTGGCTCACCTATTTTGGGGCAGTTTCTCCCATTCTTCTTTGCAGATCGTCTCAAGCTCCATCAGGCTGGATGGGGAGCGTCGGTGCACAGCCATTTTCAGATCTCTCCAAAGATGTTCAAGTCTGGGCTCTGGCTGGGCCACTCAAGGACATTCACAGACTTGTCCCAAAGCCACTCCTTTGTCATCTTGGCTGTGTGCTTAGGGTCGTTGTCCTGTTGGAAGGTGGACCTTTGCCCCAGTCTGAGGTCCAGAGCGCTCTGGAGCAGGTTTCATCAAGGATCTCTCTGTACATTGCTGCATTCATCTTTCCCTTGATCCTGACTAGTCTCCCAGTTCCTGCCGCTGAAAAACACCCCCACAGCATGGTGCTGTCACCACCATGCTTCACTGTAGGGATGGTATTGGCCAGGTGATGAGCAGTGCCTGGTTTCCTCCAGACATGACGCTTGGCATTCAGGCCAAAGAGTTCAGTCTTGATTTCATCAGACCAGAGAATTTTGTTTCTCATGGTCTGAGAGTCCTTTAGGTGCCTTTTGGCAAACTCCATGCGGGCTGTCATGTGCCTTTTACTGAGGAGTAGCTTCTGTCTGGCCACTCTACCATAAAGGCCTGATTGGTGGAGCGCTGCAGAGATGGTTGACTTTCTGGAAGCTTCTCCCATCTCCACAGAGGAACACTGGAGCTCTGTCAGAGTGACCATCGGGTTCTTGGTCACCTCCCTGACCAAGGCCCTTCTCCCCTGGTTGCTCAGTTTGGCCGGGTGGCCAGTTCTAGGAAGAGTCCTGGTGGTTCCAAACTTCTTCCATTTGCGAATGATGGAGACCACTGTGCTCGTTGGGACCTTCAATGCTGCAGACATTTTTTTGTACCCTTCCCCAGATCTGTGCCTCGATACAATCCTGTCTTGGAGGTCTACAGACAATTCCTTGGACTTCATAACTTGGTTTGTGCTCTGACATGCACTGTCAACTGTGGGACCTTATATAAACAGGTGTGTGCCTTTCCAAATCATGTCCAATCAATTGAATTTACCACAGATGGACTCCAATCAAGTTGTAGAAACATCTCAAGGATGATCAGTGGAAACGGGATGGCCCTGAGCTCAATTTTGAATGTCACAGCAAAGGGTGTGAATACTTGTGATATAAATTTTTATTTTGTATTTTTAATACATTTGCAAAAATTTCTAAAAAACCTTTTTCACTGTCATTATGCGGATTATGTATGTAGAATGTTGAGAATTTTTTTTTTATTTAATCCATTTTGGAATTAGGCTGTAACATAATAAAATGTGGAAAAAGTGAAGGGGTATGAATACTTTCAGGATGCACTGTATATGGTGTGCTGTGTCTTAGACCACTTAACTACATATATTGTGTGCTGTGTATGAAAAGTGCAATCTTGCACATTCCGATCTGTTCAAGGTCTTCTTGCCCTCTCTGCTCTGTCAATGGTCTCATTGTTACTATCTCGGTAGACTCTCTTCCCCCTTCCCTTACGGCGCACTCATGAGTTCGGCACAACAACTCGGGACTGGACCAGAGGAGTGCCCAGAGGCCTAGGACTAGGCCTGTGCACCAACAAGGGCGGGTCAAAAGTCTAAAACCAATGACTTCTCTCCATCCAGTTGTTTTATGATCTTGTGTTGTATCACAGTATAAAAGGAGGGCGCACCCCTCCCAAGGTGTGGCATTCGGTGTACTGGGACGGTGTGTGTGTGTGTGTGTGTGTGTGTGTAGGACAGCAGACTGGTATAGGCGGGGTGCCACCCTTTGATATCATCGTATTTTGTTATCATTAGATATCATTATATTCTTGACATTATTATTCTGTATTGATTACTTCATTATCCTGTATTGATTAAAGCTTGCTATTGCTTACACCTCTGGTCCTGTCGTCTCTCAGAACTGCGGGACACAACAGTTTCAGTAATCTTGTTATTGCTGATGCAGTGAATAGTGAACTGTTGACAAGTTGAAACGAGTTGTAAAGTGATAATAATTGAACAGGGTATTCTTTTAATATTGTTACTTACCTAAAGTGGATCCAAATATTGAGAATTGATCTCCCGAATTACCTATGTTAGGGTGCACCCAGTTAGATAGAGATGTAGTGACAAAAGAAATAATTTGTTACTGAATTGAAACTGACTTATTATTGTGGAATTTAACTGTACAGTGAACCTATGGTTATTTTGTTTTGTTTATTTTCAAAAGAAATACAAGGTACCAGTTCATAATTTTGTCTTGTGTGGTCATTGGATATTGTAAATAGCCTTTTCTGCCTCCTGTTCGAGTCTAGTATCTTCTGATTCTGGTCCAGTATAATTGTAATCTTTACTAACTAATCGTCAGTTTACCATATTACCTCCACTACCAGTAGTGTACGGAGCCGTGTGCTACACATGTGATTGCGTTCACACAACGCAACACAGTTGGCAGTTGAATCGCAGCAGCGCGGATGACTGTCACTGAAATTGAAAGACTTCCGCCGGACTGCAAGCATTTTGCCACGCGTAACGCATTCTCAGTGCTTTAAACAATTTGAAAAAAGTTGAAAAAGCAGGGGGTTTGTAAAATGCTTCTTTTTCTTCCAACAGAAGCCAAGAGGGGAACTTGTAATGACACAGCTGCCTGCAATGCTTCCACCTTCTGTTTACAAAGTTGGTAGCAAAGTGGTCCCTGTACAGCATCGAAGAGTCCAGGTTGTGTGTGTCTTACATAGCATATAACCTGCTGTCAAGAAAAAATGCTATGAAGGACCAAAGCTGCCAAAATTTAAAATAAATTAGGGGAGAGCAGGGTAAGTTGAGCCAGAGAGATATGGAGGGCGGTTGTTGTCGTGCGCTTGTGTGTGACGTGCGTGAGAGCGTGCACGTGTGTGTGTGTGTGGGGGGGGGGGGGGGGGGGGGAGGGAGTCACAAGCGTGTGACATACGCAGGCTCGTATTTCATTTTGACCTAGGGTCGATTCCAAATCGATGTTAAAGAAGGGTACTTCATGAAGGTTCCTCCGCGAGTGGCCACTTGTGACGTTTTATTTGTCCTCGGGTGGACACTTGGAGAGGCAGGGAGGCGAGGTGGGACTTAACTTTTCAAATTGGAACCGACTCGTCCTTCACCAGCAAGAAGAAACCAATAACAATGGAAGGTTTTACAGCAGTAGCATGTGGCTTTCACTTTCTTCAATTACTCCGAATAACCCATGAGAAGAAGACGTAGTTATATTTGGTTAACTTTTGAATATAAACTATTTGCTGTGCTATATTTTAGCATAAAGCTACCTAAGTTAAATAGTTATAAAATAAATCAGTTCTAGCTAATTTGTAGTAATGGAAAATGAAAACGGTTAATTTGAAATGGTGAAGAACTTTTCAACCTGTGTTCGTCATTCATCGCAAAGAATTCTGGGGCAGATTCTGTTAAAAGTCAGCTTTGATGCGCCCTTCGTTGGAGGTGACAGAATGTTACATGTAGCCACTCGCTCTTCGCTTACAGGTATAAGCAATTGGAATGACACTCAATATGGCGGCGCGCGTTCACGTCAAGGAAAAGTCGACAACTTTAAGGGATTGGAATTGGACAGGGCAAAGGCGGCGGTCCTTTTGTTATTTTCAAAGTCAGTGCGTGGGAGAAGTCCGTGCGTGTTGTGAAGAGAAAATGTGTGTGCGTGTTGTGTGTCCCGATTCTCTTCAGGGCACTCAGGGTGGAGTCACAACCGTGTACCGTATGTAGGCTCGTATTTCTTTTTCACCTGGGTAAAGAAGGCGTTCCTCTTATAATTTCCAAAACCAATGCGCGGGAGAAGTTCGAAGGCGTTCCTCTTCTAATTTTCAAACTCAAGTGTGTGTGTGTGTGTGTAAATAAGACAGTCGTGCTCAGATTGTTTTGTTTAAGAAAACGTATTGATAATAAAATACGTTAATTTTGTATGCCTAAAAGTATTCTATATAAGGGCAAAAGGCTTATATTTTGTAAAAAAAAAGGTAAATTAAATATAGGGGGTAGGGCCTATAATTTTTGATTTAGATTCTCTGAAAATAGATCTTGACACCAGACTTCATGTCGGAGCTTCACAAACAAGCGAGCGTTAGTCTCGGAGTTCTATACATCAAACGATAGGTAATTAATACCCATAGCACCTATAGCAATCAGTAGACAGCCCAAGTTTTACATACAGAGCGGATCTAGCGACTGGCAGACGCTGATTTCAATAGATGTGATGTACCCAAGGTGTGTATATGTGGTTAGGAAGCGGGAAGGTACATTTTTCAAAACGGACTATGGTAAAAAATAAATAAAAAGTCGAATATGTAAAAACAGTCGAAAGACGTGTGTTCTAACGCGTCATAGCCTTATACTATCTTAAATAAAGATCGGTTTTAGGCTGCTGAAAGACATTTTTCGATTAGTTTAAGTCCTATTTAAGGTTAAACCTTAGGAGCCTATAAGCTTACTTTTTTTTCCCTCGTAGGATCTAACCAAATCAGCTACAGACTTTTAAACACTTTAATATATATGAGTTTTTATATTTGTTCCATATTCGTCAGCATAGGAAACTTCGTAATACGTAGGTCATTCTATAATATTTTTAGGGTCGTCAAGGAGTCTATGCATACATCCAGAAGGTGGCGGGCGTCATATGCTAGATTAAGCGGGTTCCGAAAGGTGGGGTGAAATTATAGCACCTTTAGGACATGAAAGGTGTGTAAACAATGGGGTCTTGTTTTAGTTAAAAAAAACATGCTGGTTGGTTGCGCATGGATCTATTAAACTTTGGCCAGTATTTGTCGATCGTCACAAGCAAATCGTCAAGTCAGAACAGCAGAAGAAATTGTCTACGGATCCCCGACTATTCGCCTTTTTTTTTTCCTTCTTCTTGTTTTGCTATCCGTCAATATGTCCGTACACCCTATCACCGGTAAGTTCTAATATCTATATCTATCTATCTCTTTAGCTTTCATCTTTATACCCTTACTTAAATACGATAATACATACAGGGTTAAATTCTGATCAGGCCTGATAAGACACCAAATCCGAGAGTGAAGAACAAGCCATACCAGGTAAGAAACATGAAATAAAATATAAAGGCATAAACGAATCATTGTAGCGTTTCTACACTGTCATGTCTATATTTATAAATTTTACGCCCAGGGTGCTCCACATGGACAATACCTTGTTTCTCAAGCAACCCCGAGACTCCAAAAACACCAAAAGTGAGTATCATATAGCCTACCTTGCCTATATTTAAATAAAGTCTATATTATTATCATTATCAGATTATTCTATATTTAAATAAACTCTATTATTATTATCATCATTACGTTATTCTAAGACAATATTTCATCATCTTTCCACAGAAAAGAGCCGTAAAGTTTCTGGAGGGAGTTCACCACACCCGCAGTTTCAAGAAAGAATAAACCAGCGTAAGCGGCTACTCAGAAAGCTGCAAAAACACCGGTCCTTATTAACAAGAAATCCGCAAAACAAGGTAAGATGTATCAACAATATTATCATATCTTTCTGATCAAGGTTTCTCTCTTCTTACAACGTATTAACTTATTTTAATATTCCTCGCAGAGACAACCCAGAACGGCTACCCCATACAAAGTGTCAGAGCACAGCGTGAAGACTGATTCTACACTGCCGCTATAGACAACGTTGAAGACTGGACACCGACACAAATAGCGGCGTGGGACAGAGCAGAGTTTTTGGACGTGGCGAACACACAACCGCTTCTAATTCATACTGTACCCCCAGAAGGCTTATCAAGTCAGGTAACACCACCGTTTAATGTGAGCCGTCAAATTCTAAATTTACACGATGAGTTCACAGAATTCAGAAAGAATTATGTGCGCGAATCACAACAGCATAGATTACGACTAAACGCACAGCTTCAAATATTATGATAAGGCAAGACTTTAACTGACCGGGTAGTACAGGGGATATTAAGCAGAATGGATCAACTGACACAGCATGTATTGGTAAATCACCAGAATTCCGCTTAACGGTATAGCTAAAATTAAGAATATTCGACAACTAGTCGTTTTTTATTCTTTTTTCGTTTTTGCCTGGTTATTTGTCCGTTTCTGTTTTGCCTTGTTTAGTTTTGGTTCTGTTAAAATAATTTGAATATGTAATATGCATGTAATGTCTTTTCTGGTTTTCTTTTTTGACATTTTTTTTTTTTATATGATTTTGTTTTAAAAAAATTAAAAGAAAATGTCTACAAAGAGGGCTTACCCATTTAATTATATAAATAAATTGGATGCTGAAAAGAAACCCAAATTTGAACACACATTAAGGTGGCTTAAAACCACAGCTACGTGTAATGGCTTATCTTTAGACGAATTACGCTCTATTAGTTCATCAGAGCCGCTCATAGATCTACTTATTGCATTACGTTTTGCGTTATCTGAAGCATTAACTGAGTTAGCATTTGCACAGTTACAATTACATATCAATCAGCACACACACAGATTGTCCTGTCATAGGGCCTACATGAACACAGAGATTCTGCCAGAGACATTGACAACTCCATCACCCACAGACCTACTGATAATTCTCCCTCACATACTGACAATACTATTACCAATAGTCCTGTTATACATGAACAGAGAGATTCTGCCAGAGACATTGACAACGCCATCACGAACAGCCCTATTGATAATTCTCCCTCACATACTGACAGCACACTTACAGATAGCCGCACAGACACATTCACAGACTTAATATCAGAGGTACCGGATGTTGGAAACACGCCGGAGTTTCAGAGTGGTGAAGGTGTGTCTTTTGCGGAGCGTGTAGCAAACCTTGTGGCCAGGGCGGGTGGTGCTGATAATTTTGAAATTAGCACAAATGCTTTTTTATACACGGTTGTTGTCAACCAACGTGTTAATTTTGCAGGTCTGAGAGCTAGTGAGGATTATGCCTCTTTCACAATCCTGGTACATACTTTGTTGACAGATGTTGTAGCTTTTTCTGCAGCGTTAGATGGCGACTGGTAGAATGTCTGGAATTTCGAGGTTCAAATGTCTTGAATAAGGTCTCATCCAGGTTCCAATTATCTACACTACTCAGAACCGCTAACTTATGGGCGAGCATAGAACAGGCTTTGCAGAGTAACAAAGAGAGATATTGACAGGTGGAGATCTGCAGATAAGAGCTACGGTTGTATTGGGGGAACGTGTTGGTGCAGGTATCCGCAGAAAACCATGTTGAATTCCATATAAAGATATCATTAATTCTAATGTGAGAAATCTGAACATCCCCCAGAATACAGACAATCTATGCTATTTGATATGCCTAGCTCATTTTTTAAATCCTGAACAGACGAAACTTACGAACAGGACGCTAAGCTAATGCATTCAAAGACAGGTTTTGATGAGAATCACTGAAGACTTTACAGAGATAGCCAGGTTTGAGGCATTGCTTAACATCAAAATTGTGATTTTTTTTGACTCCGTATCAAACTAATTACACGCCTAGCGCTAAAACATGTTCTCTATCTTCACGAAGGGCACTATTATCACATAAAGTGTATGACTGCTTTTTTAGGGGTATCCTATGTCTGTGAATTCTGTTACAAAGGCTTTAATGACAAGAAAAAGCATAATTGCAAGCATGTATGTAATGTGCGTTTCAATCTTGAATGTCATAAGCAAACCAAAGCGACGATCAAGTGTGCAGACTGTCTACATAAATGTGACAGCCCTTACGGTTTTGAAAAACATAAACAGGGTTCACCAAACGGGCCATATGATAATTCACTCAGCCTATGCAGTCAAAGGCGCTACTGTCCCGAATGTGGTCGTAAATACGTTTTGGGGAAAAACGGAAAAGGCAATCACAAATGCGTCAGGGGGCGCTGCGTACACTGCTATGATGTACTAACTCCAGAAATAGACCACCAATGCTACATCCAGCCTATTCCACCCAAAAGAAAACGAGCACAAAATATATTTTATGATTGAGACGACGAGCGTCATGAAGCAAACTATCTGGTGGCAATAGATTTTAGAGGTAACAGATGGTGCATGGGAGGGGACGATTGTGTTGAAAAATTTGTCAAGAAATTTAGAAAACCAAAATTTTAAAACTATACATTTCTCGCCCATAATGCTTCCGGTTTTGACTCGCACATTATGGATTACACTCTATATTCTATAAGAATATAGAATGGCCAAAAGTAATTTCATGATTGAGCATGCTTTGAATCTTGGCGAGAAAAAGTTTGGTAATTACTTTGTAGATGGATATAGTGAGCACAACGGTGTTAAAAAAAGCCTATGAATATCTACGCTGTATCATGGATGCCCACATTGTTTTACTCCGACAGATGTCAATCCGATTTCAAAAGTCTCATGCAACACTCTAGACATTTCAGAGAGCGACTGGATGCTTTGGAAAAAAACCCATGGGTTACAGGTCAACTACATTTGGGAATATCAATGGAACAAGGCGAAACAGCAAAATGAGGATGTTAAGTGGTTAGAGCCTCGAGATGCTTTGTTTGGGGGCGAACCAACGCTTACCAGCTTAATTACAAAGCTGGAGAGGGAGAGACAATCCACTATTACGATTTCACAAGTCTATACCTTTGTAAATGCAAGAAAAACGTACCCAACAGGACATCCGAAAATTATCTACAGAGACTTTGAGCCTCTAGATAATTACTTTGGGTTTGTCAAGGCAAACATTCTACCACCAAGAAATGTTTACCATCCTGTTCTACACTTAAGATGCGGGGGCAAATTAATGTTTCCGTGTCGTACATGTGCAGAAACGGAGAACCAAACTGATTCATGTTCACACAGTGACGACGAACGAATGTTGACAGGCACATGAGTAAGTATTGAGGTGCAGAAAGCAATTAAAAAGGGCTACGTCGTTATGGGCATCGATGAAATTTGGCATTTTGAAGGATCAGACAGACACTCTGACTCCTATGTCAAAACATTTCTGCGTTACAAGCACGAGTCTAGCGGCTATCCATCGGATGTAAAAACAGACCAGTAGAAACAGACCTATATCAACGCTTATTTTGAGCGAGAAGGTATTCAACTAAATGACGCAAACATTATTTATAACCAGGCACGACGCAGTATAAACAAATTGATTCTGAATAGTTTATGGGGTCATTTTTCAATGAAGTCTAATCTTACCACAAACGAAATTGTCACAGACCCTGAACGTTTTTTTCGGTTCGTGTTTAGTGACCAGTATGACGTGAAATATTTTTCACTCATCAACGAGACAACAGCACTGATTCAATGGACCTGGGCGGACCCTAGATCGGCTAGAACAAATGTATGTGTTTTTATTGGATGTTTCACAACGGCTTGGGCTCATCTAGAGCTGTACGATCTTATGGATCAGCTGGGGGAGAGGAGATGTATATACTCTGACACTGACTCTGTCGTCTTTGTATCAAGAGAGGGAGACTGGATGCCATCCTTAGGTCCTTATTTGGGCGATTTAACAGATGAGATAAATGGTACTGACGGGGGCTCTGATCACATTACTCATTTTGCCTCCTCTGGCCCCAAATCTTACGGATACAAGACTTTGAAAGGCAAGAGTTGTATGAAAGCTAAAGGCATTACCTTAAACACCCGGAATTCAGCGTTAATCTTGACTCCCGTCGATTTGCTTGACAATCACATGGACGATGAAAATCCCCCGATGCATATTTTGGCAAAAACAGACACCATAGTCAGGAATAAGAAAGGTTTCACCCTGAAGAACAAGTCACTTCTTAAACGGTTTCAAGTTGTCTACAACAAGAGACGGCTAATGCGTGATTTTACAACACTTCCTTATGGCTTCTAATAATAGACGTGAGCGAGTTAGAGGGTTTTGATTTTAGGCTTCTTCCATCGCGGCGATAATTAGTGGGCCGTCAAACTCGGTTTTTCATATTTTGTAAAAACCCTGACAGAAAAGACGTTATTTTCTAAAAAGATTGATAATGTGGTATACGTATACATGTTGGCAACCGCTACATGATGATCTGCTGAAATTTAGACGAGTCAAGTTTGTGGAAGGTATCCCCTCCTCTCTGTGACGAAATGCTCTTTCCTCCCGGACAATCACACCTGTTGATTATTGACGATGTAATGGATCAGGCCTGTAAAAGTTCTGAAGTTGAAAAAGTTCTTGCGCAGTATACACACCACAAACAGATACTGTTTTTACCGCATACAAAATCAATTTTGTCAGGGAAAGTCAAGTAGAACAATTACTTTAAACACAAATTATTTGTTTTTATTCAAAAATCGAGAGATAACTATCAGATTAGTGTTGTAGGACGTCAAATGTATCCCGGTAAAGCAAAATATTTTATGGAGTGTTTTGAAAATGCTACAAGCCAACCCTTTGGTTACCTCATGAACGATTCCAAGACAGACGCCCGACCATTTACGGCTCAGAAGCAACAGACTTTCACAGAATCCGGTTGTTTATATACCAAAGAATGTCTGAGAATAGACTCTTAAGGAGAAACTTGCCAATGCTTACTGCATTATTCCATGCCACTCCCTCGCAAAGGAAGAGTATTTTACAAGTGGCTTCCTCAGACCTTATCTTGGCATTGTGCGAAATATCTCAACCTTTTAAAAGGAAAAATACCTCTGACGAAGGTACGGTTTAAAAAAGAAAAAGAGCGCAAACATACGACTATTAGCAAATAAAAAGGTTAATGTGAAGAAGAAACAACGCATGCTGATACAGTCGGGAGGCTTTCTTTTGCCTCTTAAGCCTAGTGGTACCGTTTGTCAATAGTCTGCTTGCTTCAAGAGCTCTGTGATAAAATGGAATATGCACAGAAAATGTATCTTGTGACGCAAACAGATAAATCAGCTGAGACAGGCAACACCACCGAATAATATTAGACAGACGGCAGAAACTGATTTGGATCTGTCTATTAGATAATACTGAGTCAGGATGTTGGTGATTTACACAAGAGGGCTAAACAGTATTCTGCTGCTTTGCAGAGGTATTTATCGTTGGTAAAGCAGGGCGCTCTCGAGGCTAACGTTGACATTGGCTCTCCCCACAAATGGTGAGGGTAGCGTATCAGAAACCTGTTTTGTAGTCTCTGGTACTAAGATGGAAACGGATGACAGACATAAGTGATATTTTGAAATATATCGGTAACAAGAGTAAGAAAAATGCTCAGATTATTTTGGATAAGATGAGAAAGTCAAAAGATGTTTCTTGGCGCCCTGAAATGGGTGAAGTTGTTGTAAAAGGTCATAGAATAAGGGGGTCTCATATTTTAGACTTAATAAAAAATGTCACAGCCCCTTACAAGGTTTCTGACGATCGTAGACCTGTAGGCAGGCATGAGTTTTTAGAGGCCCTGGCAAGTGTAAATAATCCACAGACGGCTATTCCTAACCAAAATGTTAGACGTAAAATCAGTTTGTATAAGAGACATGCTACCCTTGATAAAAGCAGCTCTACCACGACTCCAGAACGATCACTTTCACCGCATAGAACCATTATTCGCCAGTCACCTCCTGGCAGACACTTAGACACACACACACACGACACCCCATTTCAAATCTCCAAACATTAACCTTGCAGAGTGGCTCCCTTTTTAGAAAATGTTTAATTATTTATGGGTTTTTTTTATCCGTATGGGATTTATTGTACCAGTTTTGTATGCATACAGATTTGTCGTTGTATTAGAATTATTTTAATTGTATTGATGTGTGTTCTGAAAGACTAAATAAAGACAAGCATCTGATGCAAAGAGAATTTATTTACTCGTTCTTTACTTACAAAACTTACATTTCTCCTGCCTGTACGTGTTGCACACAATCAAACATGTTATCGTGACATAGACAAGGTTGTAATCTGTTTACAAATTTGGATACCATAGCATCATTCTTCATTAGATTGTCTGAATATTTATTCAACTTCTTTATAATTCAAACCTTTACACATATAATATAAAAAATATACCGAATGTTGTCCACATGTAATAGCCATTACATCTTGAACGTGTCTTGTGGAATATTGTATATTACCACATGTTCTTTTAAGAAAGCTGTATATCTCTTTAGGAAATTTAATAAAGTCTGGTTTATTACCAAAACTGTCAAAAAAACAACCCACGTTATCGCCTGTCAGAGACAGCTAACCAGTGTTCACGGCTCTTAGTCAACAGATCTGTGTTGATTACCATCATGGCCGGTAATGACGTGATCGGTGTGGGTGGTAGATGATCACAGGCCAACACGCCTAGAAAATTGGTTCTTTTAGCTATTTTCTTCAAAATGCCAGTTAATTCGATAGTATTCATTGTTTTCTTCTACATCCACAATTAGTAATAATCTACCAAAACCTGTCTGCGGTTAGATATTTTGATAGAATCATAAATTGTGTACACAATTAACGTAATTGTATTTGGTAATGGTTCACGGAAACGTATTTCCATTCTTATGCTTCCTGAGCTAATTAATGAAATGTGTTGTCCACACGTTTCGTCTGGACTTAAGTTGAATGCGTACAGAGTGTATCCGTGGATAAATTTATGTCTGGTTATGGATAGAGGTTGGTCTTTCAAATATTTTCCTGTTGCTAAAGAAAGCTGATCGTATTCCCGGACTGCTGCCCCGACCCTAAAATCTGGTTGAAACGGTTTACTAGGAATTTGTACACCGTCAACACGTAAGTACTCGACAGAAAGGTTTTTGAAATTAAAACAGGTTCTTTGAATCATTTCCTGTAAACGCATCATTGTCTACTGCTGCAATAACCACAGCTTTAGGGGACTGACTAAGAAATAAGTTCTCTTGATTACAGACCCTAGTCCCTGCGGCCACTGAAAATGTCTTAAGGCATACGCGATCAATAGGATATTTTGCTGTTAAAGACAATAGGGCACTTGCATGCTCGAGTCTGATCGCTGGGGACACGGTCACCTTTTTTACAAATAATGACACGGCCAAAATTTGAACCCTGTATGCTACATCACCTGTACACATTAGACAAAATTCATCTTTACACCGACCATACGTATTTTTATATCCACACCGTTAATTATCAACTTCTCCTGAAAGAATAGATCACAGTGTAGAGGGCCTAACAGTTCGACGGGCTCACCACTTGTAAACGTAGCTCTTTCGTAAACCTAAATTAGCACCCGTGTTGTGGCCAAATTTGGGCATCCTAGCAGATGTTCCGGCCTGGGATGTGGTTCAGGGGTGAGGGGACGGTCAGCGCGAAGGCCAGGTCACCAAAGAGATAATGTGCCTTTTGGAGACAGAGACTAGAAGTTGTGTTTAAGTCATAACATTAAGTCATGTCTTAAGTTTCCTGCGTACGTGTCTTTAGATATGCTGATTATGAACATGTGATCCATCTTATCCAATGAAATTATTGTTTATCTTATAGACCCATATACTCATTAGAACCTTGTCAACTAATCAGAACTTAGACTGTTCTGACTGTAGTATTTTCTCTGTGTACAGGCTGAGTCACTCTGTAGTCATCACTAAAATTGTTCTTGATCTTTTCATGGTTTCTCCCTCTCATTAATTGGTTATTTTCTGTCATAGATTAAAATGATCCATTACAATTGGCGACGAGGATGGGATGGATATCTCCTTGGTGTGTCTCCACAGGGCTGGCTAGCCGCAGGCTGACTCCAGGAAGGAGAAAGACGCCCGCGGAGCCTGTGGGGAGACGACTGGATACTCCATAAAACGAACTGAGAGGTGAGATTCCAAAAACAAAAGAATCATGTACTAAATTATCTAGATAACAAGTGGGAATACTTCACCCCATGGGAGCTTGTCTCTTTAGGCCAGAGCCTAGAAGTAGCCGGAGAACTAACTAATCTCTGGGGACCGTAGTAGTCCAGTTGTGGTGGGTAACTGCAACAAATTGTAGCTGGGGAATTAACCAATCTCCGGGGGCTGTGGTAGTCCGTGGCCCAGTGCCAACTAGTGGTATGCTAAAGTTTACTGGGAAAAGTAATTAATCTCTGTAGTGGGGTTTCACCGCCGAGAAACTTAGTTAGGTAGAGGCTTAACTAAAATAGAGCTTAACTATAAATAGGCTAAAAGGTAAAAATAGATGCGTGACTACACAGATGTCTTACCCAAAATAGGTTCAATTTGGATAAAATTGGATTTGTCTGCATACTGAATCGACACAGAGTATTAGAATTCTTGGGGAAAACCTTATTTCGGGGTGTGTGTGTGCGTTAACTGAGTGTTAAAACTTGTCCTGTGACAAAGTCCCCAGGTCGAATCAACGGAGAGCCATGGGAAACAGACAAAGGCGGTTCCTAAATTGGACAGTCCTTTGACTGGTCCTATTGCAATGGTGGCCCAGAGGATGGGTGAGAGTAACATCTTGCAAGTTAACTTGTGGAACAAGTGAAAGGGAGGAGAGTTTCCTCTCCAGGGAACGCTCAGTGTAGCCTTTACAGGGATTTACAGGCAGGGAAGAAAGACATTTTTAAGCTGGGCTATCTATGTGGGTAAAGAACACGTTGCGGAAGAGGTTTCTCTTACTCCATCAGAAGAGGCTGTGTATTGCACGCGAGACTCAGTGCCACATATAGCCCTGTTTAAACAGCCTGATGTGTTTTGGGACAATAGTGCTTCATGGATCACAGAGATGCAAAATTTAAAAGATTGGAAATAGGGAGAGGGACAAGATTTTCTCCCTCAGGTCAATGTTCTCATTTTGAGTTGAAAACAGAGATAGCCATTGTGCACAGTGGCGGTCTGCCAACCTTTTATGGTTCCACACAGTTGGTCTGTTCCTCACTTGGGTTAACAATGGAGGAACAGGCCCTTGTCTCTCAAGTACTTGACAAACTATGGGCGAAAGACAAGTATGATGTGGGATTGATAAAAGGGGGCGCAACCTATACAGTGCATCCGGAAAGTATTCGTACCCCTTCACTTTTTCCACATTTTTGTATGTTACAGCCTAATTCCAAAATGGATTAAATAAAAAATTCTCAACATTCTACATACAATACCACATAATGAGTGAAAAGAAGTAAAAAAAATTTGCGAATGTATTAAAAATAAAATAAAATATCACATGTACATAAGTATTCACACCCTTTGCTGTGACACTAAAAATTGAGCTCAGGTGCATCCTGTTTCCACGGAGCATCCTTGAGATGTTTCTACAACTTGATTGGAGTTGGAGGTTCACCTTCCAACAGGACAACGACCCTAAGCACACAGCCAATGACAAAGGAGTGGCTTCGGGACAAGCCTCTGAATGTCCTTGAGTGGCCCAGCCAGAGCCCAGACTTGAACCCAATTGAACATCTTTGGAGAGATCTGAAAATGGCTGTGCACCGACGCTCCCCATCCAACCTGATGGAGCTTGAGACGATCTGCAAAGAAGAATGGGAGAAACTGCCCCAAAATAGGTGTGCCAAGCTTGTAGCATCATACTCAAGAAGACTTGAGGCTGTAATTGCTGCCAAAGGTGCTTCGGCAAAGTATTGAGTAAAGGGAGTGAATACCTATGTACATGTGATATTTTATTTTTTAATTTTAATACATTTGGAAAAAAAGAAATCACAAAAAAACTTTTCACTTTGTCATTATGCGGTATTATGTGTAGAATGTTGAGAACATTTTTTTTTATTTAATCCATTTTGGCATTAGGCTGTAACATAATAAAATGTGGAAAAAGTGAAGGGGTATGAATACTTTCCGAATGCACTGTAGTTATCAAACCTAAGGGCACTTTTAGACCCAGAGGGAGCACAATTTCCCCTTAAAAAGGAGGCTGAGGGAGGCATTCGTCCGATCCATGAGGTTTAGTTAAGAGTGGGGCAGTCGTCCCAGCTCCTGATTCTCCCTGTAATTCACCTATATTCCCATTGAAAAAAATTAAATAAAAAAATCAACTGGAGGTTGGCGTTTCATTCATTATTTCCGTCTGGTAAATAAGTCTGTCTTTCCAAGAGCACCTGTAGTTCCTAATCCAGTAACCATTTTGTCTCAGGTACCACCGGAGACACAGTGGTTCAGCGCAATTGACCTCACAAAGGTTTTTTATAGTGTCCCCTTAGACCCCAATTCACAATTTTGGTTTACATATACACATTTAGGGGACATGAGTAACAATTCACACGAATGGCTATGGGTTATGTTGAGAGTCCTGCTGTGTTTTCTGAAGAACTATAAAGGAATCTAGAAGGCTGGATTCCCAGCAAAGGTACTGTGTTGATTTTCTGTTTATCTGCTGGAAAACTGAGGAGATTTGCGTGCAGATACTGGGTCTTTGTTAAAATATCTTGCAGAGAATGGACACAAGGCGGCGAAGTCAAAACTCCAGTGGGTAAGAAAGAAAAGTCACATATCTAGGTCATAGGTGACCCTGTAAGGCCGCAGTTTGAATAATAATCTACTGTTGGCTATTCAGAAAATTCCCAAGTCTATTAACAAAAGCAAAAGATGTGCCTGTTAGGGGTAGCTAAGGACTATGTAGCTAACGCAACCAGATCTGTTAAGCTGGACTCCGAATGGAGAACAGTACTTGTGTACACCCAAGAATCTTTGCTAGCATCTTTTTCCCTGTCTGGGACGACATAACCATAACAAACTTTTTTCTCTTTATGTCTGAGAGAGAGACAGCTTCATGTGTGTAGTTCTTACACAGGAACATAAGAGGAAAGCAGATTTCGATGGGTTATTACTCAAAAGGCTTGGATGCTGTGGCTTGAAGTCTCATTCCATGTCTGCGTTCTGTGGTTTGTATGTCTCGCTTGATGTTACATTTCACACGCAGTACATGCACTGTTTTTGCAAGCCAAGACAGCATTTCTTCACAGATTGCATTCTCCAGTATCAAAATGTCTGCTGACGATGGTACATGCTAATCTAGAGTGCTGCATCGCACTGTTGTTTCATCTACTCTTAATGCCGTCTCTTTCATAGAGGGAGATCCTTATGATTTGGTAAAGTTAGGGGAGTTCTGATGTGAACCGAGACCAGATCTCACTGACATTGCTTATGAGAATGCTGATAATCTGTTCTTTGTTGATGGTTCAGTGCAGCGCTCACAGAAAGGGTGAGCCTATGGACCAATCACTCACGAGAGGGGAGAGTGGACACTGGTCATCGTTTGCCAGAAGAGGCTGAGTTGTATGCGCTCACTCGAGGGTGTGGACTCTCTTTGGGTAAAACACTCGTCGTTATACCAACTTATTTAACAGGCTAAAAGTACAACAAATTGTGACTGAATAATGCTAATTTGAGTCTCCCTGGAGGAGAATGAAATTGCTGCAAGGGTCAAGAATATTTGTGTAAAACCATTTTCATGTCAATGCCTATACTGGGTTGTGTAGCTTTGTGTTTCTTGTCTTTGGTTTTCAGAAGCTTTTACAGCCTCTTCAGAAGCCATTGTATCTGTGAGTAATTATACATCACAAGTTTTAATATTCAGGCTGATATTGATATTAATTGTCTGTTTTGATGCATCCACTTGTTCAGTTCTGTACTATTGTGACTTAAGTTACAAATCAGATTATAGAGGGAGGATTTTTGAACCATTCTTTGTCCAGCCCCTCGCCCGAGACCAATTTGCCATGGGAGACCCTACCAGAAACACAAGGTTCCAGACAACACAGCCCCCAGGTTCATAGGGACACACAAACCTCTCCACCACGATAAGGTGATGGTTCCCGGAGAGGCGTTGCTTTTTTGGGCTATGCCCAGCCGGGCTCCGTGGCAAGCCCGGCCACCAGGCGCTCGCTGACGGGTCCTCCTCCTGGGCCTGGCTCCAGAAGGGGACCCCGGGCTTCCTCCGGGCCGGGTATCAAGGGTTGCAAGGTACTGACAGGCCCGAAGGACTGCAGCCTCAGCCGTGGCAGAGGCAAAGCAGCGGGTGTGGGAGGAGTTCGGAGAAACCATGGAGAAGGACTTTCGGCTGGCACCAAAGCGGTTCTGGAAGACCATCCGACACCTCAGGAGGGGAAAGCAGGGAACCATCCAAGCTGTATACAGAAAGGATGGGACGTTGTTGACCTCAACTGACATGGTGATTGGGAGGTGGAAGGAACACTGAGGAGCTCCTGAACCCGACAAACCCACCCTCTATAGTAGAGACAGAGCTGGAGGATCAGCATCAATCTCCCTGGCGGAGGTCACTGAGGTAGTCAAACAACTCCACAGTGGCAAAGCCCCAGGGGTTGATGAGATCCGACCAGAAATGCTGAAGGCTCTAGGTGTTGAGGGACTGTCATGGATGACACGTCTTATCAACATTGCGTGGAAGTCGGGGACAGTACCTAAGGAGTGGCAGACCGGGGTGGTGGTTGCCCTGTTCAAAAAGGGGGATCGGAGAGTGTGTGCCAACTACAGAGGCATCACATTACTCAGCCTCCCCAGGAAAGTATACTCCAGGGTGCTGGAAAGGAGGGTTCGACCGATAGTCGAACCTCGGATTGAGGAGGAACAATGCGGTTTCCGGCCAGGTCTTGGAACAACGGACCAGCATTTTACCCTCGCGAGGATCTTTGAGGGGGCCTGGGAGTATGCCAATCCGGTCTACACGTGTTTTGTGGATTTGGAGAAGGCGTATGATCGGGTTCCCCGGGAGATACTGTGGGAGGTGCTGCGAGAGTATGGGGTGAGGGGGTCTCTACTCAGGGCCATCCAATCTCTGTACTCCCAAAGCGAGAGCTGTGTCCGGGTCTTCGGCAGCAAGTCGGACTCGTTTCCGGTGAGGGTTGGCCTCCTCCAAGGCTGCGCTTTGTCACCTATCCTGTTTGTGGTATTCATGGACAGGATCTCACGGCGTAGCTGCGGGGGAGGGGGCTGCGGGTTGGTGGGCAGAGGATTGCATCACTGCTTTTTGCAGATGATGTGGTCCTGATGGCATCATCGGTCTGCGACCTGCAGCACTCATTGGATCGGTTTGCAGCTGAGTGTGAAGCGGCTGGGATGAGGATCAGCACCTCCAAATCTGAGGCCATGGTTCTCAGCAGGAAACCGATGGATTGTCTACTCCAAGTAGGGAATGAGTCTTTACCCCCAAGTGAAGGAGTTGAAGTATCTCGGGGTCTTAATAATAATAATAATACATTGAATTTATAAGGCGCCTTTCAAGGCACTCAAGGTCTTGTTCTCGAGTGAGGGGAAAATGGAACGAGAGGTGGGCCGGAGAATTGGAGCAGCGGGTACGGTGTTGCAGTCGCTTTATCGCACCATTGTGACGAAGAGAGAGCTGAGCCAGAAGGCAAAGCTCTAAATCTACCGGTCTATCTTCGTTCCTACTCTCACCTATGGTCATGAAGGGTGGGTCATGACCGAAAGAACGAGATCGCGGATACAAGCGGCGGAAATGAGTTTCCTCCGGAGGGTGGCTGGCATCTCCCTTAGGGATAGGGTGAGAAGTTCAGCCATTCGTGAGGGACTCGGAGTAGAGCCGCTGCTTCTTTGCGTAGAAAGGAGCCAGTTGATGTGGTTCGGGCATCTAGTAAGGATGCCACCTGGCCGCCTCCCTAGGGAGGTGTTCCAGGCAAGTCCAGCTGGGCGGAGGCCGCGGGGCAGACCTAGGACCAGGTGGAGGGATTATATCTCCACACTGGCCTGGGAACGCCTTGGAATCCCCCAGTCAGAGCTGGTTAATGTGGCCTGGGAAAGGGAAGTTTGGGATGCCCTGCTGGAACTGCTACCTCCGCGACCCGACCCCGGACAAAGCGGATGAAGATGATGGATGATGATGATGATGATTATAGAGGGAGCTGAAATAAGCCTCTGAGTCTTGGACTTTGGACTGTCCATTATGGCTCTGAATCTCCTCTGCTACACCATTGAGGATTGATGATTTTCCAGCTAATGGAAATATCCTTTTTACAAGTTCTCAGTTCTTCTCAATGTTCTGGACAAACACGACGGCTGAGTGAATGTCCAAATGACAACAGTAATCGTTTTCTGATTTTGATTAAATATAGTGTCTTAAGAACTCATATTGAATCAAAGGGGAGTACACACACACACAATTTTTAATGTGTTTGAACTCATCTGTATGCTTGTGCTAGGCACATCTTCTGTTGAGCTGTTGAACGCAACGATTACTGCCACACTGCTTGTTTGGTTCCTCCCGTATGCTTGGTTTTCTGTTCCTGATTAGGAGAAACATTCCCAGTGGACGCAGACATTGGGGGAAGGTCCACAGAGGGGACAGGGAGGTCCAACCCGAAGACATTAAACCACGACAATGAAGGAGACATGGTCTAATCCATGTAAATGATTTCCCATGTGGAACTATTGCATTTTCTCAAGACTTTCCATTTCCAGGCTGGTGAGACACAGCAGACTATACCAGTGCCACAGGCATCCACAAAGATGCTGGGACTGATGAAGCAGTTCAGGCACAAAAGGAGACACTCCGGGATAGAAGGGGCCTGTTAACAACAAACACAGCGGAAAGAGGCCAAAGAGGTCAATTGCTGGGTTCACCTGTCCCATTGCGAGCACCTCTGGTGTCCAGAAGGCCAAACACCAGAGACAGAAGGAACATCCAGCCCCAGCATAGAGGACTGAGATGGGTAGTATTATCTATGAAAGTGTCCTGTGTTTTTCATTCTCTGTTCTGATTCCAGGAGAGAGTTCTCTCCTGCAGCTGGCGTCAAGGCCATGAGATACTACCGCCACCGATTGGTGACACTGTTCCCGGGACAATAAATAAAGAGATCCGTAGGGTTCACTCCAAGAGAGCTGAGAAAGAAAGATCGACCGGCTGAAAAGATCTTGAAGATTACTGCCAACGGGCGGCAATCACAACGAGATTTCTAACCTCTGCCAGACCTCATACACATGCACACACACAAACCTTTTCTCCCCTTTTCATGACATTTCACTCAAGTTTGATGTGACCCAGTGACAATCATTGAGTCACCACGCACTAAGAGACTGTTCCAGATGCCAACAAGCAAAAGCAAGGACACGCACGATTAGAGAGACAATCTCAGGGCAGCGTGATCCTGAAATTGGGACAGGATATGTTCATTGTTTAAAACAAAGAATCATGTGTTGTTGTTGCTCTTTTTCCTAGGATATTTCGTGTGTTGAAGTTCACTATATTCGAGTTGGTGGTAAAATATCTTCATCTACATCTATATCTATACACATACTGAGAAATCTGTTAAGGTGCCTCTACAGGAAGTTTGTGAAGCTTTGGCCATACACGTTCTTGATTCTGAATGTCATTCACACGATTTGAATAAGTCCCTGTGATAATGCAATTTGCTGTTGTGCTAATCATAGGTTTCCTCTGCTGTGTCTGTCTGGTGGCCTGTGTCAAAGCACTCATGAGCCGCCTTTCAGGAGCAGCAGTTCAGGCAACACTTGTCCTCCCTAGCAAGGAGGATCCAGCATTCAGGAGGGGAATTCACCCATTTCTGACTGATGGTTTTGACATATCGGATAACTGATATGTTTTCTGGGACTAGTATGCCACGCCGAATTGATGATGTCAAGATTGTCTATGATTGGAGGTCGGGGTCTTGCATTTTTTTCTCAAAAGGGTTTTTGCTGCCCCGTCGGTCTGTGGATACTAGTTTCTTTTTCTTTTCTTCTCCTTTTTTTTTTCTTTTATCTTTTTCTTTTGATTGATTACTTTGAAATGAATAAAATTGTCTGATTCAGTACTTTGAAATTACTAAGACTGTTTTGATTAAGTTACTCATGTTAATGATTATCAGAGTAGTGAGTTTCATGTTTGATTCTCAATCATGATTGAAGTCATTAATTTAATATTTTGATTTTAATATGTAATCTCTGTATTCCGGTCAAGGTGGGGCCGTCGCCATGATCTTCCCCTCAGAGACCTGCAGAGTTGAACCACTTCCCCTCACGTCTTTGCAAGACCCTGTGACACAACACCTGGTATCCATGCAAATTTGTCTTGTATTGTTGAAGTGTGAGATTTTTTGTATTCTCAAAGGGAGGAATGTTGTGGCCAAATTTGGGCATCCTAGCGGATGTTCCGGCCTGGGATGTGGTTCAGGGGTGAGGGGACGGTCAGAGCGAAGGCCAGGTCACCAAAGAGATAATGTGCCTTTTGGAGACACAGACTAGAAGTTGTTTAAGTCATAACATTAAGTCATGTCCTAAGTTTCCTGCGTACATGTCTTTAGATATGCTGATTATGAACATGTTATCCATCTTGTCCAATGAAATGATCGTTTATCTTATAGACCCATATACTCATTAGAACCTTGTCAACTAAATCAGAACTTATGTTGTTAGTCTGTACACAGAGAAAATACTACAGTCAGATCAGTCTGAGTCAGACTCTGTAGTCATCAATAAAATTGTACTTGATCTTTTCATGGTTTCTCCCTCTCATTAATTGGTTATTTTCTGTCATAGATTGAAATGATCCATATGTCCCGCTATATCTTTAAGAAATAACCCCGATGAAAATTGAGTTTCAAGAGGGTCTTTTCCATAATTCAGAAGCGCCTCAAAGATCGATAACCGTACGTGCCACTGCTTTGAGATATTAGTCTATCTCCCAGTGAAACAGCCACTTGTGAAAATAACGATGCTATTGGATAATTGACAAGACCGACAGCTGTGCCTGCATCAATGGTTGATCCGTCAGGTTTATCAATTTAAATTTTTAAATAAAGTTGGGAGTTGTTGATATCAATATAGTCTGCAGAATGTGATGATGCCATATAGAACTCAATAGGTCCTGTATCGGTCAGAGCGCCCAACGGGGGTAGTTCTACATAAGTATTTTTTTCAATGGATGTTTGTGTGTAAGGCACACAAAATAGATCTAACTCAGTTTTTGCCGATTCTTCAGATAGTGTGTAACAGTATACATTTTAGAACAGAGGATGGCGCTAAGATAAATACTACTACTAATAGATCTTTTCCCCTGCCGCGGTTGTTTACACTCTCAGTCTCTTGACGACTGGCCGCTGTTTTGCACGACGTTTCTTTTTCTTAGCAGGCTGTCCCCGTCTTCTGCCCGGAGGTTGTTTCAGCTCTTTCTCATTACCATTCCAGACCCTTCCTGCGAATGACTGTTCATTGTCATAGCCTTTGACACCACGTCGGTCACAAAACCCCTTGCTGCTTTTTTGAGGTGTGGTTTGGCTATATTAAATCCGCTTTTAAACAAACATCGGCACGGCCATTCTGAAAAGCCCCCTAAATATACCACCAAGACCCGCACCTCCGTACATGGACGGGGTCCCGGCGTAGCCTGGGAGGCCATGTCCGGCTTGTCGGCGGTAATATTCAACATACAGATCAGGATTAACTGTGTATGTGCTTAGCGGAGCCGTTCCTACAAAGTATGTCTTGCTGGTCTAAAGTGTAGTTTTGCGACCACCTTCCCGAACGTGAATGGTACATTCTGGTTTTGATATCTATTAATATATTGTCAAAATGGGCTTTGGACACGCTAACATAATGTGGTCTATCATATATCCTGGTAACTATAAGAGTGTTTTTACCTGAAAAGGGAATGTGTCTCAATAACGGAACAAAACTATCCCATGTCCAAAGGTTTGACATTCAATAATATCTGTATAAATAAACAATACATTCATTCCTCCAGAAATGTCAGCAGGATAGGGGGCCCTAACCCCCGTCGAAGTCCGGATCGGAGCTTCCGTTTTGTCACTGTCAGCCTATAGCCTGCTGGGGGGATCGTCCCTAATATTCGTGCTAATTTTCCATTGAATGTTATTGCTTTATCAGCAGGAATCTTAAAATATGAAATTGGTCAATTTGTCGTAAAACAAAAATTGTAGGATCATTCGCTTGTATAACCTTATTAATCTCCTCCAGTAGAGTCTGTATTGTGGTGTAATATCCAGAGATTTGCAGTCCTGCTGTTTTATTCAATAACGAGTCTTTAACCAAAATCACCGCCTCCTCCGCAGTGAATGAGTTCCAGGAGTATGGGAATGAAAATTCTATAAAGACCTACTTCCCAATCGCCTTTCAATGTTACAGCTTTTGCCAAATTTGTTCTATAATTAGAAATCTGGTTGTCGGGAAATAGCGTTGCCAATGTATTGGAAGGTGAGGTAACGAAAAAGTCCCTGTCTCCCCTCATGGTCCGCTTCAGCAAATAACGCTATCTGTCTCCGGCATTGTTTTAAGCGCGTGGTAAATCGATAGCTTCTCTCGGGTATCCACGTGTCGAATTTTTGCAGCCACCCTAACCATATCTATTTTACCAAATTTCTTTTTGTACAAAAACTTTCATTTTAAAAATGTTATCCTTTCCTATGGTAATTTTCTGTAATTCTTGCTCATAAAATAATCCCTCTATCACTTCACCATCAAAGTCTACCACTCTGTAAACGGGGGTGTCTTGGTATACAATGGGTAATGGTGAAATATTCATCTGTATAATTTTTTTCATACCCTTTGGTAAAGACGCCTCTTAATTTGGAAATTCTTACCAAATCATTGATTTTAAAATTCAAATTTTATTTCTGCAGCTTTCTCTGGATAGAATGTCTCAGACTTTGTTTTCTCTGGTCACGTCCACAGGTCGGAGTTTGATGCTGGAATGCACGGTATGATAATACCTTATGTCCTGAACGATATCGATATACCGTTTAGAGTTGACCGCTGTCCGGTACCTCCACATCAGTGTTTTAAGCGTGCGGTTAAATCTCTCCACAACACTAGCTTTAAGTTCGCTACTTGTTGCAAGTGAATGATGCAGTGTTTTTTCATTAGCCGTCTGAATTGTTTATTAAAAAACTCCTGTCTGTTTGCAGTTTCCTAGGCATGAGTCCCTCACTTAAGATAGATGCGAAGGCTTTCGTCACTTCACTAGCACTTTTACTCCTGAACACCCGGACCCACGCATACTTGCTAAGAATGTCAATACATGTTAATAAGCATTTGACTTTGCGGTTTTCTTTAGCATAAGCGGTCATATCCACCAGGTCCGCTTGAAACTGTGTTTATGCCATGTACAACCACCCTATTTCTCGGAAAATGTATCGGTGCTTGTTAATGCAGGGTGTAAGTATCTTGTTCAGATAGCCAGTCTGCCACTATAGAATCTTTTAACCTTAAACCTGTGCCTTCATATAGAATTTCTCAGTCGTTCTTTGCCTCCAAATGACCCGTATTGGATGCCGTGTAATAAGCTTTTCATAAGTTCATCCATTCTCCTTGGAGATAAATACAATGAATACCTTGGGATAGCGTAGTGTTTTTATTAACAAAATAAGACAAGTTATAAAGAATCCAGAAAGAGTAAAATTTTTTTTACATAGATCAACATCTTTCAACAAATGTTCAGTCATAATTTGAACACCACGTGCTACATCAATCTCCACACCTTTGCAGCTTCATAAACACACGTCTACTAAATGGGTACATAAGCACAATATATGACTTCTCAAACAGGTCTAAAGCCTCAGCCATGAAAGAAATTAGCATTTCAACATTCACATGTATAGGTTGTTCTGAATTTACACACTTCAACGCTAGGTAACACCAGTCGCTTGAGAGTCTCCTAACCTTACACATCTGGTCTGTAAAGTTACAGCTACGCCGGTTGTTCACTGGTAGTCTTGTATAGAAAATGTTCGGGTTATCAACGTCATCTGCTATGGCCTGGTACAAGAGCAGTCAGCTGATATTCTAAATTGTTCCACATAAGTGATTGTTTATTATGAGAGCTGAAAAGATTCCCCATCTTTTGAATCTTCACAACTCCAGAAATACACGGCGTCCCAAACAGTTCTCCCCCTACGGTGTCCAGAGGGATATTCCTTATGTCACGTAGTTTTTGCACAATGTAAGGTTCCTCATATAATTGAGATACCAAAACCTCTGCAGCTCCCTGGATCTTTACCAGCGATGTGTTGTTAAATCCGATGGCTTTCAACACTGTGGCCAGAATAGGCTTCAGTTTGTGTGTAAATAAATCTTTTGATATCTCCTTGAAATACTGTTGAAAATAGTACACAGAAGGTTCAAAGAGACAAGAATGATGCATCTGACTAGGATGATCTCACAGCCAGCACACGTATCTTTTAACCTTTTTGTGATAATTTGTTCCAAAATAGCGCCTAGCACTGATGTCAAAACGGACAGTCCAGCCGTTGTAAAACAACTGTCTCTCACACACACACGTCAGCGATGGTCGTCGCCACGGGCAAAGGATAGGGCCCTAGATCCTCGACCGCAACTTCAGCTTGCGTCTGTAAAAAGGTTGTTTTGTTTGCCTAATTGGCTCCAGTACTCGTCAATCCATGTATCCAAAGGAGCCGTGGGTGCTGAATAATGATAGTCTATGTCATCGTTATGACTCCAATATAGCTCGGGTGAATAGTATGGAAAGTCTCCGCTGAAAGCCGGAGATAGTCCGGCGACTGCATCTTCAGATACAAAATAGTGAGCCATGGTTACTGTGTTGTGTGCCTTGTGTAAAGTGAGTTAATACAGGCCCTCCTACATGCTCGTATAGTTGGGGTGCGGATGTCGGGGGTTCATGCCACGCCCTCCACAATCACTCCCTAATCAAGTCACACACCATGCCATTTTCCTGAGTCGCTTTCTTTCAAAACTCTGCGGGCCGCGTTACGAAAATAGCCTTGTATACGTGGGGGTGGACTCTCAACGGCACATCCCCCACAATCACACTCCACTTTCTCCTTCTTGAAAAAGCTTAATCTTTACCGCCTCATAATTTTCCAGTTCTTTACCCCATGTAAACATCTCGTCTATACGATTGAAGACACGTTCTGCGACCTCTCGATCTCCCCAAAGGTAGCGATGCTCCATTTTACCACGGTCGTTTTGATTTGTAAATAACAGTTCGTAAATTCTCTTTGGATTAACACAGCATAGGTAGATTATATAGTTCTCAAATTGGTTGGTGGTTTCTTTTCCAGGTTTAGCGGCGCTGTAAATGTATACAGGAGATGAAGGCCATACATCAGGGTTTCTGAAATCGCACCACTCGTTCTTTTTAAAGTGCAGGTGAGGCATGTTGGGGGTAAAAGTTTCTTCGGCATCAATAGTGTAAAGGCGTACATCGTTTTGACATCCATTAAATACGTATTCTGCAGTTCAGCCATCGTCCATTGGTCTTTGTAAGACCCACCATTCCGAAGAAATGTAAAGAGATCCTCATGATCCGATGAATACTTTCGTTTTTTCAGGGCTAAACCGCTGTCCTGATGAACTGGGCTGTTGTCAGGCGTTGAAAAGGATCTTCTAAGGGTTAGTAGATTCTACATTTTAGTAACAAGTAAATATTTCTCTCAGCACAGTCCTTAATGGCTGCTTAGGACACAGAGGGCTCTTTAAATACAGACCTCTCCTTCTTGAGAAAGATAACACACCCTCTTAGCCCCCGGAAAGAAGATGCTAGCCATTTGATCCTCTAATAATGAAATTGGGTGGGCCCCTAGAATGACGCCCGTCTCTGTTGATGTTAAGTAATAAACTATCGTTTGATGTTCAGACATCACCCATGAAAGGCTATGGGAACAATACATCTATTGACGTATTTCAAAGAATAAACTAAAGGTATATTTAAATTACCTACGTTTGATGTATAGAACTCCGAGACTAAATGACGCTAGCTTGTTTGTGAAGCTATGACATGAAGTCTGGTGTGAAGATCTATTTTCAGAGAATAATCTAAAGTTATACCCCTATATTTAATTGACCTTTTTTTGAAGACGTTGCGCCAATACATACGTTCATAAACACATCAGTACGCTACCACTTCTACACGCATTTTAAAAAATAACTACCACAACCTAACAAAATATAAGCCTTTTACCCTTGTATAGAATACTTTCAGGCATACAAAATAAACGTATTATCAATAAGTTCTTAAACAATACAATCTTCACCCATCCCCCCCCACACACACACACACACACACACCCCCCCCCCCCCCCCCCCCCCCCCCCCCCCCCCCCCCCCCCCCCCCCCCACACACACACACCTGAGTTTGAAAATTATAAGAGGAACGCCTTCGAACTTCTCCTGCGCATTGGTTTTGGAAATTATAAGAGGAATGCCTTCTTTACCCAGGTGAAAATTAAATACGAGCCTACATACGGTACATGGTTGTGACTCCACCCTGAGTGCCCTGAAGAGAATCGGGACACACCACACCACCCACACACTGACACCAAAAGGACCGCCTTCTTTGCCCTGTCTAGTCAAAATGAAATACGAGCCTGCGTGCGTCACACGCTTGTGACGCCACCCTAAGTGCCCTCTAACGCAACTGAACGCTCGTGCACGCGTCACACACAAGCGCACGAAAACAACCGCCCTCCATATTGCTCTTGACCCTGTGGGGAAGTTGAACCACTCCTTGTTTCTAGGAAACTATAGACAACATGTCATGTGATCACTCATTTTTGAAGATTACTCTTTTTTACTCAGCCTGTGATGGAGAGAGGCCCATGGAACAAGTGGTACGCTCAGTTACGTTCAAAAAACAGTTTGCCATTCAAAGAGATTTTTTGTTCAAGAAGTCATGATTATTGTCTCAATTACAGACAAGTTTAGAAAAATCACACGTGTTAGTGCTTTATGAAGTTACAATATGAGACTATACTGTTCGCAGGATGTTAGCTCCCTGTTAGTTTTAATTCAGTGTAATCAATGGCACAATTTATCCCCATTTGGCTGAACTTATCCTCTACCTAGGCTCAATTTACCCCTCATCGGGAAAGTCCTATTTTGAAAACTATTTATTTTAGATCCAAAGTTATCACCAGAGATGCACCACATCCTGAAATATATGTACATCGTTTAGTAGGAGACTTTACCGTCATGCCCTCACTTTAGACACTTCAAGTAAAAACTGGCTCAATTTACCCCGCTTTCCCCTACATAAATAGACAAAAAATAAATAAAATGTCCTGGATTGCATTTTCCTTTGTATTAATTCCCCTATTTACATTTCTTGGTTGTTTTTTACATTTCCCCTACTATATATTTCCAATTTACTGTTTTACTTCTGTATTACTTTCTTTTAATATTTCTTCAGAAGTTGCTTTTAAATTTCCTTTAACATTTCTGTATAGGGTTGATCGACTTTTTTTGTTTTTTTAAATTAAGTGATGAAACAAACAGTCTTATCTTCCGAGTTTTTGTTACGTTTAGTTAACCTTTATGAATAAAGACAAACTAATAAATTTTGAAATCTCAAAAAAAAAAAAAAAAGATATTTGTCATGACCCAAAATCATCGTGCTAGCAGTGTCCTGAGGTGTTGATACCTGGCTGAACTTCCATAGGGGCGTTTTTTGTCCGTTTTTCTTTCAACGTGCTAACTCCAAACATGCCTTATAGGATTTCCCCTGGAATGACAGACAATTAAGGTCACGATTCGGTTCACGCCCTATGCTTGCCTCCCAGGCATTCCAAAATCGTATTGTATGTTGGTGGTGGGGGTAAACATTTGTAAACATTTCCCGGAGAGTTGCATATTGCCCATATCCAATACTCCAGTTCCCCATCAAACTACCTTATAGCCTACTCAAGGCTTGAAGATTAAAACAAAATGTATATTACATCAAATTTAAATATTTGATAAATTGGCATGTCCTACATTTTTCGTAGATAAGGAAAGTTGGCAAATTATAAAATGTATAGTGCATGGACACTGCCTTACCGACATAGGCTTAGGCCTGATCATCCACAAATTCAAATAGGGCCATAACCAAAGTTGTGAAACTTCGCGTCATGAGTGAAAGGACCCATAACAAAAACAAGGAGTTCCAAAAAAAATGTCCCCGGTGTGTTGACCAAATGAAGGACCAATAAGGCTTTTTACAGATTTTTTACAAACAACGCAATAAATGATGACCTACCGTTGATTGCCTAGTTCATCGGGTAAAATGGTCCAAGATATAGCGCTCAGCCCTCGCTCTCCAAAACCCAGCACACCCCTCCTTAGTTAATTGTCTTCACCTGGTGTGTTAATTATTGATGTTCCCACCAAAGACCTATATCATGCACGAAGTAAGTTCAACTTACCTTTTAGTTATGTGGCGTCACTGACCCTATCACGCATAAGTATTCAATAAATCTATATCTAGATTTCTACAAATCAACCGAGGTTCTCCCAATTTATAGCTATGAGCGCGTTCACATAAGAGGCGGTGTTTGCACCATGTGACCAATCGCAAACAGGGCCGCATATTTACACAAGATGAGGAAACTATAATAGTAAGCACATACCCTATAATAAACCCCCCCCCCCCCCCCCCCAAAAAAAAAAAAAAAAAATAAATAAATAAAAATAAACCATAGTGTCATGCACACAGTGTGCCCAGCTCACTTAATATAAACCCTGTAAAAATTTGCACAAACGCATATCGTTTATTTTGAGGGGAAGGAGCGCGCGCTAGAGGTACAAGAGCGAAGGAGGCTCAGAGGTATAGCTGAAAGTGATGTATCGTTCGTGAACGAGTCGGCTCTTTTAAGTGAACGATAGGAGCCGGCTCCCATCTGAGAGCCATTCTTTTTTTTTAATGAATTCAAGATAATCAGAAACTAGCAGTAGCACACATTAGGTAAATCATTTTCAGGCAAGATTTTTATTTTATTTAACTCACATTTGATAGACAATTTTATGAAATGTTGTCTGCATTTTAATCAAATTATTAAATGAGTGCAGCAGTTATTTAATTGGTGCATCTTCACAACTTGTGAAGGTGATGGGGAGGGAGACTGTGCATTGTGGCAACATCAGTCCCATCATAACAAATCCTATCAAAAACAGGACAGATGCACTAATACTATACAGGAACAAGTAAAAACTGTTGGATGCTGCTGTTTTGGTTTGTTTTTTGGATCGTGATTGAAAAAATATGTTAGATTACTACACGTGTGTAATAGGCCTAGTATATTTTTACGTTATTTAAGGTTTTAGTACAAAACATAATGTAAAATTATGGTATACTGTAAATGATAAGGTTTGGTATAATTTCAGTGATATATGTCACAAATACCAATCATAGGTCAAAACATCGCTAAATTGTGGCTGAATTACAAAAGCCAGAAGTGGAACTAAATGAAGAGCCGTTTGGGACCTGAGAATTCCATCACTAGGAGCTGATCTCCGGTGTTCTGAAATTCTGGGCCTCCCCTCCAAATGGGCTACCTTCGCAAACTGCGCATGCTCATATAGATTTTTCTGACGTATTAAGAAGTCACAAGACACGCCCCTACAATTTGTGCTACCATCAGAATTTGAAGTATGCATTTACTTCAAAACACAGGGTAGCGCATTCTGAGCAGTCATTTCTCCCTGTCAAAATGGGCTGCCAGGGCTTTAAAGGTGGGGTAGGCAGTTTTTTTTTGTCATCATTGGGTAAAAATTCCATATAAACTGTGCAGCATATTCTAATTCAAGTGGTCTGAGAGAAAACCTCTACTCCTGCCCTCTTGGCTCTGTTTACAGGCTTCCGAAAAGGTAGACTTTGGCCAATCACAGGTCATTACATTCATTTACATTACATCACATTCGTTTAGCAGACGCTTTTATCCAAAGCCACTTACAAAAAATTGTGCCTACAAAATGATAAGGTAAAAACTACAAGTCAGGTAGATAAAATAAGTGCATCCCTGACCTAATCACCTAGATAAGAGCTAAGCAAGTGCTATATTAAACATCAGGACACAAAACAGAACCATCACAAACCAACTACAAACAATTTCTGAGTGCAAACAATTACTTAGTATATCAAGTCGAAGTGCAAGGTAGACGCAGCGTCACATTTAAGAGCTGAAGTGCAGTCGAAACAAGTAAGTCTTCAAGTTACGGCAGAAAGTGTCCAAAGATGTTGCGGTCCTAATGTTCGTGGGGAGGTCATTCCACCACTGAGGGACAAGGACAGAGAAAAGTGGCGAACGAGGTGCCAGGCTGTCCCTTCCACGGAGTGAGGGGCAACAAGGCAACATCCAGTGGCAGAGCGCAGTGATCGGGATGGACAAGGCGACATCCAGTGGCAGAGCGCAGTGATCGGGATGGACATGGCGACATCCAGTGGCAGAGAGCAGTGATCGGGATGGACATGGTGACATCCAGTGGCAGAGAGCAGTGATCGGGATGGACATGGTGACATCCAGTGGCAGAGAGCAGTGATCGGGATGGACATGGCGACATCCAGTGGCAGAGAGCAGTGATCGGGATGGACATGGTGACATCCAGTGGCAGAGAGCAGTGATCGGGATGGACATGGCGACATCCAGTGGCAGAGCGCAGTGATCGGGATGGACAAGGCGACATCCAGTGGCAGAGAGCAGTGATCGGGATGGAGTGGAGGGTCTGAGCATCGACTGGAGGTAGAAGGGTGCAATTCCAGCCATCACCTGATAGGCTCGGACAAGTGACTTCAGATGTCAGAGAGAGGGTGTTCCTATTGGCTGTTGTAAATGCAGACGCTCGTTCACGTCCCTTCAGACAGTGAATGTGTGATTCAGTGGCGGACAATCCTGCTAAAAAAGTTGCTATTCCAGCATTGGCAACAACCGCCTACAGCCCTACACTACACAGCAACTCAAAGAGGAAGACAGACTTATCAAAAAGAGAGTCTAAAAGAGAGTGTGACAATAAACGCAATAGAACGTGTAAATATCGGTGAAGCGTTTCAGAGATGGAGAGAACTCCGAGATTGCATTGCCTCAATTTGGGTTTGGAGCTTGGCGTTATGGGGTTCCATTTAATGGGTTAGGGTTCGGTCGTTGGCTCGCTGAGGGTCAAGCCGAGCGTGCATTTCCCCATGCTCATCTGTTGGGCTTAGTATAGGGAGAGCTGCAGGAGGAGGGTTGTATTTTCAAATTCAGGCGTTTCGGGCAGCAGTATATTCATCCAATCGCCCAATCCTAATGTGGACCATGTGCTCAGTGTGTAAGTGTTCAGTTAGACTATATCAGGCTATATCTTCTCTCTCTCTGAGGTTCTTATTACTACAGCTGGGAGCCAAGAGA